>JAQNBH010000006.1:1588168-1953168 GCA_028752905.1 Cladorhizidae sp. MBARI D1340-BT2 | reverse complement strand
AAATCTGAACGATGATGCCATCAGGACAATTTTTTCCAGTGAGGTTAATAATTTGGTGTATTGATAAATACCATAAAATGTATATAATTTAGGTAATAATCAGTTTTAACACCTCTGATGTCATTGTGATGTCATTGTTGAATTAATTTGTGTGATTTCAAATCAATCAATCATTTATTTTTGCAGGTACAGCAATACCAGCTTTAGAGAAGCAATTAAATTGATCTTCATTTGGTGCAGTCATATGTAAATATAATGCAAGTTATCACTTGTAGGCTTTTTACTGTTAGTAGAAACTGCCGGAGGTACAAAAATGCCTCTTTCCGTTGCTGTTGAATAGACATCTCTAGCGTGCACACGCTCATTACCTATGCCCTTTAAGCATGAGACAGAAATCGTACTGAACTTGCATGAATCCACATGATTTAATTTCTTGCTCAAATAAGTACTTCTATGGCAAACATTATTTCTCTAGGTATATCTACTGCTCCACCACCAACTTATATGGCAGCAGTAAATTCTACCAACTATGACATTGTGTATATTGGTGATTGTGTCAGACCTACTCTCCAAACTTCCATCTCTCCTGCAAATACATCTGGTCATCTTGTCTTGTCTTCTAACAGCACGGTAGATTCTACTTCTCTATGCAATATCTACTTGAGCTCTGAGGGTGTGGCATCAACCAAGTCCCAGATAACTAGTTGCAATGGCACATGTTAGTTATGATAGTAGTGAAGGGCACATAAAATGCTACACTAATTTATTTTTGTTTTTTATGGTAATTGTGCTAAGTTAAACATACACACATAAATATTATCAAGGATACGATAGTCCATGATGCAAAAATGTAAATTCACATTTGTAAATGCAATTTATCAACATGGCAGTAGGAATGAATTAGCACACCCTTTATTAGTGGGACCCACTTTTTAAAATGGTGTCTGGTGAAAATGCAAAGAGAACAAAACTCGTATCTCAACTAAAACTCACATTACAGCCTCTGAGTTGCCTAAATGGTGGCTCTCTCTACAATTAGCTCCAGAAACTCTTCCAGCATGTCTTGCATCTCATTAAGATAGTAAACAAACCCACTCACTTCCCTTGCATACTTATTGTGTGAAGTCTATTTACAGATGTATATCAATTATCTTACAAGAAGATTAAAAAATTTCCAATGTATATTCATGCTAATCTGTTTCTTGATTCATGAGTATGGAGATTGAGAGTCATGTCAAATGCATCGACTCAATTTAAGCAATTACTGAGTTTATTAACAGAGAATGTTATTCCTTTCTGCTTGTAACCAACTTTCAGTTGACTTAGTAGATACAGTCAATGTATTTGCTGATGATCGTACTCACCTGATGTTTCAGGTAGCCTTCAAGCTTGAGCAACATCTAGCAGAAACGTCGAGTGAGTGAATTCAAGTTGATTTGAAAAAGTCATTGTATCTTCTCTGCTTTTTTGTGTGTGGAGTTTTTCCAGTTCTGTGACCCTTACCATGTCCTGATGCTGTAGTTGACCGCTACCAAATGGCTGACTCTAATAGCAATTACAAGGTATGCGAGGATGCTGTAGCTGACTCTAATAGCAATTGCAAGGTATGGTATGTGCTGACTTGTGTAGTGTACAACAAAGACAAATAAGTTAGGAAAATGTTTAAAAAGGAGATGTTAATGGTGGAGTTTTTGTTCTTCTCTGCTGCTTGTTTGGTGGAGTTCTCCTGTGCTACAACGAGGATGTGGCTGATCCTTTACCAATGGAAAAACAACAACAAAAAAAAAAGAAACAAATAACAATAAAAACGTCAACGTCAGGTAAGGTTTGGAGAGCCCGCCCCCTCCTGCCCCCCCCCCCCCCCCCCAACAGAGCACAGGAGCATGGCAAGATGCATGAGTGTGTATGTGTTTCACCAGCTATTTTTTTTAATGGCCATGTTTCAGTCCAATGCTTGGACCTTACTGCAGCTGTTTCTATTTCCTTCTTAGCTTTTTCTTTCTGCTATCTCTCAGCAATCACTGCTAGTATCAAGATGGAACAGAGGAAGTACTGGATCTCACTCAGGACAAGCCAGTCAAGAAGGAGCTGCACTTGGTCTGGTCCTGCTTCCACTAGTTGTGCTCTTACAGAAAGTCTGTACATTGCTTCCTTAAAGTTCCTGAGTGATGTAAAGTGAGAATGGCATGCTATGTTCCGGAAGCACAAAATTGTTTCCCTTGGAATGGCAATGAGATGCTAATTAGTTTAGAAAAGTGTTGATTCTGCTGACTTTCATATTCTCTGGATGGACTAATCATGAAAATATTGACTTCTAAAAGCTCTAAATAAATGTGGTAAGCTGAAGAACTGCCATTTGACAGTCCCCTCTTCTTCAAGTGCCTCAACTTCAGCTGCCTTGTCATATTTCTCCTCTAAGTCCTCCTTCAAATCTTCTAGTTACACACACAATAATTAGCATAATATTTATGATCGGATTTGCAAACACCATCTAAACGTGTGCAAACAGTTATTTAAAACATGCAGTTTTATATTTTTTGTCAGCACAATCAACTTGAATTTTTACTCTCTCTACATTTCGACGATACTCCAGTCTTCATCAGGAATAATTCATATTGGAAAGGTTATTGAGAAGGTTATTGTAATTTTGTTATGGCAACTGAGAGTTGGTTGAGAGTATTAAAATTTTTGTAATTGCACTACTGCTAGAACTACCCTTCATGTATAACCAGTTATAAGTTCAGGCACCCATTATAGAGGACAAAATAAGCCCTTACAGTGAGCTAGGTCGATGCCTTTCATGAATGGAGCATTATGTATGCTTGAGTGTGCACATTAGACTCACTTTCTTCAGCTGCTGTACTTTCTGCTGCAAGTTCAATTTTCAAATTATGCTGGTATCTTCATATCAACAGATGGGTCAGTGAAGTAGTCGACATGGTGGGACGTTGATGGTCACGCACTCGAGCATACATAGTCCTTGACCTCACACCTAATGGAGGGTAACTGTTCATGTTATACCTAAATGGTTACGCACATCAACAGTTTCACTTTCAGGACATGACCTTTAACCATCATAGGTGCCAACATAAAAGTATTGATAAAAACAGCATTGAGTAAGTTTATCCAAATATGGTCATATTTATAAGTGATCAGGGAAGCATTGGCAAAGACTATACCAAGGAACACCCACTGCCACACCTACCCCACCATTGTTGGAAAGTTTTCTGTGGGTAACTGGGTATGTGCTGATTTGTGTACTGTACAGGAAGAGCAAACGAGTTGGAGAGTACTTCTCAAAATTACAATAGCTGACCAATTGCTCGACTGCTATATAAACGAAATAACTGCAAGTAATATACTATAATTATAGAAATAACTAATATTGAAATACTATATAGAAACACCTATATAAACAACAACAAAAACTAATTACATGAAATATTCTTTAAGAAATAGTCTTGGCAATACTTTGTGAATAAATCGACTTCAAACATTAACTTACTTCTAAATAAGGGCAGAACCTGAGGTAAACAAACCACAGACAACTATATTGGATTCTCAATAAACTCTCAGAAGGCTAGAGCCTCCAGTAGAAATAATTATAGAAAGACTACAATTTCAAGTTGATTATTGAGAAGGTTATTGTCATGTTATTATGTCGACTGAGAATTAATTAAGTTTACTTTAAGGGGGGTAGTAAACCATTTTTCTGAAGATCTGTGTTCCAAATTGGTATCGTTCATAACTTTTTACTTTTTAGATCAGAAGAAAGACTGGTTCAATAGCTTTAAAATGACATATTACATGAAGGCTACTAATGAATTTTCATGTTTGTACATTTGCCACAGATAGATGCCCTTAGAGCCTTACCCTTGTCACTCCCCAAAAATCTTAAAAATCACAGAGTGTCAGTGACCACTTCCCATTCACAGTTTGTGTAACATAGCCACATACGTAAAGTATCATAGAGACAGTTTTGCCACAATGTACTTGGAAGTGATTTGGGAGATGTTAGGCGCTCACCACTAGGCAAGCGTCAACACGTCCATTCTGGACTGGTTCTGATACAGCCTTGTTGTAAGGCTGTGTTCTAAATAGGAATATAGGTATTATATTTCAAATGACTTACAGGCAGAGTCTTGATGTCTTAGAGCAGTCTAACTAGTCTGGCTATCTCATACATACATATATTGGAATGTCCATGAATCATGATGTAACCTCTGACCAATCAGGTGTTTCCACACAGACAGTCAGGAGGTTTGCCACCATGTTGCATCATACATAATAGTTTCATACGTAATAGTTCAAGTAAATTAACCCGTACTTAGTTAACAGTAACACGGATTTGGCAAGGGTTGAGGTCAAGGTTTGCTGCCCCCAACATCGCCCCCTCCTTCGAGAGGTTCTTGTCCATCTGTTGCTCTTCTGAGGGTATCCGCCTGGCTTGAAGTGAGAGAGCATCTGCGTTTGCATTATCTTTGCCCAGTCGATGCTTGATGGAGAAGGTGAACTGTCTTAAGGTGTCTATCCAATGTGGGAGTCGATGAGAGTGGGGGTCTTTTAGTTCCAGGAACGAGAGAGCTTTATGGTCGGTAACCACAGTGAAGGGGTGGCCTTGCAGGTAGGGCATGAAATGCATGCAGGCATTCACGACAGCCAAGCCCCCCTGCTCAGTAGCAGAATATCTGCGCTCCCTGGGCTGCATCTTCCTACTGTAGTAGGCTATAGGGTGTTCCTCTCCGCTTTCAGCCTCCTGTGCGAGCGCAGCACCGATCTGATGGGCTCAGCACTGGGGCGGAGCATAGGGCCTCTTTTGAAGCAGAAAGGCTGTCGCACAATCTTCAGTCCAATCCACAGGGTCAGGTTTGCGGAGCTGTAAAAGGTCTGTAAGTGGTGCAGATAGGGTCGAGATGTGGTGGATAAATCTTCTGTATAGTTAATGAGTCCCAATGAAGGCCCTGACTTCCTTTTTAGACCAGGGTTGAATAAAGTACCGAACTGCTGAGACCTTAGCCTCGTGTGGGGAGATGTATCCTCCTCCAACCCTGTGTCCCAAAAACACACAGGAGGTTGTGGCGAGCTGAGCCTTTGATGCTTGAATTGTTAAGCCAGCATTCCGAAGGACGTCGAATACTGTGGTGAGGTGACGTTTGTGCTCCTCCCATGAGTTGCTGAAGACTGCCACATCGTCTATATACACAGAGGTGTAATCATTGTGGTTGATGAGAAGTCCATACATTATCCGTTGAAATGTGGCGGGCGCGTTCCGCAGCCCGAATGGCATGACTATGAAGCGGAATTTGCCATATGCCTATATGACAGTGGTTTTGTCTTTATCTTCAGGGGCTATGGGCACCTGGTAAAATCCACTGGCCAAGTCTAGGATTGTGTAGAGAGAGGCAGCTGCCAGTTTCTCCAGTGCTTCCTCTATTCTAGGCTGGAAGTAGGGATCTGGTATCGCCACTGCGTTCAGGTGGCGGTAATCGCACACCATCCTGATCTTTCCCGGGGTCTTTTGGGGGACAGGAAATATGGGAGCTGCCCAAGGTGCATCCGATGGCTCAAGAAAGCCTGCCTCAATGAGCTTCTGAAGCTCCTCCTTAAAGGTATCCCGTCTGCTGTGGGGGATGGCATAAGGTCGAAGGTGCACTGGTGAGGCGTTTCCGACTTTGAAGTGGTATCTTGCAGCCTGAGTTCTTCCTGGTTTGGCACAGGTCACGGTCGGGAAGTCATCCCAGAGTCGTTGGAAGATCTTAGCTGCTCTTGTGAGAGGTGGTCTTGACCTTCTGGAAAAGGGTGGTTCTCATCTGAGTGATAGTCTGGTAGGTCTGGACATTGTGTGTGCTCAACGGAGAGAAATGCAATGTCATGTACTGGCGGTAACTATACCTTCATTGCTGTGACATGCAAAGTTCTGATCTTTTTCCTTCTGTCTTGGGTGTCGACATGGTAGGTCACTGGGGATACTTGTTCTACCACCTCGAAGGGGCCTTCCCATCTGTCCTGGAGTTTTGAAGCTTTGGTCCCGGTGATGACTGGGGTAAAGACAAGGATGAGGTCTCATAGGCTGAATGTGATTGTCTTGGTGGTCTGGTCGTGCCATCTCTTTGTCCTCTCTTGGATTGTGGCCTGCTGATCAGCTGCTAACTTCCTCATCTTGTGTAGGTCATCTCTAAGTTTGGGAAGCCAGTTTGCAGCAAGTTGAGGAGAGTGACTGTTAGGTGTCCAGCTCTGCCGTAGGATGTCTAGAGGCACACGGACGTGCTTGCCGAACACCAGTTCAAAAGGCGAGAAGCCAGTGGTGGAGCACGGAGCTTCTCTACAAACAAAGAGTAGGCAGGGGAGGAGTTCGTCCCATTGTTGTCCTTCTTGTGAGCTGCGCACCTAATCATTGGGAACAGAGAGTGATGGAAGCGCTCTACTGCTCCATTAGACTGGGGGCGGTAAGGTGCCATTTTTTAGTGATGAACTCCAAGGAACTTGAAGACTTCCTTCAGAACCGCAGAGAGGAAGTTTGATCCTCTGTCAGATAGAAATTCGTCTGGTACTGATAGCCGGGAAATAATGTTCATTAGGGCCTTCCCCACTTCTGTAGCTGTTGTCTTTGTCAGCTTCCTTTTGCGAATGTCTACTTCGACACTCTACCCTACGCTAGCTGATTTAGCTCAGTGTAGTTAAGGACAGCCGCGTCGCCCCAGCCCAACTGTAATCTTCCTATCACAGTTGACCCTGGAGCCAAAATCACTCTTATGTCTGTGTTTCCTGGTATTGGACCTAGTCGAACACCGTCTAGCCCTTAGCTAGCAACTAATGAGAATAGGTGTAAATAAGGTACAAATGAGGTGTGCCGTCCTTTCACAATATACAACTCAGTAATACTCCAAATACAGTTCTCAATACAGCATAATTACAACTTCAGTTCTAGACTAACTCTCCACAGTCCACCTCTTTTATATCTATCCAGCTGATGACATCATCACACCTCAGCCTCTGGCTGGGCACTCCTGAAATGACCTTGTAAGGGCATTTCGGGTGGCCTTCTGTCTCCAAGGTCCTGCCAATCAGATCGTTCACTGTTGTTTGCTGAATGGTGATCAGAATTATCATATGTGGTCTCATTACTATAGCCACTGGTGGTTGACAAACAATTAACCACATCCTCCTTGTTATCATGTGAGTTCTCACTACTCTTATTCATTAAACACTCAGTTGTCACATGGAGTGTCCTCAGTCAGGGTTAGGGTCCCTGACAGTCTTCTTGAGGGGGATGGCTTCTGGATACCTTGATCCGACATCAATGTAGCTAAGAGTGAACTGGTTCTTGCTACGAGTGAGGGGAATTGCCCCCATGATATCAATAGCAATGGTCGACAAATTGGCGGGGTGGTAATAGTGAGAGGGGCATGGTTATTGGTCCTCTTGGCAGTCTTTTGGCAACTGCAGAATTGTGTTGTCTCTTTTCTGATGCCAGGCCAGAAGAAATTCTTTAGGACCTTGAACTTGGCCCTGTTAGCTCCTGTATGTCCAGATGCTGGGGCCGAGCGAGCCAGCTTCAGTACTTCTAGTCGTCGCGATTTCGGCACGACGACCTGGGTATAGGGTTCACCGAGTTTGTCTTTTGTCTAGCGCATCAAGACTCCTTTGTTGGTCAGAAATGGTGAGTCTTCCTTATTGGCTGACTTCCAGAGATCCTTGAGAGTGTCGTCTGCTCTTTGGTCCTGGATGAAATTGGCTGTGTTATTCTGCTGCATGTCTGCTTCTCCACTGTCCCTCCACTTCAGTCTAGTAACTTGCCTATAGTTATACCTATGAAAAATATTTTAGTATCAAAAGAGAGCACACAGACCTATCTTTTTAGCTATATATCAAGTCCATACCATGACGTTTGCAGAATCTACGGAGCTCTAAAGTGTAACCATAAGTTTTGGGGAAAAAATAAAAAAATGCAACTGTCCCCCCCTGAAGTTGGCATCATGGAAAGTATGTTATTAGAACATCAAAACACCACCCTTGCTAAAAACTTTTTTTTCCTTTCATGCTCAGATGTCATCCCCAACTCTTTTCGGTGCATGTCCAAAAAGAAAGGGTGATGCAACTCCTCCTGCTCCCTTGTCCCTTGACCTCAGGACGTCCCGTAATGAATATATAATAACACAGACATACATTTACACACGCCATGCAGTACAGGTGTGTACAAAATGCATCCATGAAATTCTCCATAACTTTCCCCCTGAACCAGACCTTCCAGGTTTTGAACACAACTCATGTACAGAGCTACAGGTAAGGATATAAAAGGGGGGGAAATTTTTTTAGAAAATTTTCAGAAAAATGGTTTACACCCCTTAAGGGAAACCTACGGGAGCAATACCGCCTATTCTGATGAAGGCTAGAGCATCTAGACAAAAGATCGAGAGATTAATATTTCAGGTTTATTATTGAGAATGTTATTGAGTCATTTTGTCAACTATAGAGACCATATCTATATAAACAACAAGTTAAATGAGTTATACAATTCCAAATCATGTTCTGCCAATTGTAATGTAAGTTTTAAGTAGTTATAAAAACAATCAGCAGATTTGATTGTGTCTGGTTTACTAATTACTACAATCAGTACTGCTCCTCCCATTGAGGTGGGCATGGATGATGGGATTACATGACAATAGTCAACAGCAGAGATATCCTATTAGAGCAGATCAACTGCTTGTTGTATAATATTAGTGGTGCATTCATAATTTGTTTGTCTTGTTGAAAACTACAACCCCCCAAGTTCATACCACCTCCCCTCCCACACACTTGAACTCCTGAGAGCTAGACTTTGTCCTATTGTATTACTCTCTGGGCAGTAGTTAAAAAATGGGAGGGATAAATTATCAAACATCTTGTGACCATTTCGGTGCTTGTAGTTCACATTATTGCATGAGCTAATTAAGAAACAAAACAAAAGAAAAACGTTTTAAATTTAACTGGTAATATATAGGTTGGGGTGAATAATTACTATTATTTTGCCATCTCAGTGACATTTGTTTTGCAACTTTCACTACCATAGATGCCCCTACAGGCAGTGGTGGCAGTGATGGTGGCGGCAGTTATGGTGCTGGCAGTTATGGTGCTGAAGGAGGCAGTGGAGCAGTGGTTGTTGGTGTAGTGGGTGGAGTTGCTGTAGCAGCCATACTCATTCTTGTAGCCATTATAATTATCCTGGCAGTCCTGCTATCCAAGAAAGGTACATCTGAATACAGATAATTGTTATTACAAGTGTATCCTGTAGAGGATGTTTACTCCGCATGGTCCAAACATAATGTGGAAGTGGATTTGGTGTTGTGTATGTGTGTTTGTGTAAGATAGGTGATCAAATTCAGGATTTTTTTTGCAATTTTTACGTCCGCCGATTTCTACCTTAAACCAATTTACCGCCAAATTTATTTAATATTTAGCATATGTGGCAGTTATCAGCATTGCTCAATTATTAGCCCACCATTCACCAATTATCAACATACATTACATCACTCACAATATTTATCAAAATTTATGGTAATTTTCCGGAACATCTCCTGACATTGAGAAGTCACTTTGCAAGTTCCATATGCTTTATTTATTGGACAGAGCTTCTTGTTTGTTGTTGATCTATTGATTGTCATTTGCTTCTGGTTAGTTTGCTACCTTGAAGTTGTACTGACTAGAGCCATGATGGTAGAGGAGTATATAGCTACTCACCTATTCCATTGAACTGGCTGACTAGCTAGCAGAATATTCAGCTAGGTATATCTGTTTACCTCCCTAAGAATGCCTTAGGAGGAAGAAGTCATTTCGACCGAAGTCTGTTTCTCGCTTGTTGATCACTTCCAGGAACAAGAAACGAAAGCAAATGTCAGATTAGTCTCTGCTAGCTGCACATGCATCAATGGTTATGCTGTCCAGCATGCACCCATTGAGCATGGAGTTGCTAGGTCCGGTTTACAAGATAGACTTCATGAAAGTCCAAAATGGTATGAAGCTGCACCCCCAGCTTATTAAACAACTACTGAGGAAACTTAACTTGAATAATTCAAGCAGGTAATTGGGATGATTGGGTATGGCAAGAGCAGAGCATAAGGTAAAGGGTGTATGTAGAATCATTAACCAAAGAGAAAAGAAGAATAGAATTTCAGATTGCTGATTTCTCCTATTTCTTGAGCTAGAGATGCTTCAGCATAACACATGTCATATTTGAAGCTAATCCTGGAAAGGTGATAACAAAGTACCAATTCTACAGTTCGTTATCAAAAGCACGGTGGCTTTATAAGATGCAGAGCCTTTTCTTTCAATCCAATTGCTGTGTGCTAGATCATGACTCAATTGTGGATAATAGGCTGATGACGAAGACTGTGATCATCATCAACAACATCCTCATTCACTAGCATGTGACAATCCTGAACCAGTATTGAATGAACAACTCAGTCCTATTCAGTACTATAGCAAGTGATGACTCTTTGTCAGGCCACAGCATTACACTAAAGGAGAAGGAGTTTTATTCCACTCTGTATGTTAAAGGATATGATTTTTACAATCCCAAGTATAATGACTGGTTAAGCATCAACCATGTGTATGCTGTCCAGGCATGTTGAGGGTGTTATCATCAATGATCTCAACACATAGCCAGATGCTACTGATTTCAGTCTAGCAGATTATTTTCCCACCGTGTCTCCATAGGAACCTGTATGAAGTGGCACCATGTTGGTTCCTGGTAGTCTATCAGTTTCTGGTCATGTATCCAATGTACCTATCACTTCTACCCCTCCTCCTCAAGTAAGACCACCTGCTAATGAAGGCACAATGCAAATATCCTCAGCTAAGACTACTAGCTTGTAGGACACCAAGTTGGCAATTCCTCTACAGAACAGGTCCTTGACTCACTCAAATAAACCTCCACATCCTCTGATAGTATAGATGTCTAAATACCTCATGCAATATCTACCAGCTACATCAATCTCAAGGTAATCAGCTTCACAATAGAGTTCATGTGTTTTGTCTAGTGCAGAGGAGAAAACTGTCTAAAATGACAGAGAAGACTAGAATTAGGAATAACTAGCATAGGAGGAGAAAAAAGAAAGCATGAAAGAGAAGACAAAAAGAAGAGACAATGGGAAGAATTCATCCAGAGGAAGATGGAAGAGAAAGCCAACAAGGAGTGCATGTGGGAAGAAAAGGCCCACAAAGAAGCAAAAGTTCAATGCATATGCAGGTGGACCAGCTGAACCTAGACTTCTCAACTCACACCTTCTGAACCTTGATCTTCTCAACTTTCACTCTCCGAACCTGAACTACACCTTCTGAACCTTGACCTTCCCAATGTACACCCTCTAAACCTGAACTACACCTTCTGAACCTTGACCTTCCCAATGTACACCCTCTAAACCTGGAGCTTCCCAACCTACACAGTTTGTCTGAACCTGGAGAGTATTTGCCCTTTGAGCTTTCCTGTGTATGAATTGTGAATGTTATGAATGTTTATGCATTTACGGTGAAGATATGAAAATATGAACTGGAGCAGAATGGGTTAAGTATGCCTTCAGTCGTTGGTTGCACGAGGAATGTATCGATTCAACCTAAGATGCTTCATTTTACAATGTGCAGCTAGCCAGCTAGTTAGTTAGTTAGCCAGCCAGCCAGCTAGTTAGTTAGCTAGCCAGCCAGCTGGTTAGTTAGCTAGCCAGCCAGCCAGCTAGTTAGTTAGCTAGTTAGTTAGCTAGCCAGCCAGCAGATGTGCTTGTGTTTAGTGCTGTTCTTGCTATTTTCTTGCTATTATTTCTCTTATTTTCTCTTATTTGTCTCTTAAAATGGATTGTGTTGTGGTGAGTGTTTTGTTATATTTACATCAGGTGTGAACATGGTTCACTGCATAAAAATAGAATGAACTAAGGACCTGTGTATACTGCTAAAAACAAAACATCACACCAGTGCTGATAATTGATTTCTTTATGGTGTCGGAATTCAGTACTAAGTGGGTATAACTTGGCCAAGAATTAACTTTTTCTAATTCTTCATGTCATTAGAATGCAAACGCGAATACACTGCAGTGCGCATGAGAATCAGCTCAATTGCTGTAAGGAAAGAAACTACCACATAACTCTAACATATATAATATCTATGATTGATAAATTACTTGTAGGGGTCTACTTAACTGTAAATGTTTCCAAAAACAACAATACAACAATTTAAAAATGGATTAAATGGAATAATTACCCAAAACGAACACAAATATTATACTTTTTATATGGTACACATTTTTAAATGGCAAAGGGTCCCATAAATCATTGGCAAGTTCTTGTTTAATTTTTCCCCTATATATTTCTTTATATATTATATTAAACATTGCACATATATTATATATACAGTGAACTCTATAATCAACTTAAATTTAACAATAATTTAATAATAAATTTATTCATTCCACATTATGCTAGAGCATTTAGCTGGAAAGTCCAGTGAATATATTATAAGATGATTATTGAGAAAGTTGTTGTATCTACTATATATGTCAACTGAGAGTTGGTGTGAAACATATTGAATGACCAGCTGCAGTTATAAACATAAAATGGTAGCTATGTTTAGTATAAACTGTTAAGTATGTCATGGTCTCACTCTAGTTACAAACTGTCCTTGTTGGTTGCATATTGAGTACCTCGCTAAGAAGGGTCTGTCTTGAAAAATGCAAGACATTTCTGCGCCTGCATGTTGCATCAACTTGCATTGTATTGAGTTGAGTTGAATGTAATTGTTTTGTTTAGAGGATGTCTGAAGCAACACAGCAGATGCTAATATAGGAATGCCCTATTTGGACTCAGAGAAGCTTAATGGGACAATGGAAAACATGTAACAGACATGTCAATGCTTTTCTTTAAACTCATGGCAGAGATGAGGTAGAAACAACAAAAAAAACACAGCATGTGACTGCAGTTTCTTATAAATGTAAAGCATTGTAAGCTGGAGAATAAGCTGCATGAGAAGTATTTACAACTGCAGGAAATAAAGGGATGTTGTTTTTTCCTCTATAAAACATTTAACTTATTTCCTAATAATTGAACATTGAACAAATATTGAACATTATACTTGTTCCAAAACATGGAAGCATTTATAAGGTCAAGAATTACTAGTGAGACTACCTTGCTCTTATTTTTTTTAAACGGCAGTTTCTTTTGATTAGCTTCCTGTTCGCAGTAAAAATGTAATTCAGGGTATTTCAAATCCCTCCCCAGTTTGCCTTGTCCAGTAATTTCACACTTAAACACTTAACACTTCCTGCAAGGCCAATGAAGCAGTGATGTCATCAGAACCTGGGCTTTGGGGTAGCTGGTCTAGACCACATAATTATATTAAAAATTATCAATGATATTCAAAATATCAAAATGCAAGTTTGCCCGAATGTTGCAATCATCTTCTTTGTTTTGCCAGAAATTCAAAAAATTAATGCCATTAATGGTCTCTCTATGTGCCAGTAAAGGCCTACTTTCTTACATAAGCGAGAAGTCATTATGAGAAATCACCATGAGAAATCTTTCTCATGCGTGCGTTGATTGGCTCTATTGATGAGTAGATGAGTTACGCTCTGATCCTGATTACTGTATGAATATTCAAATTACAAATTCAAAACTGTCCTCTTAAACTATTTCAGAGGAAATTGCCAAGAAACCATCTATAAAATCTTTTCAGATATATGTCAGTTGTGAAAAGAATTCAGACAATGAGAGATTATCCATGTGATAATGTTTCGATGGTCGAGCTAGCTTTGTAAAAACCCAAAATTTTAGCCCTCTAAGGCCGTAAATTATAGTGCCAAGCCATACTGTTAGAAACAATTATCGAGTATACTTCGGTC
This sequence comes from Cladorhizidae sp. MBARI D1340-BT2, assembly GCA_028752905.1. Lineage (NCBI taxonomy): Eukaryota > Metazoa > Porifera > Demospongiae > Poecilosclerida > Cladorhizidae > Cladorhizidae sp. MBARI D1340-BT2. The sequence goes on along the minus strand of JAQNBH010000006.1, from coordinate 1,939,310 downwards.
ATCACTCTGCTGTTGCATTGTTGACTGGCATTTGTGCATGCACAGTAGTATAACTGTCTAGACAGTGTAATTGTCACACCCTTTCAATGGCCATGCCATGAAGTTCCATTCTACTCTGTGTGTTTCAAAGGAATTATTCCCCACAACTATGTCTAGCTCAAAAAGGATGCCTAGAGCATGTCAGTCCTGGTGATTATCTTCATTACACCCCAAGTAGAGCCTCGCCAATGGAGGATATCAAAACAGTGATCTCAAACAACCTTGTCAGAATCTGCTCTTGAGATGGTTCCTACTTTCAGCTCATAGCTAGTTACATACCTCGCTACTTGCATCTGAAAAATTTATTTAATCTGGATAGAAGAATAAGTGGTTTGTATTATTTAGTAAATGCCTATAATTATATTCACAGTTGAATGCTGATTTTCTCATGGGTTGGGCTTAGAAGCGTGAGCTAAACATCCAGACTTTCACTTCATTTTGAGTATGTTGATTGAACATGAGCAAGTCACTTACATTTTCTGTTTGTCTTACTTAAATGCAAACATTTCTGCCACTTAAAAAAATGACGACACAATCAAAATTAATGACATTCAACTCTACTCAGGGGTAGAGGCATGTGCCTATGCCATTGAAATTTGATTGAGGTCAATAAATAGTGAGAATTGCTCTCAGAGTTGGTTTAAATATTGCTAGTATAAATTAAAGATTCTTTAAGATTTCTACTTGCAGCCTAGCCAAAAATTCGAGTGAAGTGAATAGTCCTCCTTAGGAACTAGAACAAAAGACACTTGGAGTAGCCAGTATCTTCTTTTCCCCCTAGTTCCTGCAGAGGCTACCTGCTACGTTACAGCTCACATAATGCAAGCATTTGCACAGGTCAAAGGTTGCAACTGTAGTACATGTAATAGGATCTTTGCTAGTTTTTTTAAAAGTTGCCGCCCATTTTCATTTTCTAGTTCTCTTAAATTGAAAAAAAGAGGCACTGAGGGCCTTTTTCCTAGTAATAACAGCAATTAAATGGCATAACGAGCAAATGAAAGTGGTTGATTTCTTATAGCATCTCACTTATCCTACCAGTCTATCTAGATATTTATTTCTGCTCAGCTTTTCTACACTATTCTGACTGCTCTTCCTGTCTCAATATTGTGGTTACTGGAAATAGAAACTGTATTGGCTTATCGTATTATGCTCACTCCTGGCATAATCATTTTGTCTCAGCAAGTGTCAGTGCTGTTCACATTGCTCAGAGATATCTTGCTCTTCCTTTGCATGTTCACTGTCCTATACATTTGTGGTTCTCTTCTCAGGGCCTCAGGTTGCTGTTGCCATTCAGGGGTTCACAATCTCTATCTTTATATCTAGAGATTAACTTTTTCTTCTCATGCACTCCAAATAATATAGGATGGGATAGTGGGGTTTATATTCTTGCTAATGGTTGACTTCTTGTACACTCTAGGTTGGGATGGTAGGGGCTTATTTTGGTGCTGTATAGTTCTAGTGGTTGACTTCTCATGCACTTCATATAATATAGGATGGGATGGTGGGGGCTTATGATGATGCTGTATAATTCTAGTGGTTGACTTCTCATATAATATAGGATGGGATGGTGGGGGCTTATGTTGATGCTGTATAGTTCTAGTGGTTGACATCACATGCACTTCATATAATATAGGATGGGATGGTGGGGGCTTATGATGATGCTGTATAGTTCTAGTGGTTGACTTCTCATGCACTTCATATAATATAGGATGGGATGGTGGGGGCTTATGTTGATGCTGTATAATTCTAGTGGTTGACTTCTCATATAATATAGGATGGGATGGTGGGGGCTTATGTTGATGCTGTATAGTTCTAGTGGTTGACATCACATGCACTTCATATAATATAGGATGGGATGGTGGGGGCTTATGTTGATGCTGTATAGTTCTAGTGGTTGACATCACATGCACTTCATATAATACAGGATGGGATGGTGGGGGCTTATGTTGATGCTATATAGTTCTAGTGGTTGACTTCTCATGCACTTCATATAATATAGGATGGGATGGTGGGGGCTTATGTTGATGCTGTATAGTTCTAGTGGTTGACTTCTCATGCACTTCATATAATATAGGATGGGATGGTGGGGGCTTATGTTGATGCTGTATAGTTCTAGTGGTTAACATCACATGTACTTCATATAATATAGGATGGGATGGTGGGGGCTTATGTTGATGCTATATAGTTCTAGTGGTTGACTTCTCATGCACTTCATATAATATTTGCAGCTTCCAAACATGAGGTGGAAGGACAGAGATTGCAGTAAGTGTCAGTGCATTGAAATCTTTGGTTGTCTTCTGTATAAGTTGAAAACGTACACTGTTGAAAATATATTTAATTGAAAAGTTTTGCATATAAAGTCCATCTACAATAGATCAACATGGGTGTATTAGGTTGTCATAAGATTAGATGTGGACTTACTGTCATCAGGTATGCTGGAAATCAACAGCTACAAGGAAATAATGGTGTGCACGTGCAATGCTTCTAGAATAATACTTACTGCAGTTGTTATGTACAAACTGCCTAAACTCTCTGCCATACTGTACTCTGTAGTAGCAATGACATATCTAATATCAAATGAAAGGTGAATGAATGTAGCTAAATCTCTCACAAATACACAAATATGTATTAATAGTTTTCACAGCAAGCAACCATGGCAGTTTACCAAGGAGCATGAAATAGAGCTTGCTTCCTGCATAATTATTGTAACAAATAGTAATAACCATCAAGTAGTAAATATAATTAGTGCATATGACGAGTCACATAATTATATAATTTTCTCATTAAAGGAAATTTATGAACTGAAGCTTTTTATTTCAGCCATCAAAGTGAAGAGGTGGACTGAGTGGTTCTAAAGATGGATAGCTTCTCTACACAGTAACCTTACTATGGCTATAGTGTTGTCAGTGCATATGGCCATATTCATTTGTATCTCCTCGATTAAGAATTGCCCCTACAATTATAGCTACTCCTCAAATTGTAACCTTGTTGCTCAGTCTCAGTTGGTTAATGGAACTGCCCTTCCATTTGTAACTGCTGTAACAAATATGCAATAGGTCTCACCCAAACCATAATTATGGGACCACATCTTATTGACTATTGCCATGAGTGATATCACAACCAAGATAATGGCAGAGATGCAGTGTGGCTGGCTGATGAGAGGAGCTGCTATACTAGAACTTTATAAGCTTCAAGTACTGTACTTCAATTTGCAAAGCTGAACAGAAATTAAATTGCAATGTGACAGTTTGGGGTGAATGAAGGTCAGGTGAGAAATAGGAACAACAAAAGGAGCTACCATCAAAAGAGAGGAGGTTGATGGATGGAAAATGGCACTTCCTGTGAAGAGCAGTTGGCAAGGATGGAGCACTGAGGTTTGAACACCTGAAGTTTTACCTCTCTAGATGAAGAATAGATTGAACAGAACAAACTTGTTGTAGGATAGTGAGTAGCAGTGGATCCTAGAGTGCATTATGTGCTCTAAAATCCAGAGGTTAGCACATAGCTACACTGCAGAGCTAGACATTGGCTTAAGAATTGATATGTACACACATGTGCTAGACTGAATTTGATAAGTGTGATGGATTGTCGCCAAGGTTTCAAAGGTAGCACAATGAATCTTCAAATAATGTAGTTAAATTATTATTATATACTGTAGCAATGAAGAGAGAACACAAATCAGTTAAACAGACTCAGATTGACTCAGAGCTAACTAAGAATATGCAAAAAACAGAACAAACACACATTCTTGCAGAATCCTGCACACTCACCAACTCACATCAAGGGTGCAGGATTAATCTTCAGGTTTGTGCAAGTTTTGAAGTTCCTGCAGCTGCTGAGAAGCCTGACCACAAACTACAGCTATACTAACCACAAGCTACACACATTACAATCACACATAAAAAACTTCACAATGTTTGAAGTGTGCCCTGGTTGATTGAATATTGTGGACCAATGGATTTGCAATGGATAGAAGTGCACCATCATGCAACACAGCAATGGAACAGGTTGCCTTCTGTCATGTTGATAAATTGTCTTTATTCTGAACTTCAGCATGTAGCACTTGCATTGCTATGAGATGAATTTTCTGAAGAAATGTTAAAGCTTTTTAACTTAATGGCTACTAGAGATAAAGTGGAGTTATTGTGCTGGACCTATAAATTACCGCTGATGTGATGTGCTCTGCAATAATTCAGGCCTAAAAACATGCATGCATGTAACAGAGAAGTGCCTCTTTGGTGTAGCTGGCCTAACTTTCATAATCATGTTCTATTCGTGAAATTTGATAGCTAAATATATTATACACTATGTATAATCGTGTTGTGACACAATATAAAAATGTGTGGGTGGCGGAGAGGTCTTCAGGAAACTGTTTGAATGTCTGTACCAAATGTGTAGTAGTTAACTGCATTTGAATATAGAGCCGCGTCCGAAAACACTCAAGGAGGTATGTGTCCATCAGGAGGTGCTGATAATATTACAACATGACACATATGCACGCATGCATGCATGCACACACCCACACATACACCACACACATACACACATACAAGAAGTACAATACACTGTCATCATTTGAGGAGCTGTTCTTTTCTTCTGCAGACATGAGTCTTCTGTTACACAGGTGATCAATCCATCTAGAAGTGAAGGAGATTCAACTTACCCTCCTGTGTATGAAGAATTTAATGCTGCATATGAGAACCCCGATGTAGTCATACAGCACAACACTACAGAAGCTGCACATGTGGGCCCAAGGGTAGGAGAGTATGCATTATCCCAGTGTGAAGCTTATGGTGCTCATAAGAAGCATGATAAGGCAGTGGTGGATTATAGCTATGATGAAGTTAGGATTCCAGGAGCAGGCCAGTGAAGCTCAATGAAGACTGCAGTTCAATCATTACAATACTCACACTGCTAGTAGGACATATAGAATGTATTGCACATTATTATAATAACTTATACAATAATTATTGTTCTACTTTTTGTAACACTTTATATTATATGAAGCTATTTAAATTGCCAACATTTATTAACATTTTATTGTGAGCAGTTGGGAGGCTGCATTGCTCTCTAGATCTCAAACTATGGTATGTCCAGCAGATGAGTGCCTGAGCCCATCATGGGAGGCCAGCTGATGAGTGCCTAAGTCCTGCTTCATGGGCGACGAGCTGATAAGTGCCTAAGTCCTGCTTCATGGGAGGCCAGCTGATGATGTCTAAGGCCTGCTTCTTGGGAGGCCAGCTGATGAGTGTCTAAGGCTTCCTTCATGTGAGGCTGGATAATGTGGATCTGCACATTGTGGCAAGCCAAGCTTTAGTAAATATATTTGGTCTTCTTTTTGGCAGATGTTTGACTGTTCAGCACTCAGTAATGCCACACTTCACTTCCTATTCTACTTATACTGGCTGCAATGGCTCTCAGACACACTGAGATCTTTCTCATAAATATTGCATAATGATCAACAGAGACACACTTGCTAGGCTCTGTCCCAGCATTGCAAGTAGGCTGGGTCCATTTCATCAGGTATGTCGTGTGGACAGAAGCAGTGAATGCTTCAGATGATAGGCTACCTCAAGACTTACTCCTTGCAAGGTAAACTTGCAGTACCTGCATGATAGCAGATGCAAGTGCTTGGCCATTCCCATGCTTACACAGGCTGTCTCCTCCAGTAGGCTGGCATGTGGAGGAGGTACAAATAGTTGAGAGAAGAGTTCACTTTGTTCTTATGGAATGATTCTCATACAGCATATAGAAAGTTTCTCTCTCAGTTTCCCTTTAGATTATTTCATTTACAGTACCTTACACTCTGCAGTTTCTGAGTACTTTAAAGGTGAATATGTTTGCTGCTTGGCTACCTTGATGGGTGATAGTTTGATCACACTGGTCATCAAGAATGCCTTATTCGTCTACTAAAAATGAAATTACCTTGAATTCCAACCTGAAATCTGGTATGGTCCAGATTTATTAGATAAACTCTTGATACAAACTATAATAACTTCTAAGCAGTGATTGTAGGGTTTTTTCTGTCAATTCCATGATGTTATTCAATGGCTGAGACAGCACACATTAATTTGGCTACTTCTATGGTTCAACTTAAGACCTCAGAGAAGAACTGCTTCACTTAAATGGAAGTAGCGGCCAAAGTGTTTGCTTTTAACAATTACAGTAAATTTCACAGTTGTTAGCTGCAGTGATATCTAGTGTTTCTGTTCTTCAGATTCACAAAAATAAATAACTTGGATATACTAAAAGTTCTCATTCAATTTTTTACCAAACTAACATGGACATGAATATCATTATAACATAGGTGAGATAACTCGACTATTATAGCATTTCTGCATTACTTTTTAGCAAATACATAGCTACTCACCTCAACGTGAGTTTGATAGAACAGGTCCAGCAAAGTCATAATAATTATGAGAGCTAGTCAAGCCAGGCTCCTCCTCCACTAGATGAGTTGTATCTCTGCCAGACATGTTGTTAGGCTTGTCAGTTTCTCTTTCCAGATGCCTGCTCCTTCATCTTCGCTGTTCCTGCTCGAATCTTTGGTGAGCTCTATTTTGTGAAATGTTGCATTCTCCACGTTGTATGTTTTATATAACCTAAGTTTCTATCTTCCAAAATTTGCACTACAATAGAGCAACTCTTTTAGCATCTAATGGTAATGTTTTATGCGCTTAAGACAAAGAGTTGATTGGAGAAACAGGTTATCCTCTTACTTTTCCCAGGTCTGTCTATATTATTTTGATTGTCAGTGTTCGACCACAAGGTAATCACATTCACACAGAGTGACAGAGATTGATTGTATAATTCACATTAATTCAAGCTTTTGTGCTCACTCTAAAACGGTAAAAACGCTGTTTCAATTTAGAAGCAAATTTAGAAGCAGAAAGCAGAAATCTCCTAACTTTTAGAAGTTCAACTTTTGAAGCGAAACTGAAAGCTAGAGCCAATGCTGAGAATCTAGATATCAGCAGAGCAAGATGTGTGAGTCAGTGCTCCAAGAGGTAGCAGCAATAACAGCAATGTTCAATAGACCAAGACAAGCATGCTGGCTTCATGCACAGTTAACCAGGTAGCCAAGGAACATCTTTTTGTTAATTTTGCTTTGGAAATCAATAAACTTGCATATATCATAAGCTCTATCAAATGTCATGGTGGATGGCTATGGTGAAGTGTGGTAGACCTAGTGTGTGTAGCTGCCCCACACAACTGCAACTGTGAAAGGATCTAGCCTATTAGCAGACCCTCTCCTGTTTGGAGTGTGGAGTTCTCCTGTGCCACTCTAACAAAGTCCTTGAAGGAGGCTGCAGTTGACTCGACATGAGTACAGTCAACAACAGCAACAAGACATGGAATGTGCACATATGCATAGACATGGAATGTGCACATATGCATAGACATGGAATTTGAACACATGCATAGACATGCTCAATGCGTAGTGTACAACAATAAGCAAGTTTGGAAAAAAGTGTCCTGACAAAACAGAAAATGTAATAAAAATACAAACAACATAATAGGACCAGATCAAGATGGGGGGTGGAGATGAGGGAGTAACTGTGGAGAGTTAGGTATTAATGCATATCGCTCTTCAGAGCAAACAGGACCTGTAATAGGGTATCACAATTGAATGTGCATTCATGAGTCATTAAAAAAATATATATTAAATGTAAAGTATGTAGCACATAAAGATGTTTTAACTGGTTTCAGTTAGATACATTAAGATTTCCATGATGAATCAGGAGTCCCACTAATCCACTCAACCCTCTTCTAGTCCTTGAAAACTGAGTCCAAACCTCGAGATGATGATGGGCAGAAAATGATCGTGACAAGATGCACTACACACAGAGTAAATAATAACAATAACCTTCTTAATCATTGTATGCTCATAGAGAATAATTTCAAGTTGATTAGTGAGAATTTATAGTAATGTTATTATGTCAACTGACAGTTCATTGAGATGATAATTTGATTAATTACTGAGGGCTGCAACCAGCCAATTAATTATTGTTGCATCTGACCTCTGTTTAGTTGTGGCAAGTCATCTTAGTTATATCTACAGTTAAATTTGAAAAGACATTAGTTTCTCATAATTGATGTTATCACTTTCTTCTCTCAGTTTAGTTTCATTTCTGGAATTAGATATTAAGCTGCAATAGAAAAGCTCATCACCAACTGTTTAGTCACTTGGTCAATACATGGGCAGTACCCATTGATTCAAATGCAGTCAGGCTTTTCTTGTCCAGATTATTCAATGTCATGGGTTAATAGGAGTTAATAGGCTTAACCACGTATATATTAACTGACACAGTAGAAGTTCAATTTCACTCCAAACCTTTTCCCACCAATCATCACTTTTGCATCCTAAAGGCAGTTTTTTGCAGCCATTACATATTTCTGAATCTTCTGAAAGATCATAATCATTAACATGCAGAGCAAGTGTCACTCAATTAAGAAACCTGGGAGTGGCTTAGGAAACAAATACTGCAACAATGAAGTGGTATCCTCTACTTAAAGCCTTATATGTGAAGAGGCATAAATTCTGGAGACTCACTTGTACTCCATCCATGGTTATTAAGCATGTGACACACTTAGCGTAACTCTGTAATGGAGGAGACTAAAAATGAACTAAGTTATAACAAAGACCTTCAGGGTCCGGGCAAAATGAACAAATTTTTGCTTGCTACTTTTTTTAGACGGTTCTCTTGAAGCACTTGCTTCAGATGACATGTTCAGCCAGTCAGCTATATACTACAGACTGATAACAACAACCACATAACCTTCACAGATGAGTAGCTGGTGAACGATATAAAACAATTGTTCTGTTATCATAGACACGTGTACAGTCTGTTCCATTGCACAATCTAGGTATATTTACAAGTACAGGTATCCATGATTGCCTTTTATCTTAACAATTTGACCTGTCCCCAATTCCCCGCCCCTCGCCTACAATTATGCCTGAATTGATTGACCTGTTATGAGAAAGTAACCAAGACTGTACCCATTAGACCACAAGCAGTTAAATGGTGCTTTACCTTTTAAAATCACACACCAATTTTGTACAATCTAAATAATGATGATTGTAAATGGCAGAATGTCTACTGAGTGGCTGTATCTACAGGTACAGGCTATTTTACCTCTTTTTTACTGGTCAATTTAATGTAGTTACAATAGCCTTCTCAATAATCTGTCCTCTCTCGCTGTTTGGACTAGATGCTCTAGCCTTCATCAAGAACAATACAGTTGTTTGTTTTCCGGTATATCTAATTGCTGTTTGTTCTCATACCAGTGACTGAGGGGAGTATAGACTTCCTTGTACCTGCATGTACCTGCACTAGATGTTATCAATGTAATGGCTCTTTAAGCAATTCTTCAACTAGTATTTGGTATAATGTTACTGAACACAAGAAAACCAAACAGGGAGTGTTGTTCAGAAGTTCTCTCTCCAGTAATTGTTCTTCTGCACATTTTTCTCCTGGCCTTCCAGACTATATTTTCTTAGGGATAAGGCTAGGGTTCACTTCATCAGGAGCCCAGTAGCTAGGTGCCAAGTCCTGTTTTGAGGGAAGCAGCTGATGAAAGCCCATGTCTTGCTTCTGTGGACCTAGTTTGTGTCATGTGAGTCATAGGCAGTGAAACAGGTGGGACAGGAAGTTATTGATGGTTCAACCCTCTTTCTACTGCACATAGATTTTGATAGCCAGCAATCATATTTGGAATAGCTCTATCTTAACATTCTGTCACAAGATCAGAAAGGAATCTTGGCCTGGAAATTAATGCCCACACTATAGAATGATCATAGTATTATTTTATGGGATAAAAAAGGAAGAATCTGCTCCACAATGTGCAAGTAAGTTTTAGCTGGTTGAGCATCAATTTATTGGGATTAGGCACATGTGATCCGTCTTAGTATCTCTCGACAAGTCTCATGATGCAGCAACACATAGCTATGTCAAATAAAACTTCCACTCATCGGTGCTGGACATATGTAAGTCCACTAATGGTTACATAGAAAAGGAGTAGCTAGCATCATATCAATTGACTAATTTATTTCATCCAAACATAGTCACAGAACTAAAGTAGGCTTTGAGCAGTGCACCAGTTCTCAATACTAAGACTGAACAAGGAAGTTACCGTACAGTGTGATGCATCCCAGTCTGGACTTGGTGCAGCTATACTACAGAATGGACAGCCAGTGGCCTATGCATCGCATGCCCTGATATCAGCAGTGATTCTATATGCTTAGATCGAGAAGGAGCGGCTGGCCATAGTATTTGCCTGTGGACGTTTTGACATCTATGTATGGTGGGAGCATAGTCTCTGTGCAGAGTGATCACAAGCTTCTAGAGAGCATCTTCTGAAAGGTGTTGTGTTCAGATCCAAACAGATGATGACAGAATATTCTGCTGTGCCTTCAGCGCTACACTCTGGATGTCAGTTGTAGCAAAAGCATGGAGATACAGCTGGCTAACATCTCAGCTATGACATTATCCATTCATTCAAAGCTGTGGATCACACAGTTCACTTGCCTGTAATGCCAGAGTACTTACATTAGGTAGGCCATCAAACTGCAGAGGATCTGGCCCTGTCATTGTTATGCGACATGGGTCTAAACAGCTGACCATTAGGTAAGAAGGCCATTCTCTAGTCTCACTTATACTAAACTGGGACTATGGTGAAGAACTGATTGTGCAGGATCAGCTGATGTTCAAGTATTACCAGCTGGTGATGGCTGCGAGCCTGAGGACAGAGCTGATGGCCATCAGAAATGGCACTGATGAGGGCATAGAAGGGTATCTGCAATGCGCCCATATGTGCCTCTTCTGACCCTTGCATGGCTATTGATATGGCAGCTTTCAGGGTCAAGGGGCGACATACATCAATTACATGGCAAAACTCAGCAGAAAGCACTTCTTCAAATGACATTAATGTTCGTCAGTGGACCAAGGTTGGGAATGAGCTGTCCAAGCAGAATGGACAGGAACTATTAGTGGTTACTGACTACCACAGTAACTTCATAGTAGTAGAGCATTGGTTCCCAACCAGGAGGTAAATTATGCCCTGGGGGTAATAAGCCAGGGGGAATGTTATATAGCTATTTATATATTTATATAAAGGGTTAGTCCGCGCAAAAGCAAGAGCCACTTCAATGCTGACTGACAGATTTTTGTGTTGTGACTAACAAAATGTCAGGTCAGTGTAATGACCGATGTAATGACATTCTTAATATTATTTAGTGAGTATTGTAATTTAGAAATGTCTAGATATGGTTTAAGATAACTGCTTAACCTTTACTGTGATAGATGAATAGATGGTGTCATTCTCTATGTATAAACTAGATGTATTTATTTATCTTTACCTTATTAGGAATTATTTAGATGATTTGAGTGACTTTTTGTGCATAGAAAATGTGATATGCACACTGAATTCAGACAAGAACTTTTCTACACTTCAAGTTATCAGTCATTTCGTGTTTATTTTTCTGGTTTAACAAAATATATATCATTTGAGTGTGTTCTACATCGATAGCGGACTGTGAGGTGTTTGCTAGCCAAAAGTTGTTTTGGCTAGCAAGAAGTCAACTTACCCAGATGCTTTTCTGGCTCATGGATTTGTCAATTTGCCCTCAAGGGTGAAGACCGACCAGAGTGTGTTACCTGTAGCAAGGTTCTGATCAATGAAATCCTGAAGAACTTCCAAATCATCTGCTGTAATGTCATCCTGACCTCCATAACAAAGACTTAGCCCACTTCTAACACAGGGCGAAGCAGTGGAAGGGTATTAACACTGGTATTGCAGCAAAAAATATTCTTGCCACTCTTGAAGCTTCCTATGATGTGGCCTGCAAATTGCACAGCAGCAGAAGGGACATACCATTGCAAAAAATCTGATCATGCCATGTGTACGAGTGATGCTTGCCAAAGCATTTGGTCTAGAGCAGGCTAAGTAGCTCCATTTTAAACATAATTCGACATAGGGTAGACGAGATGGCTGTGGATATACTGGCACAAGTAATGTAAGAAGTCAAGACCAGTCCATATGGCAAAAAATTTCTGCAATTTGACAATCCACGGATGCCAGAAGCTGTGCTATTTTATCGGGCTTTATTTGTTATATTCACTGCTGGGATGTGAAGGAAGACTTTTTCCCATGTGAGATCTAGCTACGATAACTAAAGGCGAGGATGTGTTAAAAAAATGGAGGCTTCGAGCAGTGTTAAACATGTGTCTGTTGATGGTGCACCTGCTATGATGGGTGGTAATCATCGGTTCAGAGTCTTTGTTCAAAGTGAAAATGCAGATATCGACCACTGCAGCATTAGCCAATATACACTTGCATCCCAAATACTCCTAGATGTCTTGAAGGAGTATTTGACCAACTTGCTAATGTTGTCAACCAAAGACTTCAATAGCTGTGTATTTAAATAATTGTGCAAAGAGATGGGCGAGAAGTATGAAGTGCTGCTATGTATGCATGTCAGTGAGTGTGTATGTGAGTTTGCATGCATGAAAGCATGCACATCTGTGCATTTCGGCGCATGTATATCTCGGTGTTGTTGTGTCTGTGTGTGTATGTGTATATAGAACTGCGATGAGGGCCCAAAACATAATATAATCGGCATCCTGCAAAATACAGTGGTGGTGGCTTTATGTTTGTCGGCTCCATTGGTGAAATTAGAGAGATCAATTTCACCACATAATACAATGGAAAATTAACTTGACCATAAGCAATCATTAAGGCAGGATACCAATTACACAAAAGAAACGCTTGATACTGATTTTGATCATTATGTGAATGAGATCATTAGAGAACACCATACAGGCAACAACAATGGTGAGGAGGATACAAAGAGCATGCCAGTAACAATAAAGAGGAGGAAAAAAGTGCAGGCAACAACAATGGTGAGGAGAAAACAAAGAGCAGGGCTACAATAATAGCGAGGAGGTGGCCAAGGAAGTAATAGCCGAGGTGCAGTTAATGTACAAAAATCTATCACCATCCCAACAATGAGAACCCTCCATCATTCTGCATGCACAAGGAGTCATGGCTGATTCCCATCAGGGCAATACAGATCTCCATTAATTCAACCTTATTCCTCACCACACACTGCATGAGCAACATGACCCTTGGGGGATGGCCAAACAGATGCTGCCACATACTGCTGCAGCTATGCCCTTCCATGGGATATGGTCCAGGCTGATTAGTTGTGGAGAAGTAGAACTCCGCAAGATTATTGACCAGAAATGGCCAATTATTACTATTTCTGATGAAATCATGGTTGTCTAATTTTGCATACATATAAATACCATAGGCATTAAATCAAAAGCTCCACCCTGCCACCCCTACACCCATTCAAATTGGTCCCTCCTTGAATGGGCCTAAGGATGATGCAGACTAGTTGAGTGTACATCATTTGTGAGACTGCTGCTGCATGCATGTCACTCAGTTGGAGAACGATGTTGGCAGGAGCACAAAATGTGTGGGGGGATCTAGAGGCATCACAAATCATTATAATTGAGATCGAGAGACAATCTTGAAAGAGTGCTGCTGAACTGCTAGTGAAGGAGGCATTGCACATCAGCCTAGCACCAAAGTGTGAGCAGTTCCATTGAGACTATGAAATGCACCAAACACCATAATTATTCTATATTCATTTTGTCGGGAACTCCAACCCTAGTGGTCCCATGACAATTCTTCCTGAGAGAGCAGCATGACCTATTATGGTCATAACCAGTAGAATAGCCTATAACTGTTAGAATGCACACTAGTAGACTGATTGGTTAAACTACTTAGATTTGCATATTACCATATAAGGCCTGACTGGGACTCTGGATGGTAACCTATTTAAAGGAGCCAGCTCAGAGGCCCAGGTAGAGTCAGCTCAGACTGAGGGATTTCTATCTATCTAATCTCTGGCCAAGTACACTTGCTGGTTAGGATCCCTAATAACACTGGTGGCAGCTTCAAGGTTTAGACCCACTCCTACCCAGTGCCAACCTACAAAAAGACTGCTCCGTGAGGAGGACCTGTCTGGCTCTCAGAATATCTGGTGAACTCAAGTGAATTTTTGTGTGGTGTGTGAGCTGTGGCTCTGTCTTTCCCCCTTTGCAACTACTTAGAACATGTACACCATCAAACAAGCTCACTCCTTCAGACTCAGAAATGGGAAGAAAACCACTCAAAAAAGAGGAGTATTCTGGGGAGGAGTCCACATCCTCCACAGCTTCTACTCTCCAAAGCAAGTGCCACTCTGATGAAATGTCTAACATATTGGCCATGTTCATGCACATGCAGAAGGACAACAGAGAAGAGAGGAGACTGGCTTCGATAGATACCAGACGACTAGGACGAATGCAGAAAAGAAGACAGACGGGCTGACCAGGAACGGTGGGCCACCTTCCTGACTGCCAATCAAGAAGCAGCTAATAATGCCCATCCAGATGTTGAGACACAATGATTCAGGGATGAGGAATGCAGAAAAAGGAACTAGAGACCATCTGCCTAAACAGAGTTGCTGAGAGGCAGAAGGATACCAGGAGAGCCTTGGAACAGGAGAAAAAGAGGGCAGTACATGATGCCCCAAAACTGGCACCTCTCAAGGACATTGAAGATCTGGAGACATTTTTGAGTATGTTTAAAAGTCATATGACCCTATTCGGGGTCTATCCAGACTATTGGATGGCCAAACTTCAGCCCCTTTTGGACACCACATTACTCTGATTCTAGGAGCAGATGTCTGCCAACTCCAAGTGCGACTACCAGGCGGTGAATAAAGCCCTGATAGATCTGCATGGGATAACACCAAACCACTACAGAATCAAATGGAGGGACCTGCAGCAAGACCCGATGGAAAGCGTGCAAAAATACCAACTGCGGGTCTCTTCTACCTTTGCCCTGTGGGCCAATAAAGCCACCTTGCAGACGTAACTGGCAGACATCATGACCAAGGAAAATATCTTGTCCACCTTACAAGATACCAAGGTTAAGATGTGGGTCAGGACCCAAAACCCTACCAACACCAAGGAAGCTGCATGGATGGCAGACAACTTCATCCACAGTCAACAGAAGCTGGAGAAACCCAAGCACTGCAGCTGCCCAAATGTCCATAGGTTCACCGGACTTGGTGACCGGAGCAGACAGAAGCCCAGAGGAGAGCTATGGAGACAAGACTCTTCAAGACCAGATGCCATAGGGAATGAAAAGTGGCCAAGACTACAGAACTTTGACCCTACAAAGGGACTATGGTGCTTCTACTGTCAGGAATACAGGCATGTGGCACCTAAATGCCCCAATAAGACCTGCCTAGTTAGCTTAACTATTGTTAACTCTCCTTTTCTTATCCACCCAGGTAATGTGGACGGAGCTGAAGTACAGAACCTACTTATGGCCACAGCATGTAATATTTTTCAGGTTCACCCAAGGTGGCTCTCTGATAACTACCTAGACGAGGGACCTGTGTTCATTACTGGGCCCAACCACATGACCAGGAGTTACCCAACCACAACAGTTAGGCTGGGAGTCAAGGGGAAGACACTGTTGCTGAGAATCGCTGTCAATCCCAACATCCGCTTTGACGGCATTCTCTTGCTTTAGTCCCTCACATAGGTCTGTGGATCCAGAAGGCAAGCACCCTCGCAGACGGTATCGAAAGCCCATTAACTATGCTGAGAAGTCCCTCTCTAAAGACTCTGATGTGGACTCCACTACCTCCTCCAGAGATGAGAGGGCATCCACAGAGAGGCATTCCACCTTTCCACCATCATCAGACTCGGAGTCGCCACCCCCATCCTCTGACGATACCCTACCCACGTCAATGCTTGGACAAACATCGGAGGGTGATAACAGCAATCCACAACTTTAAACACACGACATCGATAACCTACCAGCTCTGAGCAACGACCTTTTCCAGCAGGTATCTGCCAAGAAGAAAAGGCTGAACTGTCCGAGATACGCCGCCACCTTTGGACAACCAGTGACGTTGGACGGACAAGCTCAGCTACAGGAAGCTCAGAGCACTGACCTTTCACTGGAGATTGTTCGAAGGAAGTGCAAGTCATCAGTGGCTCCCTTCTTAGTGTGGGAGAGAATCCTATACCATAGATGAACCCCACCAAAACAGTGTAAGGCTCATCCTGCCCTCCATCTCCAGAGAGATGATGCTCCAGATGGCACACCTGGCACCCTGGGCTGGACACTTTGGCAGAAGACGGACAACAGATAGGATCCTCCACCTTTCTTCTGGCCAGGTGTCTGGCAAGATGTCGCAGATATGTGCAAGAGTTGCCAGATGTGCCTTAAGATAGCTCAAGGAAACACCCAAAAGGTACCACTTATGCCCCACACTGTTATTGATATTCCGTTCCGTAGGATAGCAATGGACATGATTGAACCCCTGCCAACCACAGAGGAGGGCCACAAATACATGCTCACAATATGTGATTATGGCCCAGAAGCAATACCCCTGCACACCACAACCAGCACAGACATAGCGGAAGCTCCAGTTGAGTTCTTCTCTCGGGTCGGACTACCAGAGGAGATATTTACTAACCCGGGTTCCAACTTTTGCAGTCCACTCATGGAAGAATTCTACAAACTATTTGGTATCCATTCCATTAAGACATCAGTATAACATCCAGAGTCTGACGGAATGATGGAGTTATACAACAAGAGTGGCTTGAGAAAATACATCCGGAGATTCGGTGGCCAATGGCACAAATAATTACTATATCTCTTATTTGCATTCCGTGAGCTCCCACATAGGTTCAGTTCCTTTTGAACTGGTGTATGGCAGGAATCCCCGAGGTCCCTTGGATGTCCTGCACAAAGAGTGGCAGGAATCCTCAGACTACCTTCTCTCCACCTATGCCAGTTTGAAGGTGGCAAAATACCTGGCCAAGAACACAGAAGAGGGTTCCAAACAAGTGAACATGGTGTATGACCTGGTGCTTGTCCTACTATCTTTTTTCACAAACAAATTGATGGCTAAGTGGCAGGGTCCCTTTCCCATCACTGTAGTACTCTCACCTATGACCTGCAAGGTCAAGGTGGCGAACTCGAGGAAGCCAGTAAGGACATTCCACATTAACATGCTCACCAGATGGGAGTCTCCATCTGCAGTCTGCCTCCACAGTATGGCTTCCGACTTGACTGAGCCCGACCACAAGAACATACCCACCTGGTCATGCCCTCACCAGACCCACCACAAGTAAACCCCATGTTACCTACCACACAGACATAGAAGCTAAGCCAACTCCTTACCCAACACCACCATGTATTCACGGACCAGCCTGGATCGACAGGCCTTACCTTGATCAGGATTGATACGGGTGAGTCTGCCCCCTTTAGTTCATCAACTTACCGTCTTCCCCAGGCTCATGTAGAAACAGTCAAGGCAGAGATAGTAGCTATGCTGAGAGCAGGGCTCATTGAGGTCAGCCGGATCCCATGGTTGTCTCCCATTGTACTCGTCCATAAGAAGAAATGGTCACTGCGCTTATGTGTGGATTATCGTAAGTTGAATGCAGTGACCCGTCCGGACACCTTTCCTATGCCTTGGGTCGAGGAACTGTTGGACGGCCTGGTGTGAGCAGAATACATCATGATGTTGGATCTGACCTTGGGGTATTGGCAGGTGTGGCAGAAGAATCACGGGAGAAGACGGCTTTCACAACACCCTTTGGAAAGTACTACTTGTCCATGATGCCCTTCGGCCTGGTAGGGGCACCTGCCACTTTCCAAAGGCTCATGAACTCACTGGTTGTTAATTTAGCAATGCATGTAGCCACCCTACATGGATGATCTTGTCATTTTTAGCTCCACTTAGCAAGATCACATCTCACACGTTGACAAGACTCTTTCCAGACTTGGCAAACCAGGTCTCACAGTAAAGATGGCCAAGTGTCAATATGGAAGGTATGAGTTTGTCCACCTTGGCCACAGAGCCAGCCTTGGGACAGATTAAACCAGATGTGGCCAAGGTCCAGGCTGTACAAGACTTTCCACGACACCAAACCAGCATTTTGTGGGCTAGCGGGCTACTATTGTCATTTTATGCCCAACTATGTGACCACTGCGACACCCCTATCAGACCTCATCTGCAAGGAGAAACTTGACAAGATCAAGAGGGACACATACATCAAGAGGCTTTCGATGCATTGAAGAGGCTCTCACATCTGACCCCATCCTCCAAGGACCAGACTACGAACGCCAATTCATTCTCCAGATGGATTCCTAAGATGTCGGCATAGTGGCCATGCTCAGCCAACACTCTGATGCTGATGGATATTGCCTACGTGGCATTTTACTCACGGAAGCTTTTCAGCCGTGAGCGCAACTATGTAGCCGTGGAGCGTGAGTGTCTGGGGTTTATGGACGGTGTCCAGAATTTCGAGGTGTACCTAACTGGTGTGTACTTCATCATTGTCACAGACCACAGCTGCCTCAGATACCTTCACCACATAAAGGATGTTGGGAGAATACTGACGAGATGGTCCCTCGGTTTTCGGCCATTCTGTTTTAGTATTACCCACCAGCTGGGAACTGCTAACAGCAATGCCGATGGACTACCCAGGTAGGACTGGAAGGATGATGTCATTGATGATCTGACCCCAGTCTCGCTGCAGGAGAGGGAGGGGAGGAGTGTCGGAAACCCCAACCCTAGTGGTCCCATGATAACACTTGCTGAGAGAACAGCATGACCTATTCTGGTCTTAACCAGTAGAATAGCCTATAACTGTTAGAATGCATAATAGTAGACTGATTGGTTCGACTACTTAGATATGCATACTACCATATAAGGCCTGACTGGGACTCTGGCTGGTAACCTATTTAAGGGGGGACGATGCTAATTTTTTATTTTTTTATTATATATTTTTACCCGTGGTTACAAATTTAGAGCTTCGTAGATTCTGCAAACTTCATGGTATGGACTTGATATATAGCTGAAAAGATAGGTCTCTCTGTGTGCTCTCTTTTGATACTAAAAATGCTTCATTAGGTATAACTATAGGCAAGTTACTAGACCCTAAAGCGGAGGGACCTCAAAAATCTGAATCGCCGCAACCTCCACAGAAACCACTCCGAGTTGCAAAGTGCCAAAAAAATTGAAAATGGTACGGAGCATAGGCGTTAAAAATTTATTACCTGGTGGTGGATCGTTGAAAAATGAACGCCCTCACCACGTGTCTGACCAGGTAATAAATTTTTAAAGCCTATTCAAATGAGTTATGTTATTGCGTGCTTCCTCTAGAGTCTAGCCACTCGTACCATTTTCATGCACTTTGCAATTCGGAGTGGTTTCTGTGGAGGTTGCGGCGATTCAGATTTTTGAGGTCCCTCCGCTTTAGGGTCTAGTAACTTGCCTATGCTTATGTTGATGCTGTATAGTTCTGGTGGTTGACTTCTCATGCACTTCATATAATATAGGATGGGATGGTGAGGGATGCTGTATATAGTTCTAGTGGTTGACTTCTCATGCACTTCATATAATATTTGCAACTTCCCATCATGAGGTGGAAGGACTGATATTGTAGTAAGTGTGTATTGAATTCTTAGTTGCCTTCCGTATACGCTGAAAATGTATATTGTTGAAATTATATATTTCATTCAAAAGTGTTGCACGTGCCATCTGTCTACAATACATTAAAATGGGTTTGTTAGTTGTCATAAGACCAGATGTTGTTGACTTACTGGCTTCGGGTAATGCTGGAAATCAACTGCCACATGCAAAGAAGAGTATGCAATGCCTCTAGAATGAGTAGTGATATGCAAACTGCCTAAACTCTCAGTACTACTTGACAGTGTAGTAGGAATAACATATCCAATATCAACTGAAAGATTAATAAATCTCTCAGAAATACACAACTATGTATTAATAATTTTTACAGCGAGCAACCAAGGCAGTACACCATAGTTACAAGGTCCAGCTGAACATCAGCAGACTGACAGTTTGGGGTGAAAGGGCATGTGAGAGATTGGAGAAACAAGGAAATAAGCTACTATCAAATAAGAGGAGATTGATGGATGGAAAGTTGCACTTCCTGAGATGGAAGAGAAGTTGCTGGCATGGATGGAGTCACTAAAGATTGAACACCTGAAGGTTTGCCACCCTAGATGAAGTATAGACTGATCAGAATGAACTTGTTGTAGATGATAGTGAGTATTTGCTGTGTATCCTAGAGTGTATTATGTGCTCTAGAATCTGCAGGTTAACACTGCTGAGTTAAACTTTGGCTTAAGAATTGGTGTGTGCATCATGTGGTAGACTGAATTGCAATTCCATGTCCCAACAAGCACCAACCTTTCCTAGTACATTGAGTGTAGATATGCCCCGCAGTTGAAGCTGTTCTCTATTGATAGCAGAATAGAAAGCCAATGTTCAATGTTGTGTACAGTGCACTCTACCGTGTTCATACTCTATTGTGGACCATGCAATGTATTTGCAATGGATAGAACTGCACCATACATAACACAGCAATGGAACAGGTTCCTTTCTGTCATGTTTAGAACTTGTCTTTATACTGAACTTCAGCTTGTAGGACTTGCCTTCTTATGAGATGAATATTTAAAGAATAACAAAAAAAAAAATGTTAATGCATTTTAACTTAATGGATAAAGTAGAGTTGTTGTGGGCACCTATAAATTATCTATACTACTGACCTTATATGTTGTGTAATGACTCAGACCTAAGAAAATGCATGGATGCAACCAGCTGAGTGTAGCTGGCTTAACCTGTATTACTGGTAAAATTTTAAATATATAATTATGTTGTGACACAATATAAAAAATGTGTGGGCAGGGGAGAGGTTTTCAGGTAAAGAGTTTGACTGTCCATAGATGTCTCTATCAAATGTGATAATGAGGCAGTGGTGGATTTAGCTATGTTGAAGTGAGGATTCGAGGAGCTGGCCTGTGAAGTTCAATGAGGACTGCAGTACAATACTCACACAGCTAGAAGGACATAAAGAATAGCTATAGAATGTATTGTACATTATAATGCACTTTACAAGATCTATAAGATCTATAATATTAATAAAATATTCTCCAACTTTTTGTAAAACTTTAGATATGTATTTATTAAATTTGAGATAATCTAACACTTATTCACATTTATTATGCACAGTGGGAGGCTGCATTGCTCTCTAGGTCTCATCTCTTTGGCATGTATTTTGATAATTCATAAAACACTGCACATCTATGTTACCAACTATTATAGTTATATATAAAATATATCTGTAGAGAACAAATATGTATACTGAGACGTGCTTGCGTAAGTGCATGTGAGTGCCCAACATTGAGCCAATGGCCATGCTTCAGAAAACAAAACAAACTGATACTTTTCCCCCCCCATGTAGATAACTGTCAATATTTACATATAGCTATCTGAAACTTTATGTCACGAGAAAGCTCTGCCATAGCTCTATAAAATGAAGTTGGATGTCCTCTTGAAAGACCTTTAGTTAGCTCATTAGAAAAATTAATAACGCCACTTATAGGGGCCATTTCAGTTGTATTTTAACTTGAGAGACCATAAAACAAGTTTGAATCATGTTGATATACTGCTCTCGGAGAGAATTTCAACCTAACCACTCATGAGGTAACGAAATTATTCCAATAAGAAGTTACAAATCTTGGAGCACTATGTTTTTTTGTGGCTTCCTCGAGGGAAATGGCCTGGCTTGGAACAGTGTTCAACAGGTGTCCGTTGATGGTGCATCCGCTAAGATGGGTGTTAATCATGGGTTCAGAGGATTTGTCCAAAGGGTAAATGCAGTTATCACTGTTGACCATTGCAGCATCCACTAATATACACTTATGTCAAAGATGCTCCTAGATGCAGTATTTGACCAACTTGCTAATGTTGTTAACTTCATAAAATCCAAAGACTTTGGCATCCATCTGTTTAAAGAATTATGAAAAGAGATGGGGAAGTGCTACTCTACCACACCGAAGTTACACCAACTATTATTTGTTTGTGTGTACATGTGCTGTCTCGAGGGAAGGTTGAGAATTGCATGTTGAGCTTCGGGTGGCAGTACAACTATTTTTGCAGCAAAAGCATAATACTTGGCACACCATTTTTCTTACCATGAATGGCTTTTCCATCGGTGCTATTTAGGTGACATCTTGAAAGAACTCAACAGAGGAAACTTGGCACTTTAATGAAGGAAGGTGACAATAATCGACACAAGCCATTTCTGCATTTATCGGAAAGCTAAAGTTGTGGAAGGGCAAGTGAGTTGCAGAGGGCATAGTGACAGTTTCTCCCACTTGACAAATTTGTTGAGAGAGTGATGAGTATGGTCAAGATATCCTAGAAATTTCTAAAGCAGACATCCTAGGGCCACTTGGTTAGAACGATGGGAAAATACTTCACTGATCTAGACACCGCTTGCCTTCAGTGGTGCCAGCAGCATCTTGTGGCCGATGAAGATCAGTCAATGAAGATGACTTTCCAGAAAAAGAGGAGTAGATAATTCTGAGAATAAATGAGGCATGGAAGCTGGAATTCCAGAACAAGGACCTGGAAACCTTCTGGATAATCTGGCTAAATAGCACACCAATCTTGGCGAGATAGGCTCTAAAGATCCTGACTTCCTTTTCGACCACTTACAGATGTGAGCAAGGCTTTTCCATCATTATGGGAATGAAAACCAAGAAACGGAACCGATTGGACAAATGATGTAATAATTGCTCTCAATTTTACAAAACCGAGCATTAAATACTTGGCTGACAGAATGCAAGCAAACCATCCATTTGTTTTGCAATGAGCAATTAACTAACTACTAATACTTAGTAATACACTTAAATAAAAATTTATAAAATAAGACATATTTTATTACACAGGTATGGGTAATGGAAGAAGGAGGATAGGGTGATTTGGGTAATGATTTGGGAATCAAGACAGAATTCTGTGACATCGCATGATGCTGTCCATGTGTTGTCTTCTGTATTCTCCAAGCATAGCATTCCAGATGTGCTGATGTCAATCAATGGCCCACAGTTCTCGTCGGCCGAGTTCAATTAGTCCTTCTGCATGGCATTGTCATTTGTACACATGACCTCGTCGTCACAGTATCCACATTCTAAAGGAAGTGGAGAATGTTGTCAAGACCATGAAGCATCTGTTTAAAATGCCATTTAGTCTGGAATCTATGAGTTTATAGCCCTGCTCGAGTAGAAGAATACTCCTACTGAGTAAGGTGTAGTATGACCCTACACAGCGATAAATGGGTCAGAGTTACCAAACTCGGACCTCAGCCACTTCGTGTCTGCTTTGTACTAGGTATTACACTACTGTGGAACTGACTGCTTATGGAAGAACTCAAGGACAAGCAGAACGATCACTATAATGGGTCAGCTCAACTACTTTCGGAGCTGCAGCAAGGTGACCCTGTCCACATTAGGCTTCCTGGGAGCTCTACACGCTCCCATGGAATAATAGCACTTTTCGTTTTAATGCACTTCCGTTGTCATTTCTGTGGCATATTCATGCACTGGCACATGAGTGCCTAAGCCCAACTTCTTGGGAAACCTAGCTAGGCACCTAGTTTGCATTTTGAAGCTTGTCAATTGTAAAGTGTTTTTAAAAATGTATATTGCAGCTGACTTGTTTTGGGGAAAATGGAGGAAGGAAGAAGTGAAATGTGACATGAATAATATGAGCCTGCTAACTTTTCACTTACAAGCAATCCTACTAGGCAGCCTCACACACTTCATTAGGACTGATTTCAATCTTACATCCAATTTATTGGAAGTAGTAACTATAAGAATCCTAGGAATTACACTTGAACACTGTCACCTCATGTCTGTGTGACCCATGTAGATCCCAGTTATATGTATGCATGCGTGTGTGTATGTATGTGGATTTTCATGCATGCATGCATGCATGTGTGTGCATTATGGTGCATGTATATCTCAGTGTTGTTGTATAAGTGATGTATGTGTATGTAGCTACTGTATGTATGAGGGCCCAAACGTAATATAATTGGCATCCTGCAAAGCCAGCAGTGGTGCACTTTATGTTTTTCAGCGGTAGGGGAGAAATTAGAGAGATCACATAATATCATGCAAATATTAACTTAACCTTGAACAATCATGAAGGCATTACATCGATGAAACTCTTAATGGTGATTTTGATCATCGTTGAGAACACCAAGCAAGGCAACAACAATGGTGAGGACTAAACAGAGAGCAGGGCAACACCAATAATTAGGAGGAAATAAAGACTATGGCAACAACAGTGGAAAGAAGGAAGCAAAGAGCAGGGTAACAACTATGGTGAGGAGGGCTACAACAATGGTGAGAAGGAAACAAAGAGGAGGGC
Organism: Cladorhizidae sp. MBARI D1340-BT2; assembly: GCA_028752905.1. Lineage (NCBI taxonomy): Eukaryota > Metazoa > Porifera > Demospongiae > Poecilosclerida > Cladorhizidae > Cladorhizidae sp. MBARI D1340-BT2. The sequence goes on along the minus strand of JAQNBH010000006.1, from coordinate 1,914,946 downwards.
AACAATTATTATGGCGAAGAATCAATAGGTAGGGGTACAATAATGGTGAGGAGAAAACAAAGAGCAGGGCAGCAACAATGGTGAGGAGGAGGCCAAGGAAGTAACACCTGAGGTGCACAAAAATCCATCTGCATCCCAACAATGAGAGGGTTACCTCCATCATCCTGCATGCAGAAGGAGCCATGCCTGATCCCCACCTGGGCACTACAGATCTCCATTTAATCAACCTTGTTCCTCATCACACACTGCATTAGCAACATGATCCTTGGGGGATGACCAAACAGATGCTGTACGAGTGCCGCATACAGCTGCAGCTATGCCCTTCCATGGGATATGGTCCAGGGTGATTAGTTGTGGAGAAGTAGAACTCTGCAAGATGATGTACCAGAACTGCCAATTGCTACAATGAAGAGCTACTTCTGACAAAATCATGGTTGTCCAATTTTCATCATATATAAATACCGTAGGCATTAAATCAACAGCTCTACCCTGCCACCCCTATACCCATCCAAGTTGGTCACTCCTTGAATGGGCCTAAGGATGGTGCAGACTAGTTGAGTGGTACACTATGTGTGAGACTGCTGCAGCATCCATGCCACTCGGTTGGAGATTGATATTTGGCAGGAGCACAAAATGTGTGGGAGGCTCTCGAGGCATCATAAATCTGAGATTGTGATGAAAATCTTGATTGAGTGCCTCAGAACTGCTAGTGAAGGAGGCATTGCACAGCCTAGCACCCAAGAGTGAGTGGTTTCCATCGATGTGGAATGGACTTGCCTGGGTTCTGGGGAGCTACTCTCAATAACCTGAACTTGAAGCCATGACCACCACAATTATAAATAAAAAATTTATATTAATCTTTAACCAATTAATCATTAACCAATTAATAATAATGTTATAATTATATATTTATAATATACTATTATTATTGGTTTGTTTGTTTGTTTGTTTATATATATATTTATTTATTTATATAATAATTAATATATTATTTTGTATTCGTTTATTTATTTATGTATTTATTTATTTATATTATTTACTTCCTGTTATTCCTGATGAAGGCTTGAGTGTCGAGTCGAAATGTCAAGAAAGCAAAATTCAAGTTGATTATTGGGAAGGCTCGTTATTTCAACTGAGAGTTCATGCTGATTTTTGTGCAATGGACAATGTTGCGTATATACATGGGTACAGTCAACGAGAACAACATGGTGTGGAATGGGCTGTTATGTGTAGTGCAAAAGAAAAAGGAATCAGAATTGGACTTTATAGAACTCTGTATAGCTACTCCTCCACCACTCAGCTATCATAAATTAGCAACTTGAATGAGAACTAAAATGTCAAGCAAACAACTATATTGAGTTGCTCTGGTAATAAACACCATGTTGAATAAGTAGGGACTGGCAGACCAGTAGTTTCTCTCCAAGCCAGTTTTGTCTTTGGACTTCGTGAAAAAAGTCCAACCCAGCCTTTAACAAATTCAGCCAATATGTTTGTTCATATATTCTCTCCAACATGATCAAGAGTATATGAGAAGCACCCCACATCTAGAATACAAGGGTAAACAATTTTTTGAGTTTGAATTGCTACATTGTTAACCGAAGCACGATCACGCATAGCTGCTACTGGCTGATTTGAGACAATACCAAGTCGATTAGATAGGCACATAATCAACTGTCTGGCCACTTCTTCGCCTTTAAGGCTCTTAGCTAGCAACATTAGCCTGACAACACGTTGCTGTAGTTGCCACTTCTCATCCACAAAATGAACCACTATATATAACCATTGCTTCACAAACATGGGTTGTTCAATCAAAGATTACAGCTACTTCTTTTCCATTAATGTTATTTTTGATGCTGGCAAACTCTTGTTCATGAATAAATGGAATTAATTGGCATAAATTATTACTGTGAGAGAGTCTGTAAGTGAGTCTGAAGGCATTTTCATCAAATACTTCTCTAAAATACTCAATCTTGCTTAGAGGTACACTCCAGCTTTCAAAAACGATTTCACAACTTTAACTCGAAAGACTCTGACTTCATCTGAAAGATTTTCTCCAACCGAGTTCTTTAACATGTCAGCTAAATTTTGATCTTGCACTTTCTTCGAAGCTTTTAGCTTTTTACCACTAGCATGCTTAGCTGATTTAATATCTTGAAACCATAGGCTCTCTACAGCACTCACAAAATAATTTTCTTGATACCACAGAGAGATATTCGTTGGAAAATTCTTCAATCCTTGTTGAAGGGAGAACAGAGGGCTCAGTTGCCACACTTGTCTACCCTTACACCGAGTGGGAGGATTAGTGTATAATTTCCTCTTTCTTGACAGGTCTGTTGGTGCAGGACTTCTCAGCTTACTCAAAAGAGACTGGGAACATCAATGGTAACTAACACTACTGCTGGTGTTCGGTGTAACAGGAGCTTCAGGCTCAGGCTGAGTTTCTTCAGTCTCATCACTTGCACATTCAGCCATTTTTCAGTCCTTGGGAGTGAGCCAGATGAGTCACATGTCAGAGTCACATGTCAGACTAGTCGAGTTAGTCACATGAGTTAGTGGTCTAGTCATGCATCTACATGTACATAGGCGTAACGCTGGGTCGGGCAATTGCCTGACAATACTTTCACTAAACCACACCCACTTAAGGAGACCACGCCCATATCACGTGTTTGCACCATTATAATTAGTCTCGTGGTCAGCCTGCTCATAGTTGTCTGCTACTGTGACTGTGTAACATGAAACTACCAAACAAACTACTCATCAGCCAATGATTTTTCACTTTCCTAGTCGTTCTTTCGGTAACAAGGGAGAAAAACGCTCTTTTAAATTACAAAGAAGCCAGTGATTCTGTTATTGCTCAAAGGTAAATGAGAGGAACTTGCTGACTAGTGGACTATAGCCATAACAGAAGAGATCTAGCTTTTAATACCAAAGGCTACACTAACTGGAAGGATGCTCGTGCTGCGTTAAAATAGCTAGCTAAATTTAATTTTTATATCTCTTATCTCGCCATTGTAGGAGCTCCATTTTTCTAATTATCATCAAGATGCTGAATGTCAAAATTTCAAGTTCAGTCATTCATATTATTGTAATGTATTGTATTAAATTGCCTATATAAGTGTGGGAAAGGTACAGGTTATGGTTATACAAAGTTGGGCCTGGACTATATATTTGCCTTACCAATGCAAAATGTACTGCTACGCCTATGATCTATCACTTAGCAAGTAGCTGTGTGCTAACTATGCTAAGTGATAGATGTATATATATATATATACATACACTACATTTTGTGTGCATAGATATCTGCTGTATAAAAATTAAACTTGTGAGTCTGTCATCATGTGTATTCAAAAATAAATCCTGCCTATAATGCTTGGAATCAGTAAAAATTCTGCCTATAATGCTAGCATTATTCTCAATGCTTCAGCACACCTAAAATGCTAAAAAAAATGCTAGCATAATTTATTGAGCCCTACTTCTGACTGGAGCAAAATGTAATAAATATTGTTATACTTAAATATATATATATTTTGTAACCAATCTATTTCACATCCTAAAGACAACAACAAAAACCATCTAAGAGTTGCTGCTTATAACTCCAGTAGCAATTTGAATATGCACTGCAGCAGTTGCCCTCATTACTTAGCCTAGGAAGTAAACAAGCTCTTTATGCCAACTAACACCTCATAGAGGGAATTGTGTTACCCATTATCAGTGAACACATTCCCTTGCTACTCACTGAATGTTAGGAAATGTAATGAGTTATTCCTGCAACTGGTTAGCTGTACATGCTGTTGAGCACTAGCTAACCAAACAAGGAGTGGTGTTCATCTCCAGGAAACCAAGTACTCTCCCACTGAGCCACATGTAGTTCCAGCCAGAATTGTTGGTCAAGCTTGGCAGCTCTATTTTATATGTGATTACTCTTCCAATAAAATCCCACGAACACGAACGATCATAAGTTGTAACTTAAACTGTAGCTGTATTTCGCACGTATCCAATTATGTGTTAGACCTAAAACCAGACCCATACCCAGACTTCCGAAAAGGGGGGTTCCACCACTGTTGTTTTGTAATCTTTACCTAATTAGCTACCTGTTAAATTTACAGTATAGCCAATAACTGCCTCGTATCAGGATTTTGATGTTTTCTGACCCCAACTCTATTGCATACTAAAGAACATACGTTTCGGTTACGGAACACCCAGTTTCCCAAGGGGTCCATAACTCGGAGGTCCTACTTTATATATATTATATATATAAGGTATTATGTTATTAAAAAATATATATTATTTTGTTATTATTTATTAATAAGATAAACTATAAATTATAATACTTAATAACAATAAATATACATTACTATGGATATATACAACAAAGTAGTTCATTAAGTGTTGATGGCCATAAACATTTAATTAGAATCAAAATGAAATACTATAATAATTAAATCAAAAATTAAGTAATAATAATAAAAACAAACAAAACAAATGATGGCCAGGCACAACTTTATATATACTGTATATAATAATATATTTCTTCTTTCCTTCTATATATATATATATAAATAAATGCATAAACATAGTCTGTTCATAATATGATGTGCATTAAAAACTGTCAATTGCAAAACATTGGAAAGCATCATGAAGTTCAGGATGAAATGCAGAAGCTCAGGTACAGGAGCTTCAGGTAAAATAGCTCAATATAGAGTATATAATGCTATCTATTATGGAATAGGTAATCTGTGATCAATCCAGAAATACACTGCTCAAGTGCAACCCCTTCTTGGGTGCAGCCTGGAAAAAAGATCCACAACCTGATCTAGATCAATGTGATGCTGGTAATGTATATACATCAACACCAGAGATGTCAATCGATCTTCGGTCATACATCTCATAAAATTATGTAATCTGCGTACAGTATAATTATTAGCATTTCGTTTACATTCACAGGGTGACGGGTATATATGGTGCAAGCAATCTTCAAATAAGGTGTATACATTGGGGAACAAAAGTTGATCACACTCTTTCAGGGCAGTAGCACAAGTACTGGGCCTTTCTGAAGCAGGCATGCAGGCAAAACTTTGTTTCCAACGGCCAAGCTCTTCAAAAAGCTCAGCTGATGGCAAATTACTAAAATAAACATCCACACTATCAGAAAAATTTACATCATTCTTCGTACACAAAATAGAAGGGATAAGACATAGCAAAGATGATGAAGTTTAGGATAATGGTGAGAATGGAGTCTCTAAGTCACATATTATATGGTCAACAAAGGGGAGAGCCACATTAATTTTAAGCCACTCCTCAATTGTACTTGTCACTACATTAGGCCTGTTTCTCTGCCTTTCACAGCTCCTGGGCTTACATGGCTGTACATTAACTGATGATGCCATTCTTTCAGCATGTATATATATTTTATGAAATTCATTATTGATATTAGTCCATATTACCTTGTAGTACAATAAAACACCATCAATCTGCTGAAATGCCTGAACTACATCGAGTGTTGTACTCTGTAACTTCACTGCAATGCCAGCCACATATGAAAGAAACTGATAAATAATCAGGAAAACAATAATGAACTCAAATTCTGTGCGAGCATGTAGAAGAGAAGTGGCTTTGCTTCTTGACTTATAATCCCACACACAGCATTACTAAAATTAGCAGTGAATGTATCAATGTGTAATCCAAGTCCTATTCCTTCGAAAGCTTAAATTTATAATCCATAAAAATGTGAATACGCAGTGTCTTTCTGCCCAACGGGGGTCCTGTCCTGGTTCACTCCGCTCTTCCTCGACTACTACCACCCTTTTGAAATATTTCAGAAGCCCGCTAGGGTTGCCAAAGGGTAACTTTCTCTTGCTAGCCATTTATCAGCCGCTCAGCACACGTGACGGAACGTTTTACCACCGGGATCGAACCCCTCGAACCCCCCCTGGGTACGGGTCTGTCTAAAACTAAAATCGTCTAGACTGATCGGTATAATTATAGTAGGAGCGCTCTGAGACTGATGCCGTCATCGCTCGCTGAAGTCCACGGTACAGATTCTTCTGCACGGTTTCTCTCCCTGCCAGCTAGAGAATAACTGCACTCACGTCACCCAGTTACGCGACTGTTTTGCTGTAAGTTTATTGTAATTACTAAACTCTAGAGATAATCATCGCCATATATTTTTGTATGCTTAGTGATGGCCTATCTTTAGCTAGCTACCTATGTTTTGTGGGGAACAATCTGATGGTCTCTCTGGAACGAATTTTGACTCTGTCATTGCCTAATCTTGAGTCAATTTTTGATGTCAAAAACGAGATGGGTGGAGAGAAGATTCCCCCCCCCCCATGTTTCTAGTGGTTGTCAGAAGCTTGACATTGCAATCTGATTGGTCGACACTATGCATACTTTGCCAAAAATATGAGGTCTATCCTAGTGCAATAACCACACCTACACTGAACCATGTAAACCTGCCAGAGCCACCAGACTATATTTTCATAGTCTTGCTTGCTAGACTAATCATGCCTCAACTATACCATAGTCTTGCTTGCCTTCTAGACTAATCATGCCCCAACTGTACCAATGTCTTGGGTGACTGCTGCAGGTGTGTGTGTCCTAGGACTAGGCCTCACTGCCCTACCATAGCCATGGTGACTGCTCTAGGTGTGTGTTTCCCCAGTATAGCAAGCTAAATCCCATTGGTCAGGCTATTCAGACCATACACATGTATGCGTACATTTAGAGATGCCCACATAATGGGTGTGCTCAGATATAATGGGCCGATACTGTTGTGTTGTAAAACTTGTGGTTCCCACTTTGGAGCTCCATATATTCTGCACATTACTCTATGAATTTGGCTAAAAAATAGCATTCTCTTGCTCTCTTTTGAAAGAAAAACAACAACAAACAACTCTATAGATATAGCCACACCCACAAGTTACAGGCAGTCAAAGTTGGGGGCCTCAAAACGAATTGTCAATATATGTTGATTCGGTCAATTATTTCGGTTGTTCTAACCACAGCCCAAGTGGGAAAGATATCAGGCTATGAGGTTAGCAGCTTAACTTCTCAAGCACAGAGAAGTGACATATCAGGTTACCATATCATGAACCAGGAAGTAGCTATGCACAAATTATTTAGTTCAAATGCACCACATTTGTCCTCAAAATAACTTACAAAAATAAAGGACAAAAAAGTTATGAGAAATATATTTCATATCTGTACAGAAATTTATATTCTGCTACTATAGAGATTGGCCATGTGGCTATCTGACTGCTAGACACACACACATGGTGGGGTTGGAATAGTGAATATCCTGCATTATATGCCTGCCACTATAGAGATTGGCCACGTGGCTATCTGAATGCTAGATACACACACATGATGGTGGGTTTGGAATAGTGAATATCCTGTATTATATGCCTGCCACTATAGAGATTGTATTGGAGAGGGCCTGGACTGAGAATTAGTGTTTCTTTTGTTTATGCTTTCAATGTGGACAGGAATTATTTGAACATTGATCCTTAATTCTTGCACCAAACATGCTTTAAGAAACAGCTCGAGTTAGAAATGAAGAATATTCTGCTCTGTTTCATTACTACTTGCAATAAGCATAGCACATTCATGCCCACATTTCTCAACTGTTTCTGACCACGCCCTTTGAATAGTAATTTCCCATCATGGAGTAGCAAAACAGAACTGAAAGTTATTTTGGCTGTTATTTGATTACTTTTGAACACACTCCTGAAAAAACCACTCACACATTTAATGATATGCAGCACTTAGCTAGTGATGCAATGTGGCGGGGGTCTAAACCCTGTCTTATGTTATGTGGGGGACCAAGCTGTTCACCTGTGTCCATGCACTGTGGTAGTGCAGGGAGTGGGAGTGGAATGATTATTGTCTACATGAAGTAGATACAAAGACCAGCCAGATAATATTATGCAGGGAAAAGATGGTTGGTGACTTGGTGCATGCAAGCAGCCATGGGCAGGATCTACATGGTGATCGTCAAAGGTGACAGAGTTCAAAGTTGATGTCAAATCAACTGAAAATTTGCCTCTCAGATTTTTGTAAAATTTTGAGGATCCAAGAGTAATGGCCAGAGCTGAAATATTTTTGGTCACACCCACTTAATTAATGAGATACGTGCCAACAAACTTCGGGCTAATTAGCACTACCTCGAAATTCAAATGCCCGTATCTTTGGAAGTATATATATATAGCTCCTGTAGAGCTGGTTCTGGGGTCATTTTGAGGCTCTTTTCAAGGCCTATAATTTATCTCTAGACAATCTTTCTCTTCAAATCAACCAGAAAAAAGGGATCACAATTTATAAAGTTCAAACTTGAACCCCCCCAAAATATATCCATCAAATTTTTCCAAATATTTGCCAGCGGTACCTCATAATGTAAACAAGCTTCCCTGTAAGTTTTGTGATGGGCACTCTGACAGTTTTTGAGCAATAAGCAATTATATACAGCATAACCATACGAAAATGTACTCATGGTACATAGGGACACCCATTATATAGCTATTGATGCTCTCCAGGCCTTAGTAATAGGTATATATGTGCATCATCGTAATTTGCATGATCGCAGGTGACAGATCTATCAATCCCTGAGACCTATTGGGGGGAATGTTTCCAAGAGGTAGGCATAATTTAGGTCTTAGGTGAATCCAATTGAAAATCCCAGGGGGTAATTCTAGGTTGGTTGGCTATATAATGTTAAGTCCTGCTCAGTTGGTACAGTCACTTCTAAAGTCACTTCAACAAGATGTCAAAGGCTAGGGAAGAATTCTTCTTACGGCAAACATCCTGTTGTAATCCCCTTGGACTTCACGAAATACAAAAGACGTCTGGTTTGAGGGCTATAAATGAAAGAGCTATTGCAGATATCCAAGCCTCAAAGTAAAACATGGACACAAGATTTGTACCCAGTGTCGCAAGAAACTTGCAAAACTACCACTGGATTTGGTAGAGAGTGATATACCATTACCAGTGACTAGCAGCACTGAAGACAATGCTACTGATGGTGGATTTCCAATTCCAGGCTGTTCCAGTGATTTCACATATCATTCTCCTGAGGTATATATGAAAACGCTGAATGAGTCTTTGGTACTTCTTGGAGAATCACCCATTAAAAAGAAGAGACTAGATGCAGATAAATATTTGAAATCAATAATTAAGAGAATTGGTGACACTGAGGAAAACATTGGAAATGGCTATAGGAAAGTCAGCGACCAAACTCCATGATGCTGGACAGGAGATGATTCAACAACTCAAGGAAAAATTTGAATCAACAACGAACAAAAGTGAACAAATGCAAGTGCTAACGATTCTTCCTAAAAGCTGGTCCATTTCTGAAATTGAAAAGGAATTTAACATCAAATTGCATGGTGAGGAAAGCTAAGGCAATTGTCAAAGAACAGGAGATTCTTGCAATGCCTAACCCAAAGACAGGAAAAGTGATTTCTGAGGAAGCATTCCAGAAGTTCTATCTGTCCGAGACCATAAGCAGACAAATACCTGGCATGAAAGACTTTGTTTCTGTTCTAGTGGATGGAAAAAAGCAACACATGCAAAAACATTTGGTGCTCTGTAATCTGAAGGAAGGATATGAACTTTTCAAGGAGACCCATCCAGAAACCAAGATTGGGTTTTCAAAATTTGCTCAACTTCATCCAAGGGAGTGTGTACTAGCAAGATCAAGTGGGACACACTCCGTCTGTCTGTGTTTGTACAACACACCAAAATCTAAAACTCATGTTTGCTGGGACAAAGTTAGATTCTGTGACTGATGGTGAGTTCAAACACTACCGTCACTGCCTTGCAGCTATTCAGTGCAACCCTTCTCCTCGCATCGAGTGTTTTCTTGGCAAGTGTTCAGAGTGTCCTGGAACTGATGGTCTTCAAGTAAAGCTTGAAGCATAAAATTATGCTAGACAACATGATTGATCAGGTGCAGTACAAACAGTGGATTTCAACAGATCGTTTAAACCTTGAGACCAAAGTTCAGACAGTTGCTGACTTTCTAGAATCTTTCCAAAATAATCTTCAGAAACTGTTGCTCCATGATTTCATTGCCAAGCAACAAGAAGGTTACCTTCAGCATCTGAAAAATGTGCTTGAACCTGGAGAGTTCTTGGTCATTGCAGACTTCGCAGAGAACTACAGTTTCATAATTCAGGATGCAGCTCAGTCATTCCACTGGAACAATCTCCAGGCAACATACATCCCTGCATGTGTTATTATCGGCGTGACAAGCAAGATAAAACACCTGAACACACAAATTTCATCATCATAATTATCAGAATGTAACATTCATGATTACTGCGGCAGTTCAACTGTTTCAAAAACTGCTGCTTCAGTTCCTCACTAAGAAACTTGGTCAGGACCTTACTATTTCTCTGATGGTTGCACTGCCCAGTACAAGAATCGGAAGAACTTTATCAATTTGTGCTTCCATAAAGATCATTTTGGTGTCCAAGCTGAATGGCACTTTTTTGCTACATCACTTGGGAAAGGACCATCCGATGGAATTGGTGGGACAATAAAGAGGTTAGCAGCTAGAGCCAGTCTCCAACGACCATATGATCAACAGATCACCACTCCACGCCAACTTTTTGAATTCACAGATTTAGAGATGGAGAATATCAACTGTCAGTTTACAACAATGGAACAGTATGAACAAGAAGCCAAACTACTCAAAGTGAGATTTGAAGAGGTCCCGGGCACACAAAAGTTGCATTGCTTCATTCCAATCTCTTAGGAAACGGTCACAATTCGAACCTTTTCATCCTCACCTCAAGAATGACAGGAACTTGTGAATCTTACTCCCGAGATGATTGATCACAGTGTTTCAGCCATAAATGGTTATGTGACAGTGATTTATGATGGCTACTGGTGGGTTGCATGTGTCAAGGTATGCACACCAGAGAAGCATGAGGTGGAGGTTACCTTCCTCTATCCCCATTGGACCGTTCCCATCATTCATATATCCGGACCCACCAGACCAACTGACAGTTCACTGCCAAGATGTGCTAACAACTGTTGAACCAATCACTGCGACGGGAAGAACATATTCCATTTCCAACAGAGAATCCAGTGCTGCTGTTGCTGCGCTGAAAAAGAAAATGAAAACCTAACAGTTACAGATATGTGTGAACATGAACTCCATACAAGTTGACTTTATCTTAGTATGTACCATACTGTGCCACACAATTTAGATAATTCCGGTAGTCCATTAAGTAGTGATTTTTTAATTGACATGCCATACATAATTGTTCATAACTCAAAAACTGTCAGAGTGTCCATCACAAAATTTACAGGGAAGTTTCAGTTGAGTCTAGTATCATTTGCTTTTCTTTAGTGGAGCCGTTCCAAATTTTCCAGCTGTGCAGTGAATTAGTAAAGGGTCTCCTCCACAGATAATTAGTTTTGAACCTGAAAGTCGTCGCAGCATAGTCCAGGAAAAGGGAGTCCTGTATTTACAGGGAAGCTTGTTTACATCATAATACTTATCAATACACCTGCTAATTAGCCCAAAGTTCATTGGCACGTATCTCACTAATTAAGTGGGTGTGACCAAATTTTTTTTAGCTCTGGCTGTTACTCATGGACAATCATTCCCCAAAATTTTACAAAATACCTAATAGTTTATTGATAAGTATTGTAGAGGCATGGAGCACATCAGACCTGTGGACTGGTGGGCTTTCACTTTACCTGTTGTACTAATAGAGAAGAGAAGTCCCATTCTAAAGGAGGGAAAGGGGTGAGGTATTAAGGAAGTGGTGGAAATCCATCACCATCTCTATGAACTTCTAGTGTTGGGATACATGTATGTATATTTTTATGTCTCTCTAACCCCATGTATGTGTGCAGGATAATGGTTGCTCTGAAAGTGTCTGCCCTTCTCCTAGTTATTACAGCTCAATGTGAGTTTATTAACTATGTCTAGTAGGTCTGTTTTGTGTGGTTGGATGCTTATTACTTGAGAACTTCCAATGAGAACTACCCAAGCCATATATATATATATATATATATATATATATTTGAATGAGTATGGCAATAAAGTTATTGAAACATTTCCCCCCAGTGACAATTTTTAAATATGAGTCTCAGGGGAAGACCTTTGAAGTGATTAGTGGGGAAGACCTTTGAAGTGATTGGTGTGGATTTGTTTTCTCATTGCCAACTGGCAGCATCATGCAGAGGCAGCTCTGCCAAGCTGAGCAAGGTGTCTCACAATAAGTTTCCCATATCCCTGCACAAGTTGCAGTAACACCAGAAATATAATATGTATGTATATTATATATATATATTATGTGTGTGCAATGCTTAATAACAACAAGACACTTGCCATCTAGACCTCAATCAGCAGACAAAGTTTTAGCAATGAAAATAGTTCATGGCAATCAACAGGACAATATTTCTGTGCGTGATTTCAAGAGGATCATCTACCTGGTTGAGGTGAGCATGATAACTGTCTTGCTTCCTTTCGTCAATCAGATGTCGTTGTTCTTTTTTAATTCTCTTAACTCTCACTCTCAGTTGCACAGATACAATGCATTCCTCGATAACCAACTTGTGCTTAGCTACTCACTCTACGTTTTGGCTGATGCTCTGCCCTTCATCAAGCGTTCAGACAAAACGTCGAGTAAGTTAATTTTCATGAAAGTCATTGACAAACAGTAATTTCAAGTTTATTTTTGCTTAGTTTTTTAATATTTTTTTAAATATAGTTGTGGAGAACTCTAGCACATTCTAGCCACAAGTTCCAACTTTGGACCTCTGGGAATCCATCTTTTAAACTTGTTTCTTCTATTTTCCTAACACATGCCATATCTTGTTGGTATTGTTAACTTTCTAAGATTAAGTTTAGCAATTGTAAAGTTGGACAGAAGAAGTTCACAAACCAATCAATAGATGTTTTGCTCTATGTGATAGGATCTGAGAAAAGGTAGAGAAAAATGTTTTTGTGGTATGATCAAAATAAGCTTAAAGTTATAGTTTGACTATTTTTTTTTGTACTACAGGCATCTACTACCTTTCCTTTACATTTGTGTGAAATCTGAAGGTTCCTGCTTGCTTCTTTGTAGGCAAGAGTGAGGTTAGAAGATTGGTGGTCAAGAAGCTTGCTACGTGTGTAACGGAACTGCGTTGCCATGTAAAGTGGAGAAAATACTACCCACGTATGCGGAAAGATGGGAAACCCCCACAAAATGGGGGGATTTCCTACTAGCTGCTATATTGGCCTCGAGGTTAACAAACTAACAAAGGAATGGCTTTATCAAGTGCACAGGAAGATGCAAAAGCCATTATGTTAAAACGCATTTTTCTCAACCTGAATGCTTCAAGCGCCTAGCATTCAGGGTTTCCTAACTTTTCTTCTGAATGGAAATAAGTGATGATTTGAGTTCCAAAATATAGGCATTGCTTTGTGGTATCAATAACTAAGTTTTTTTAATTTTGTACATAAGACCCCTTTTCTCAGATCCTATAACATGTGTCTACTGCATACACTATGGAGAGGCATATATGTGTCTACTGCATACACTATGGAGAGGCATATATGTGTCTACAGCACACATTATGGAGGGGCATATATGTGTCTACAGCACGCACTATGGAGAGGCATATATGTGTCTACAGCACACACTATGGAGAGGCATATATGTGTCTACAGCACACACTATGGAGAGGCATATATGTGTCTACAACACACACTATGGAGAGGCATATATGTGTCTACAGCACACACTATGGAGAGGCATATATGTGTCTACAGCACACACTATCGAGAGGCATATATGTGTCTACAGCACACACTATGGAGAGGCATATATGTGTCTACAGCACACACTATGGAGAGGCATATATGTGTCTACAGCACACACTATGGAGAGGCATATATGTGTCTACAGCACACACTATGGAGAGGCATATATGTGTCTACAGCACACACTATGGAGAGGCATATATGTGTCTACAGCACACACTATGGAGAGGCATATATGTGTCTACAGCACACACTATGGAGAGGCATATATGTGTCTACAGCACACACTATGGAGAGGCATATATGTGTCTACAGCACACACTATGGAGAGGCATATATGTGTCTACAGCACACACTATGGAGAGGCATATATGTGTCTACAGCACACACTATGGAGAGGCATATATGTGTCTACAGCAGTGTGTCACATCTGATGTTGGTTGTTAAGGATGGCTTTACTTTACTTCCTGGTTGTTTGCTGGAGAGGAGACTACCAGGAGGCAGAACACTCCATGGCAAACTAGCTTCTGATCTTAACTAAAACACCCAATTAGTTCCACATAAGCCCCTGGGTAATGGTCACCCTCAAGGCCCACCAGTCTGTTCACCTACAAGGCCCATCGAAGCATGGGTGTGGTAACCCACAAGGTCCACCTAAGCACATAAGGCACAGTGTTACACAGTGTGAATCTGACTATTCATGGGAGTTTGTCATTGTAGCTATAATATCTCAGTGATTAAGCTTCTTTATCTTGTCATCCACAGTTATATTGTAGTCAACATTAGTCGGTTGTTGATCACAGTCTATTTATAATGTAGACATTAATGTAGTCAACATCAATACAGGCACTGATATTGGTTGTTGATCATAGTCTATTTATAATGTAACATTAATGTAGTCAAAACATCAATACAGGCACTGATATTGGTTCTTCATAATCTATTCATAATGTTGCTATTACATTATTAGGTTGGACTGCTCCTCTGGAGGTAGCTGTGAATGGTGCTAATTATTCTGGGACTGCATTTTGTGTTGGAGATAATGTGACATTCACTTGTACAGTATTAGAAAATGCTCATACCTGGAATATTGATGTGTATCAACTATCAATAACACGTGCAACTACAACTACTTTAATGGGAGGACCTGAGAATAGGTTCACGCTGGTACAAGTTCCCCAACCCAATGCATCAATAATAAGCTCTCTCTCAGTGGTGGCCTATTCTGGCTTTAATGGAGTCAGCATTTCCTGTTGTGGTATTACTGGGACTGCTGAAACACAGACTGCTACAGTAACTGTCTTAGGTAAGACAAGTGTGTATACGTACTATGTAACCATGTAGATGTATAAAGATTACCATGTAGCATTTTTCAAGGAACTGAAGTTTCGAGGATATCTGTAACTAATTTGTTTCGTAGAATAAATTGTGCAGTTATTACAAGCCTTATGGGCTTATTATTAATTGCTAGGCACAAATTTTGTGTCCAGGATCAAGTTTGAGAAAACCTAGCTCCTTGAAGAAAGGCGCCATACCAGCATATTCAGTTATAACTTTACATATACCCTGCTGTGAACATTTTAATTGTGTAACATAATAGTCACGTGATGCAGTGTTGTGGTGGTGTGCTTTTAATAAGATTTACTCTGTACCTCTAGTCAAGTTCATAACAGTCACACATCTATGTGTTACATGCATAAATGAATACTTGAAAGATTCTCTTTAAATCGGCTTCTTGTTTTTAACTTTTAGAAACCACCAGTTATCAAACAAGTGAGTTTTAGCTGAGAGCCAATAAAAACTAAAAGCGAGAATCCTTTAATTGTTTGATGTCAGCTGAAATTAATCGTACGTGTGTAAGTGAAATAAAACTTTACGTTTCTAATATTTAGTATTAGCCACTCGATGCCTACCATCCCCTACATAACATAAAAAATAATGATATATGAAAATCGGGAGAAAGGCACGAGTTAATTTTTTCCTAGCAATGTTATGCTCGACTCCAGTTAGCCAAGAATTGGTGGAGTAGCCTTCAGCATCACTGCATCAGAGTATTGGTGGAGTAGCCTTCAGCATCACTGCATCAGAGTATTGGTGGAGTAGCCTTCAGCATCACTGCATCAGAGTATTGATGGAGTAGCCTTCAGCATCACTGCATCAGAGTATTGGTGGAGTAGCCTTCAGCATTACTGCATCAGAGTATTGGTGGAGTAGCCTTCAGCATCACTGCATCAGAGTATTGGTACAGTAGCCTTCAGCATCACTGCATCAGAGTATTGGTGGAGTAGCCTTCAGCATTACTGCATCAGAGTATTGGTGGAGTAGCCTTCAGCATCACTGCATCAGAGTATTGGTGCAGTAGCCTTCAGCATCACTGCATCAGAGTATTGGTGGAGTAGCCTTCAGCATCACTGCATCAGAGTATTGATGGAGTAGCCTTCAGCATTACTGCATCAGAGTATTGGTGGAGTAGCCTTCAGCATCACTGCATCAGAGTATTGATGGAGTAGCCTTCAGCATCACTGCATCAGAGTATTGGTGCAGTAGCCTTCAGCATTACTGAATCAGAGTATTGGTGGAGTATGGAGCAAAGCATATTCTCTGCCCATCACTGAACCAGCTCCCGTATGTACTACAGCTGAAGAACAGTTTAACTTGAGTGGTTCAGCACCTCATCTCACTGACCGCTTAACAGTTGCTCTCTATATCAGCATAGCTAATTCAGTAATTAGACTACCTGTTGTGGGAGTGGTTTATTAATCAGGAACAGATTGGACTGAAGTTTTGTAACACCATGGTATGATGTAGGCATAGAGCTGAAGAGAACAGAAATCTCATTAGTCTTCTTGGCTTTCCAAAATATGTAACCTGGATTATATTTTTTGCTGATTGAATCAGAAGCACAGGGGTAAGTGGGAACATACATAAGTCATGTCTAAAGCCTCTTACATGGCAGAGCTGTCCTGCACTGTAATGAAATAAAGATTGATGTACAGCTTGTGAAAGTTATTACATATGCACCCTCCCCTAAACATTGGCTAGTATATAAGTGCACCCTCTCCTAAACATTGGCTAGTATACATGTGCACCCCCTAAACATTGACTAGTATACATGTGCACCCCCTAAACATTGACTAGTATACATGTGCACCCTCACCTAAACATTGGCTAGTATACATGTGCACCCTCACCTAAACATTGACTAGTATACATGTGAACCCCCTAAACATTGACTAGTATACATGTGCACCCCCTAAACATTGGCTAGTATACATGTGCACCCCCTAAACATTGGCTAGTATACATGTGCACCCCCTAAACATTGACCAGTATACATGTGCACCCTCACCTAAACATTGACTAGTATACATGTGCACCCCCTAAGTATACATGTGCACCCCCTAAACATTGACTAGTATACATGTGCACCCCCTAAACATTGACTAGTATGCATGTGCACCCTCACCTAAACATTGGCTAGTATACATGTGCACCCCCTAAACATTGACTAGTATACATGTGCACCCTCACCTAAACATTGGCTAGTATACATGTGCACCCCCTAAACATTGACTAGTATACATGTGCACCCCCTAAACATTGACTAGTATACATGTACACCCCCTAAACATTGACTAGTATACATGTGTACCCCCTAAACATTGACTAGTATACATGTGCACCCCCTAAACATTGACTAGTATACATGTGTACCCCCTAAACATTGACTAGTATACATGTGCACCACCTAAACATTGACTAGTATACATGTACACCCCCTAAACATTGACTAGTATACATGTGCACCCTCACCTAAACATTGACTAGTATACATGTGCACCCCCTAAACATTGACTAGTATACATGTGCACCCCCTAAACATTGACTAGTATACATGTGCACCCCCTAAACATTGGCTAGTATACATGTGCACCCTCCCCTAAACATTGGCTAGTATACATGTGCACCCCCTAAACATTGACTAGTATACATGTGCACCCCCTAAACATTGGCTAGTATACATGTGCACCCCCTAAACATTGACTAGTATACATGTGCACCCCCTAAACATTGACTAGTATACATGTGCACCCCCTAAACATTGGCTAGTATACATGTGCACCCCCTAAACATTGACTAGTATACATGTGCACCCTCACCTAAACATTGACTAGTATACATGTGCACCCTCCCCTAAACATTGGCTAGTATACATGTGCACCCCCTAAACATTGACTAGTATACATGTGCACCCTCACCTAAACATTGACTAGTATACATGTGCACCCTCACCTAAACATTGACTAGTATACATGTGCACCCCCTAAACATTGGCTTGTATACATGTGCACCCCCTAAACATTGGCTAGTATACATGTGCACCCCCTAAACATTGACTAGTATACATGTGCACCCCCTAAATATTGACTAGTATACATGTGCACCCTCACCTAAACATTGACTAGTATGCATGTGCACCCCCTAAACATTGACTAGTATACATGTGCACCCCCTAAACATTGGCTAGTATACATGTGCACCCTCACCTAAACATTGACTAGTATGCATGTGCACCCTCACCTAAACATTGACTAGTATACATGTGCACCCTCACCTAAACATTGACTAGTATACATGTGCACCCTAACCTAAACATTGGCTAGTATACATGTGCACCCTTACCTAAACATTGACTAGTATACATGTGCACACTCACCTAAACATTGGCTAGTATACATTTGCACCCTTACCTAAACATTGACTAGTAAAGATGTGCACCCCCTAAACATTGGCTAGTATACATGTGCACCCTCACCTAAACATTGACTAGTATGCATGTGCACCCTCACCTAAACATTGACTAGTATGCATGTGCACCCTCACCTAAACATTGACTAGTATACATGTGCACCCTCACCTAAACATTGACTAGTATACATGTGCACCCTCACCTAAACATTGGCTAGTATACATGTGCACCCCCTAAACATTGACTAGTATACATGTGCACCCTCACCTAAACGTTGGCTAGTATACATGTGCACCCTCACCTAAACATTGACTAGTATACATGTGCACCCTCACCTAAACATTGACTAGTATACATGTGCACCCTCACCTAAACATTGGCTAGTATACATGTGCACCCCTAAACATTGACTAGTATACATGTGCACCCCCTAAACATTGGATAGTATACATGTGCACCACCTAAACATTGACTAGTATACATGTGCACCCCCTAAACATTGACTAGTATACATGTGCACCCTCCCATAAACATTGACTAGTACGCATGTGCACCCCCTAAACATTGACTAGTAAAATGAGAGAGATGAGATATGCAGTGGTCTACCCCAAATACCAATGGAGAGGTCATAGCTAGTTCTAGAAGATGGTGTTACTGAAGGAATATCAACTTTTGGGGCATTAGACTGCACTTATATGGTGTTACTGAACGATGTATGTAATATCAACTTTTGGGGCATTGTGAATGGTCAAAGTTGATTCTCAGCCTCCACTGAGCAGCAGCTTCAAACAACTCATCAAGGAAGAGGCAGTCGACAAGCACAAGAGGCAATGTTCAAAGCATTAATGTTTATTATTGTACAGTATAACAATTAATAGCTTTTCAATTTCCTTGAGCATGCATATTGACTTGTACATTACTTGGTACATTACTTACTGTCTTGATATGTGTTGGAGCATTGATCTTTGTATCTTCAGCCTTTCAAGATTAACTAATCCTTCAAATAAGTTTTTATTCAGTAGCTAGAAATTGTACGGTCATTGACAATCAATGTCCTTGATGATGCCAGGATGCTTTTTGATAAACCTTCTAGCAACTTATACTTCAACCACTTCAAAATACATACTGCAGGCATTTCTTTGGGTTTTTTGTGTCTGCATGAAGACTTGCACCATCAGCAAGCCTCTTCATGATTTTTTTCATTTGATGGTGAAGTGTTGATGGTGTTTTAGTTCTCCACAGACATGAAGAGAAGCCAAGCGCACCACTCTTCTTAGGTATTGATATTCTTTGCTCGAAGATTTATCGATAGTTTCTGTATAGAGAAAATCGAAAAGATCAGCAAGATCCCACTTCTTCAATGACATTTCATTGCCTTTGCAGCATATTCCTCACACATTATTTATTGCACTCTGAATGATGCCATAATTTCTCAGTACACTTGCAATTGATACATGCCTTACTGTCCAATGTGTTGGGCACAGTGTTCTAAATGTGATGTAATTCACCATACTAACACCAACTTCCTGTCAAAATGGATAACATCTTTTATCATTTCACAAAGTTTTGTTATGTCATATAAACAATGACTAAAGCGGCACTGAATATATGATGCTTGTCTAACCCATGCTTTAAGTAGAGCTTGTACCCCACACCTGAAACCACTCGGGTTTGTAGCACCATTAAAAGCCTGGTCTCAACATTCGTTTATCAGCAGCAAACATCCTATTAAGAAATTTTTGATTGCCATAAAAGTGTTTGGCTTTGTTCATTTAGTAATTGAATTAGCTTAGGATGTCTTTATGAATGTCGTTCCTCAAGTTACTCTCCCAAACCCTTTTTATAGCGAGGGAGCTACTAATATTCTGTTAGGCCGACCTAACTAACAATGACACTTGTTCATTACGAGAAACATTAGTGGTCTCACCTGCAATTATGGAAATCCAAAATGCAACACTAACTTGGCTAAAATTGTGCATTAAACATACTGGACCATTGCAGAAAGAATGATATTAACAATTCTTGGGGAGATATACTTCATTCATTTCAGACAGGATATCATATCTAGGCAATCTTTAGTATGAAGTAGTGGGAAGTAGTGGCAATTGATAGAGGATTTCACTAAAGGATTCTAAAACCTCTTTGCGGCAGCAAAAAGGAAAATCTTAATGTGAAAGAGATTGAATTCAATAAAGGCGATTCATAGCATAAATAGGGGGGCATTTGGTCATTGCTTAGCTGATTACTTACTTAGCTGGGCTTCACCCCCCAACATCTCCCTTTGCTGTCAACTTTAGAGTGGCTTCTCTCTATAGATGCTCTGCTAGCTTCATATTCAAGAAATTTCTCAAGAGCATTTTTCCAATTTGTGAAGCCATCATGAATAAAAGCTGACAATATATATATTAAATATATATATATTTGGGCTCACCTAATTTTATCATTAGCTGCTCGACAAAGTGCACAATACAATCTATATTTTGAAGTGCAAACATTGCTCCACTAATGAGATTTGTACCTACTAACTACTTGGAATTGTTCTTGAATGAGACTTTTAGTTATAACCATTTTTGCAATACAACTGATTTTTTTATTTTAATATCCATTTCCAAACGGTGATGAGGAATGCTAACATCATAACAGCACTGGCTCTCACATGAACTATTGATAGTTGTCGATGAGTCAGATGAGGATGTTGTTTCATTAGTTTTATTTTGACTCGTTTACTCATCAGTGGGGAAATCTTATTCAACTGCACTCACTAAGTCTAAGTTTTATTCTGTCCTAACAAGTTTTATCTGAGTCAGGAAACTGACAGCTTCTATCGGTCAGTCGCATGCTACTTAATTAACAGTCAGTGAAATATTGAAATTTTTCAAATAGAATGCACCGTAAAACTGCATAACTCCTCAATCCACTTCCAAAAGATAAACATGTATGGCAAAACAAAAACTAGCATCTGAAAGCATCTGCATTGGCTATATTTTAGTGTATAAATAAGTACCATAGCATGAAGATGAGCAAAGATATGGTACGTTGTATTAGACCACCCATTTTTATGCACTTGTGTCCCCCAGTTGGTGAGCATGATTAATGCTCTTTCATATATTTTCAACATATTTATCTTGTGCACTAGTCACTCCACCTACCCCTACCATAACTGCCACTGCAAGTGATGACTTCCAGTCATTTAATGTGACCATAGCCACTGCTCGACCTTCTGCTAGGTGTGTCCTGCAATATTCCCTCATTATTATTGAGAATGGGCAGACAATGTCATCAGTGACCATCAGCTCTAGTGGAAATGGAAGTGTTGGTGGCTTAAATCTCTGTAGAAACACATACAGCTTCACAGCTGTTGCAGTGACTGACAATATGAATAGCAGCAGTGGTGGCTCTGTTGCAGGACAGGTTGACTTCTCAGGTACTGTATTTATGTTACGAGTGTATGTTTATGACAGTGTAAAATTAATACTACATTATGGCTATACTACATTATGGCTGCCGGAATTGGCTATACAATAAATATAGTGTTGACTTTACTCACCTTTGACATTAGAGAGAATTCACTCACAAGCCCAAATAAGTAATGAGCCTCTTCTTCGAGAATAACACTATCTACAGCATACCATTCAGATAGACATGATTTTTAGCTTGCCCACTTTGGCCAAGAGGATCTGATGAACTACTCTAATAGTTTGGACATGTTTCTATAGTTACACTGATTTATATCCAGATTCTGAAGCGCATAGGTCACAGGATTTAAAAAACTCTTACAAATATACCATCATAATTATCTATGCATGAGCAGAACAATACTAATAAGCCATAACACCAACACAAAAATCGGTAATCCATTTTTGTTGACATGTCACCTAGTAATTGCCTGTGGTTAGCTTCAGTTTATGGCTTATGAATATTCATTGTGTTCATGAATATGTGGTTAGCATGCGAAGCATTCTTATGCCATCGTATAGGAGCTTATAAGTACCATTCAAGTTGTGCTCATGTTTTGACTGTAAAACTGACCAATGTCAACTTCAAATGTTTAAATTGTGACAATATTAAGATGCTAAGACTCTTGTGAGCATGGTATATACCACCATTCACCATGTGATACAAACCATACCCTGGTACACATGTCCACTTCATGAAATGGATGTGGCAAAACTAATTAATAACAAACAAACAATTAAAAGACATGTTTGATATAACTAAAACATAAACAAAGAATGAATAAAAATTGTGGTAGTGGATAAGTTCACACTGTTGAGAGCGGATACTCACCGGAGCCAGGTAATTGTATTCCACAATCTAAATTGAACAGCTCACACTTTTGCGCTAGTCTGATGTTCAATGCATTTTCATAAGCAGTTTCTTCTGGCCTGGTCAAAGATGGTGGCTTTCTCCCACAAATAGGATGTACATTGTCTCCTGCATGTTCAACAATTGCAGATTTCCCTTTAGCACACTTCAACAGGTATCTTAATGTCGTTTCATTCTGGTCTCCCATCTTCTGTTGGTCTGTACTTCACCCAGCTGCAAGTGGTGTGGTACACAATGAATGAATGCATACTGACTGGCCTTCACTCTGCTCAGTTATTACCTCAGAGTTCTTTACGATCTGAAAACAACTCTTACATTGAATTTCCTGCAGACCCACCTGGTGTCTACACTCATTACTGCTACATATGGAATTACTGTCATAGGATTCTTCTTTCCAGACCCCTGATAGCCTGCATTGATGACTTATCTTCCTTTCTGCATATAGATGTACCTACGAATGAAAGGTTGTATCATGTTGGGGAAAGCGGTATATAACAAGCTCATGCAAGTCTTAGGAACTCATTAATCAAAATGAAGGCTAGAGAATCTAGTCGAAATGTCAAGAGAGTAAATGTCAAGTTGATTTATTGAGAAGATAATTGTAAAATATAGTGCATAAAATAGTGGATTTATCTACAGATGAGACTTTAACTTCCCGACAATGGCAGATACTGTAGCGATGGTTTTGTAGCTTGAGTACTTATACCAGTGACAGCAATAAATGATGAGACATTTCCACCTAATGACTGCTGATTGCAATGCATGATATTAACAGTACTTCATATAGAATGAAAAGTTTCTTGCAATGGTCGAACTCACTATAATAAATGATGTTTAGCCACAGAAATAGTTTATTTTGTACTCTCAGCAGAGTATTATTCATGGCCACCACATATACAAGAGCTTGTAACATGAGTAAGGTACTGTATCTACTGCACTTATTACCTCTACCATTGTCTCAGACATTCATTGTCTCCAATTCAGTACACATGTGACATGCAAAGTTTAAAGTTCATGCATGTTTATGCTAAGGGACTCGTCACATTGCACAGCCTCGTATGCAGGAGCTTAAAGGAGAGTGGGTGCATGACCAATTGACCACTGACTTCTTTATTTGTGCCTTTTATAATTTTTTAACTCAATTCAATGTGAATATAATAAGCTTCATTTTGGTATAAGAATCAGCTCAATTGAGGTAAGGAAGGAAAAGCTACTCATCTCAATGTCACTTAATGTCTAAAAACAACAAGGAAATCCTTCTTAGCAGTGCCTCCTTTCTCAAGGATTCCACGTAAGCATAAGTGCCTGTGCAGCTTCACACCAAAGATAGCTTGAACCTGAAAGGACCAGGAGGGTACTGTCATGACGGCAGTTGCAATTGTTAACTTTTGTTTTCATTTCATTCCCCTGCACCCCATCACATTTATGACATTTATTTTTATGATAACCAGGAGCAGGTAAAATCCAGTGTTTAGTGTATGCAGTGTTTAGTGTATGCACTATTTTCTTTTGCAAATTAACTTGGCAACCATTGCCAAGCTCGTGTGGTGAAATTGAACCCTCAAGGTGTTTGCAAGTGAGGCTGCATGTATTTCATACTAGACACTATTTGAAAGACATGCTGTTGCTGAAATGAAAAGTGTTCAGCAAGCAGCATCTGGCAACACTTTGGTAAAAATGCACAAACAGCAGAAATGCGATTATCCATATAGAGCTATTGTTCAAGACAGTAAAGTAGTTTAGAAAACCACATGTAAGAATTCGGTCTAATTTCATCGTTGTACACTATTATTTATTTATTTAATTAATTAATGAATTAATTTTTTTTGGTCTGTTTATTTATTTATTTATTGTTTGTTTGTTTGGTTGTCTTTCTGTCTGTCTGTTTTTCTGTTTGTTTGTTTGTTAATTAATTAATTAATTAGTTAATATTTTTTTCATCCGGTTCACGTGCTGGATGCATCTGCCAGTTTATGTTGCTGGATGCATATGCCGGTTTACATGTGGACATGTGTGCGAGGTATGGTTTTGCAGCACATGGTGGATAGCTAGCTACCAGTATATGGCTCACACGAGTCTTAGCATCTTATTATTATACCTAAAGGTTATTGTGAGGTTATTATGTCAACTGAGAGTTCATTGAGAGAAGTATATCAGTCTTGAACAAATCAAAATTTGAACACATTCCCGTTGTTTGCTTGCACTCTTACTAATTATAAACTACAAAATAAGTCACTGTTTTACTCTTGAGGATGAGCTACTTTTAGACCTGAAGGAGACATGTTAAGCAAAGCAAAAGGAAGTTTGTCGAAGAGGATGCTTCACAAACCCAATAAGGTAAATAGCTCTGCTATCTTAGACAGTTGCTATAGCAGGGATGTATAGATGCAGCTAGCATATGCCATTAATTTCTAGCATGTAATCTGATTAGTGTTCTAGTCTCCCCCAAGCTCTGACCTGCAGCTACAATGCAGGTGAAGTTCTATTAAACACACACTCACTAAAACTAATTATTTTACTGCCTAAATTTAATGTTCTGAATCATTTTGAATAAATTTAACTACCCCCGCATGTGCATTGGCTCTGGTACACATTGGGACAATTTACTAATTTGAATTTAGTGTGGATGTGCCCAATGCGTACAGAGTACAATTAAATGTGCATGGAATGTGGAGTATGGACTGAACCATCATTAGTTGTGCAGGATGTAATTTATCTGTGTTGTATTCTTCTTCTAGCTCTTTCTGAACTATCTGGTGTCAGAGTTAGCAATGGTGTGGTGCAGTGGACTGTCTCTAGCAGTCTTCCACTAGAGTGTTACAACAAATATTTCCTGCAATTATCTCGATGCATGATTGAAAAATTTGCAATTCTCCCTGCACTAAATCTGAATGATGATGCTATCAGGACAATTTTTTCCAGTGAGCTTAATATTTTGGTGTATTGATAAATACCATAAATTTAGGTAATAATTATTTTAACACTTCAGATATCATTGTGTAATTAATTTGTGTGATTTCAAATTACCAGGTATTAATCAATCATTTATTTTTGGAAAACCATTAAATTGAACTTCAGGATCAGCAGTCATGTGCAAATATAATCCAGTTATCACTAGTAGGTTTGTTACTGTTAGTAGAAACTGCCGGAGATACAAAAATGCCTCTTTCTGGTGCTATTTATCAGACATCTCAAGCATGCATGTGCTATGCCCTTCATGCATGAGAGTGTTAAACTTGCATGAATACACATGATTTAATTTCTTGCACAAATAAGTGCTTTTTATAGCAAACATTATTTCTCTAGGTATATCTGCTGCTCCACCACCAACTTCTATGGCAGCAGTAAATTCTACCAACTATGACATTGTGTATATTGGTGATTGTGTCGGACCTACTCTCCAAATTTACATCTTTCCTGCAAGTATATCTGGTCATCTTGTCTTGTCCTCTACCAGCACTTTAGTTTCTACTTCCATATGCAATATCTCCTTGAGCTCTGAGGGTGTGGCATCAACCAAGTCCCAGATAACTAGTTGCAATGGCACATGTAAGTTATGATAGTAGTGAAGGGCACATAAAATGGTGCTAATTTTATTTTTGTTTCTATCCAGTGGTAATTATTGCAAAGTTAAACATACACATAATTATAACAAAGGATATGATAGTCCATGATGCAAAAGTGTGAATTCACACTTGTAAATGCAATTTATCAATATGAGTGCATCAGCACACCCTTTATTACTGGGACCTTTAAAAATAGTGGCTAGTGAAAACCCAAAGTGAACAAAACTCGTATCTCAACTAAAACTCACATTACAGCTTCTTAGCTGCCTAAATGGTGTCTCTATCTACCATTAGCTCCAAAAACTCTTCCAGCTTGCCTTGAGTCCTGTTAAGGTAGTAAACAAACACAACTCACTCCTCTTGCATAATTTTTGTGTGAAGTCTATTTACTATTGGATATCAATTATCTTAGAAGATTCAAAATCATCCAATGCACATTCGAGACTAATCTATTTCTTGATTGCAGGAAACATTCATGAGTACAGAGATTGAGAGTCAGATCAAGTGCATCGACTCACTTTAAGCAGAATTTAGAATTACTGAGTTTGTTTACAGAGAATCGTATTCCTTTCTGCTTGTAACCAACTCTCAGTTTACTTAGTAGATAAAATGTCTTTGCCGATGATCAACTTAAATTTACTCACTTGACGTTTAGCTACATATTACTGCCTTCTTCATTACTCCTGATGAAGCCTTGAGCAGCATCTAGCCGGGATATAGAGTGAGTAAATTCAAGTTGATTACCGAGAAAGTCATTGCATCTTCTCTGCTGTTGGGTGTGTGGAGTTTTTCTATTCTGTGACAGTTACCAAGTCCTTGAAGGACTAATGATGAAGTAGCTGACCACTACCAAAGAGCTGACTCTAATAGCAATTACAATGGTATGTGCTGACTTGTGTGATGTACAACAAAGACAAACAAGCTAGAAAAATGTTTATGTTAAGGGTGGAGCTTTTGTTCTTCTCTGCTACTTGTTTTGTGGAGTTCTCCTGTGTGATCATGTAAAAAATAAAGTGTCCAACATACAGTGTGCAGTGCTGTCTCTATTAGTAAACTCATTTGACTATGCTTTACCAACTCAATATTGTAGCATGCAGAACACGCACCTTATGGTGTGAAACACACACCATTGTCTGTGTATATTACACACCAAAATCAAGTATCACTACACTAACACCAGAATGAAAGATGTCAAAGAAAACTGGGTAAGTTCTTGAGTGACAAGACACATATACAACTACTTGAAGGAGGATGTGGCTGATCCTTTACCAATGGACCTAATTAGAAAAATAACAACAAAATACGGAAACAAATAACAATAACAACATAAAAATTCAAGTTAAGGTATGGAGGATTTTCCCTGAGTATGGCAAGCTGACTGGAAGTAAGCAATGCATGAGTGTGCATGTGTTGAATCAGAAAAGGCCATGTTTCAGTCCCATGCTTGGACTTTACTGCAGCTGTTTCTCTCTCCTTCTAAGTCTTTGTTTCTGCTCTATCTCAGCAACCACTGCCACTATCAAGCTGGAACAGTGGAAGTACTGGATCTCACTATGGAAAAGCCAGTCGAGATGGAGCTGCACTTGGTCTGGTCATGCTTTCACTAGTTCTGCCCTTACAGAAATTTGGAACTCACTTCCTCATGGCTACTGACTCATGAAAATTGAGGATGGCATGATATGTTCCTAATGTGGGAAGCACGATTGTATCCCTCGGAATGGCTGATTAGTTCAGAAAAGTGTTGATGCTGCTAACTTAATATTCTTTGAATGGACTAATCATTGAAAAGATTGATATTTTAAAAAAATCTCTAAATAAATGTGGTAAGTTGAGAACTGCCATTTCACAGTCCCCTCTCCTTCAGGTGCCTCAACATCAGCTGCCTTGTCATATTTCTCCTCTAAGTCCACCTTTAGTTATACACCCAATAATTACCATTAATAAATACTAATTTTATGTCTAAACATGGATGAACAATTATTTTACAACATGCAGTTTTATTATTTTTGTCTGAATAATTTGTAATTCAATGATCTTCTCAATAATGGACTTGGAATTTTTACTCTCTCGACATTTCGACTAGATACACTAGCCTTCATCAAATTCATATTGGAAGGTCGTTATAATTTTTTTATGTCAACTGAGAAATGGTTGATAGTATTTTTTAATTGCACTAATGGCTAGAACTATCCTTCATGTATAACCAGTTATAAGCTCAGGCACCCTCAAGAGGACCAAATAAATAACCCTTCCAGTGAGCTAGGTTGATACACTTACCCTTTGTGAATGGAGCATTATGGAGCATTATGTATGCTTTGAGTGTACCTATTAGGCTTCGGCTGCTTTATTTTCTGCTGCAAATTCAATTTTCAAGTTATCTGAGATGTCTTCATATCAACAGATGGGTCAGGGAAGAACTCGACATGGTGGGAGGCTTGATGGTCATGCACTCGAGCAAATCTAGTAGTTTTGGGTTTGACCTCACACTTAACAACACATTTGGAATACAATTATTCCAATGATTAATTTTTGAGTGCTGCTGGAGGGAAACTGTTCATGTTATACCTCAAAGGTTACACATCTTCAGCAGTTTCAAACTTTCATGACGTGACCTTTAGCCATCATAGGTGCTAAGATAAATCTGTTTTTATTAAAACAACGTTTAGTCAGTTTCACCAAATCTGGTCATATTTATATTAAATTCCACAGCAAGTCACATCCAGTGCCACACCTTCCACCATTGTTGGAAAGTTTTCTGGTGGGTCACTGGGTATGTGCTGATTTTTGTGGTATGCAAGAAGAGGAAATGGAGAGTACACACACAGTTGACCAATTGCTCGACTGCAATATAGAAATAACTAGTTAGAAACAACTAATCTACTATATAGAAATAACTATAATATTATATATACTGTACCTATATAAACAATCAACATAAACTAATAATCTTTACCAAACTGTTGTCTTGGCAATATTTGTGAATAAATCGACTTCTTAATTCTAAATAAGGGCAGATTCTGAGGGAAAAAACATGACAACTATATTGGATTATCAATAAGCTCTCAGAAATCTAGAGCCTCTAGTTGAAATATTGAGAGAGTACAATTTCAAATAGATTATAGAGTAGGTTATTGTTATGTTAACTGAGTGTTCATTGAGAATTTATTTTAAGGAAACCTATGGTAGCAATACTAACTATTCCTAATGAAGGCTAGAGCATCTAGTCGAAACATCGAGACAGTACAATTTCCAGTTGATTATTGAGATGGTTATTGTCATGTTATTATGATAACAGAGAGTTGATTGAGAGTTATTTTAAGGGAAACCTATAGTAACAGTACCCCATTCCCTATTCCTGTTGAAGCTTAAGTATCAAGTCAAAATGTCAAAAGAGTTCAAGTTTATTATTGAGAAGGTTATTGTTATAATTATTGTATTGATTTTGTCAAATGTAGAGACCATATCAATTTAAACGACAACAAGTTGTAAGAAGTTATAAAATTTAAAATCATGTTGTACCAATCATCATATAGGTGTTATGTAGTTCTGAAAATAATCAGCAGATTTAATTGTGTCAGGTTTACTAATTACGACAATCGGTAATGCTCCACCCATTGAGGGAGACATGGATGATGAGATGACATGCTGACAATAGTGATATTCAATTCAACTGCTAGTTGTATAGTTGTATAGTTGCATTCATAACTATAACAACAAGTTCATGGACCACCTTCCCTCTCACACACTTGAAGTCCTGAGGGCTAGAGTTTTATTACTCTCTGGGTTTATGGAAGTCAGTAGGTTAAAATGGAAGTGGTTAATGAGCAAACATCTTGAGGCCATTTCTGTGCTATGCGGATTTTGTTATTGCATGAGCTAATTAAGTACTTATTAATTAAAAACAACAACAAAAACAAAAAATAAATACATTTTAAGTTTAACTGCTAATAGATTGGGGTGATAATTACTGTTATTTTGTCACTTTCACTACCATAGATGCCCCTACAGGCAATGGTGGCAGTGATGATGGCAGCAGTGATGGTGCTGGCAGTGATGGTGGTGGAGGAGTCAGTGGAGCAGTGGTTGTTGGTGTAGTGGGTGGAGTTGCTGTAGCAGTCATACTCATTCTTGTAGCCATTATAATTATCCTGGCGGTCCTGCTATCCAAGAAAGGTATATCTGGTAGACATTTGTTATTACAAGTGTATTTTGTAGAGGATATTTACTCCACATGGTCCAAACATCGTGGAAGTGCATGTGGTGTTGTATGTGTATGTGTATTTAGGTGATTGAGTCTGAATATTACAAGATCTTGAAGGTGAATTTTAGCAGTTTTAGGTCTGTTGGTTTCTGCACAAACCAATTTACCATCAAATTTATTTATAAAAATAATATTTAGCATAAGCTGCCAATTATCGGCTTTGCTCAATTATAAGCGCACCATGCACCAATTACCAGCATAGATTACATCACTCACAAGTTTTATAAAAATTTATGGTAATTTACCAGAACATCTCCTAACATTGAGAAGCAGCTTTGCAGGTTCCTCAATTGCTTTAGTTATTGTACAGAGCTTCTTGTTTGTTGTTGATGTATTGATTGTCATTTGCTTCTGGTTAGTTCGCTACCTTGAAGTTGTAGTGACTAGAGCCATGATATTAGAGGAATTTGTAGCTACTCACCTCTTCTATCGAACTGGCTGACTAGCTAGCAGCTAGGTATATCTGTTTACCTCCCTAAGAATGCCTTGGGAAGAAGAAGTCATTTCGACCGAAGTCTGTTTCTCCATTGTTGATCACTTCCAGGAACAAGAAACGAAAGCATATGTCAGATTAGTCTCTGCTAGCTGCACATGCATCAATGGTTATGCTGTCCAGCATGCACCCATTGAGCATGGAGTTGCTAGGTCCAGTTTACAAGATAGACTTCTGAAAGTCCAAAATGGTATGAAGCTGCACCCACAGCTTATTTAACAACTACAGAGGAAACTGAACTTGGATGTTTCATGCAGGTTATTTGGATGATTGGGTATGGCAAGAGCAGAGCATAGGTAAAGGGTCTATGTAGAATCATTAACCAAAGAGAGAATGGAATTTCAGATTGCTGATTTCTCCAAATTCTTGAGCAAGAGATGCTACAGCATAACACGTGTCATATTTGAAGCTTATCCTGGAAAGGTGATAACAAAGTACCAATTCAACAGTTTGTTATCAAAAGCACGGAACAACTATGGAGCCATCTTTGATAATCAATGACTTTATAAGATGCAGAGCCTTTTCTTTCAATCCAATTGCTGTGTGCTAGATCATGACTCAATTGTGGATAATAGGCCGATGAGGAAGACTGTGATCATCATCAACAACATCCTCATTCACCAACATGTGACAATCCTGAACCAGTACTGATTGAACATCTCAGTCCTGTAGCAAGTGATGGATCTTTGTCAGGCCACAGCATTACACTAAAGAGAAGGAGTTTTATTCCACTCTGTATGTTAAAGGATATGATTTTTACAATCCCAAGTATAATGACTGGTTAAGCATCAACCATGTGTATGCTGTCCATGTTGAGGGTGTTATCATCAGTGATCTCAACACATAGCCAGATGCTACTGATTTCAGTCTAGCAGATTATTTTCCCACCGTGTCTCCATAGGAACCTGTATGAAGTGGCACCATGTTGGTTGCCTGGTAGTCTATCAGTTTCTGGTTGTGTATCCAATGTACCTATCACTTCTACCCCTCCTCCTCAAGTAAGACCACCTGCTAATGAAGGCACAAGCAAATATCCTCAGCTAAGACTACTAGCTTGTAGGACACCAAGTTGGCAATTCCTCTACAGCAACTTCAAACAGGTCCTTGACTCACTCAAATAAACCTCCACATCCTGATAGTATAGATGTCTAAATACCTCATGCAATATCTACCAGCTACATCAATCTCAAGGTAATCAGCTTCACAATAGAGTTAATGTGTTTTGTCTAGTGCAGAGGAGAACACTGTCTAAAATGACAGAGAAGACAAGAATTAGGAATAATTAGCATAGAAGGAGAAAGAAAGCATGAAAGAGAAGACAAAAAGAAGAGACAATGGGAAGAATTCATCCAGAGGAAGATGGAAGAGATAGCCAACAAGAAGTGCATGTGGGAAGAAAAGGCCCACAAACAAGCAAAAGTTTGTTGCAGATGCAGGTGGACTGGCTGAACCTTGACTTACCAACTCACATCTTCTGAACCTTGACCTTTCCAACTTACACCCTCTGAACCTGAACTACACCTTCTGAACCTTGACTGCCCAATGTACACCCTCTAAACCTGGAGCTTCCCAACCTACACAGTTTGTCTGAACCTGGATAGTATTTGCCCTTTGAGCTTTCCTGTATGAATTGTGAATGTTATGAATGTTAATGCCTTTACGGTGAAGATATGAAAATATGAACTGGAGCAGAATGGGTTAAGTATGCCTGCAGTTGTTGGTTGCACGAGGAATGTAGCGATTCAACCTAAGATGCTGGCATTTTACAATGTGAAGCTAGCCAGCTAGTTAGCTAGCCAGCCAGCTAGTTAGTTATTATGCAGCTAGTTAGTTAGCCAGCCAGCCAGCTAGTTATAATGCAGCTAGTTACTTAGCCAGCCAGCCAGCTAGTTAGTTAGCTAGCCAGCCAGCTAGTTAGTTAGTTAGCCAGCTAGTTAGTTAGCCAGCCAGCCAGCTAGTTACTTAGTTAGCCAGCCAGCTAGCCAGCCAGCTAGTTAATTAGCTAGCCAGCCAGCCAGCTAGTTAGTTAGCTAGCCAGCCAGCTAGTTAGTTAGTTAGCCAGCTAGTTAGTTAGCTAGACAGTCAGCCAGCTAGTTAGTTAGCTAGCCAGCCAACTAGTTAGTTATCTAGCCAGCCAGCTACTTAGTTAGCTAGCCAGCTAGTTAGTTAGATAGCCAGCCAGCAGGTGTGCTTGTGTTTAGTGCTGTTCTTGCTATTATTTCTCTTATTTGTCTCTTAAAATGTAATGTGTTGTGGCGAGTGTTTTGTTATATTTATATCAGGTGTGAACATGGTTACTGCATAAAAATAGAATGAACTATGGACCTGTGTGTATCCTGCTAAAAACAAAACATCACACCAGTGCTGATAATTGATTTCTTTACTGTGTCGGAATTCAGTATACTAAGTGTCAATAATTATGTATTGTCGAGAATTAACTTTTTCTAATTCTTCATGTCATTAGAATGCAAATGCAGTTTGTATGAGAATCAGCTCAATTGCAGTAAGGAAAGAAACTACATGCATTGCCACATAACTCTATGTTCACGACAAAACTTACAGGAGAGATTTTGGCAGTTATATTAATGTATTTTATCAATAATAACAACAAGAGCAATCCGAAACCACAAACTCCGCCAGTCCAACAATTTTTCTTTCATAATCATTCTGAAAAAAATCTATTTTTAAAAGACTAGTAAACAAAGAAAGTTTTGCTGTCACTAGCTAACTGCTAGAGTTAGCAAGCTCTAACTTAGCTACTGCAATTTGTTGTCTCAGTGTTGCATAATAGGTGAGCTATCATTACTTATGTGTAATATGCTGCAATATGCATGCAGAGGTATATTCGTAAACAACATGACCTACGACTCTGAGTGCCATGCTGTTTCTGGTGATGGCGTCCTATACCAGCATATCACCAAATTCTAATGGATTTGTCCTTGACCCATGTCTGCATAACCTGTGGATAAATGTGACCGAATTTGCGAAAACCCACCTAAACGGGGGAAAGCATTATTGAGATATTGCCGTTTTATTAAAAATTTTTTTAAAGACGATTTTTTGTTGTTTGTGCCAATGGCTATAACTATCCTTTATTATATAAACCAGTGGCAGTCATAAGCCCAGGCGCTATTTCTAGGAGAAATAAGCCTTTACTGTAAGATAGGTCGATACTTACCGTTCGTGAACGGAGGTGTTGCTATGCTCTTTTCGCGCGCATTAGGCGCGCTAAGTTTGGTTGCAATCCTGTAGTAGCGATGTCCAGTTCACAGAACGTAGCCAGCGCTCTCAACAGGTGGGCCAGGGAAGGACGAGACCTGGTAGGAAGCTCTGACGAACACGCCCTCAATGAACTATTAGCAGATTACTTCACCTTGGATGGGCCAAGTATGGTAATATTTACACCCTCAATAGATCATTGAATTTTACTGTACAGGCACTGAAGACAACGAGTTCAATGAAGTAATGGAATCTGATGGTAACTTTCAAAGCATGATATAATACGAAATAATACTTAATACTATAAAAAATACATTAAAATGAAATTTAGAATCTTCAGAAGATGATGACCGTGGTGATGAAGATCCACCTCTCTTCTCCACTCTTGAGGAGAACCTCTTCTCACCATTGAGCGGACACCCATCCCAGACTCCATCATCACTACCACAGCCTTCTTCATCAATAGCACTTGAGCCAGCAGCACTTCCCTTTATTGTAGGTGTAACACATGGCATCTGCATAATAAACATGGCATTAGGATCCCAAACTTACAGCATTCTTGCTGAAGGGGTGTGGCTGTGTGATGTTTAAAGGAAAACCATGCTCCTCACAGTTTACTGCAGAGCACTACCAAGACGTGAGAGACCAATGTGCATCACTGAGCAGGGAACAGGTCGATATGGTAATCCTGGGACAAATTATGGCAAATATTAATAATGAAGACACAGTAGGGGAAGGATCACACCATACCACATTACCACGGCAGAGGTCCAGGATAGTCTTCTATCACCATGGTTTGAGGATTTGCAAGGTCACCTTCCTTATGCTGCATAGTATTGGTAGGTACAATGTCATACTATACTGTGGGAAATATTATTACAGTACAACAATGTACCATAACACTCCAGGAATAGACAGATTTAAATCCCTCAAAACCCACTACACTGCTGTGGGTCTGACTACAAGAGAACATGGCAACCACAAAAGGCTACCTCACAACAGACTGCCCTTGGCTGTCACCAGGAATGTAGTCAGGTTTGGCTTGCTGAAGCAAAAATACAGAAGGACAAAGGTCGGGTGCCTACAAGACATTGCTGATGTTGTCAACAGTTCCGCAAAAGCGAACAATGCCCAGATGGTGGGGAGGGAAGACGGAACTATTTTAGTTCCACAGTACAACTGGGCAAACTACTTCACAAAGTACTACAGGAGACAGGCATTTGTTGGGATCAAGACATTTCACCGCTTGAAGTTCTCATCAAAAGAACCAGGAGTTGCTATGGTCAGGACAGGGACGGATGCGATAGAGAAAAGGCTGCCTCTTCTAGTGGAACAGTATAAAGACTGGAAGCCACATAAAAATGAACTCCCCCCACAATTATAGAAAGGAAGAAATACCTTTTCGAAAAAATACGAGAATTCTGTCCCCCTCATTGTCAGAATATTGTTTGTCCTGATCCAAGTCCTGCAACCAGAATGCCTCTCCCAATCAACTGCACCTTGCCTCCTCAGAACATAACCCCATCACCTAAAAGAAGATGTCAACTTTATTCATCATAGCTTCTTATTATATCATAAACTTTGTACATCATAACTAGTTAGCTATCAAACATTATTTTCTAGCAGATAAGTCACATGAAAATGTAGCAAACATGTTTAACTAGAAGCAAGCTAGCAATAATAAGAGGTGAACTTACCATAATTTATTCTCAACTTGTTTCTAAAGAATCAATAAAGTTCAACTTTGTTACATAAGATTAGATGTCAAACATAGTTGATCAACTCATTCTACAACATATACAACTCCTAACTAACTAATCTGCTACTTACCGCTGCTTAGAACGAGTCCTTACTCCAGTCGTCCATACTATTCTTCCATCTTTTTAGGCCGAGGGCGTGGCAATAGCTCGAACAAAACTACGCAAGATTAGCCAAACATAGCTGATCAACTCTTTCTACAACTCCTAACTAACTAATCTGTACCTTACCGCTGCTTAGAAAGAGTCCTACTCCAGTCGTCCATACTATCCTTCCATTTTTTAGACCCTGGGCGTGGCAATAGAACGCCAAGGGCGTGGTAATAGCTCTAATTACACGTTTATGGAAGTATACGGCTTCGTTTCGCCCGCACCCTGACAACGCTTTATAAACGCAATAATCCTATTGTTGTACTTGAAGGAGCGCAACTATTCATGCTATAGCTCGAAGGAAACATTATCAAATAGTTTCAAACTTTTAGGATATGATCATTAGGTATCATAGGTGCCGATTATTAAATAATTTCACTTTAAAAAAAAAACCCCGTTTAGGTGGGTTTTCGCAAATTCGGTCACAAATAAACAAGTTCATATATCAACTAAAACTCAATCTAACAGCTGTTTAGTGTTCTAAACAATAGCTAGCCTATTTTAGCTCAAAAACACTTCAACTCTGTCTTGATTTCATTGCTAATGCAGTAAACAGGCAGCACACATACACAGACACATGCCCCGATGAATTGTACTACTTTTTCTACCCAAACTTTGTATAATTGCTAATTTTTCTGTTTCTAAATACATTAAACCACCTCAAAGGATGTGAAAAGTCAGTACAATACACACTCTTGTGTATATACAATATAGAGTCGAGCTGAGCTGAGTCAGCAAGCACCTACAATTTTTTACTACAAAGTAGTCAGCAGTTAGTTGCTGAGAAGTTTATATAGTCTTGTGGCTCAAGTATACTTGTGGCTCAAGTATACAGAACATACTTCAACAAAACCAAGTATATGTATCTATTTGTACATATTATGCATATATAATATCTATGATTGATAAATTACTTGTAGGGGTCTACTTAACTGTAGATCTTTCCAAAAACAACAATTAAAAAATGGAATAATTTGCCAAAACGAACACAAATATTATACTTTTTATAATTATGGTACACATTTGTAAATGGTAAAGGGTCCCATAAATCATTGGCAAGTTCTTGTTTAATTTTTACCCTATATATTTCTTTATATATTATATTAAACAGTGCACATATATTATAATATAATGAATTCAATAATCAACTCTATAATTGTATGAAATAATACAAAAATACAATGTCCAATAAACAGAATAACAAACAAACATTAACAAACAAACATTAAAACAAAATATCTTAATAGACTACTTATAAAAAATAATTGTCATTACAACTAAAGCTGGTGCCCAGCATAGCTGCAGTGTTACCTCGCTGCACGGCTACTGCAATCCGCTGGGAAAGGAAAAAGGAGGAGCGGGGATCATCCGTTTCCCGTTTGAGACGGTTATATACCCAAATCTGAAAAAACAAAAACAAAACAAAAAAACAAAAAACAAAAAACAACACTCTATAATCAACTTAAATTTAACAATTTATTCATTCCACATTATGCTAGAGCATTTAGCCAGTGAATATATTATAAGTTGATTATTGAGAAAGTTGTCGTCTCTACTATATATGTCAACTGAGAGTTAGTGAGAAATATGTGACCCAATTTGCGAAAACCCACCTAAACGGGGGAAAGCATTAATTGAGATATTGCCGTTTTAGTAAAAAAAAATTTAAAGACGATTTTTTGGTGTTTGTGCCAATGGCTATAACTATCCTTTATATATAAACCAGTGGCAGTCATAAGCCCAGGCGCTATTTCTAGAAGGAGAAATAAGCCTTTACTGTAAGATAGGTCGATACTTACCGTTCGTGAACGGAGGCGTTGCTATGCTCTTTTCGCGCGCATTAGGCGCGCTAAGTTTGGTTGCAATCCTGTAGTGGCGATGTCCAGTTCACAGAACGTAGCCAGCGCTCTCAACAGGTGGGCCAGGGAAGGACGAGACCTGGTAGGAAGCTCTGACGAACACGCCCTCAATGAACTATTAGCAGTTACTTCACCTTGGATGGGCCAAGTATGGTAATATTTACACCCTCAATAGATCATTGAATTTTACTGTACAGGCACTGAAGACAACGAGTTCAATGAAGTAACGGAATCTGATGGTAACTTTCAAAGCATGATATAATACGAAATAATACTTAATACTATAAAAAATACATTAAAATGAAATTTAGAATCTTCAGAAGATGATGAGACTGTGGTGATGAAGATCCACCTCTCTTCTCCACTCTTGAGGAGGACCTCTTCTCACCATTGAGCGGACACCCATCCCAGACTCCATCATAACTACCACAGCCTTCTTCATCAATAGCACTTGAGCCAGCAGCACTTCCCTTTATTGTAGGTGTAACACATGCAAAATAAACATGGCCATTATTCCATTAGGATCCCAACCTTACAGCATTCTTGCTGAAGGGGTGTGGCTGTGTGATGTTTAAAGGAAAACCATGCTCCTCACAGTTTACTGCAGAGCACTACCAAGACGTGAGAGACCAATGTGCATCACTGAGCAGGGAACAGGTCGATATGGTAATCCTGGGACAAATTATGGCAAATATTAATAATGAAGACACAGTAGGGGAAGGATCACACCATACCACATTACCACGGCAGAGGTCC
Organism: Cladorhizidae sp. MBARI D1340-BT2; assembly: GCA_028752905.1. Classification (NCBI taxonomy): domain Eukaryota; kingdom Metazoa; phylum Porifera; class Demospongiae; order Poecilosclerida; family Cladorhizidae; species Cladorhizidae sp. MBARI D1340-BT2. Next base: position 1,876,047 of record JAQNBH010000006.1, on the reverse strand, counting down.
AGGATAGTCTTCTATCACCATGGTTTGAGGATTTGCAAGGTCACCTTCCTTATGCTGCATAGTATTGGTAGGTACAATGTCATACTATACTGTGGGAAATATTATTACAGTACAACAATGTACCATAACACTCCAGGAATAGACAGATTTAAATCCCTCAAAACCCACTACACTGCTGTGGGTCTGACTACAAGAGAACATGGCAACCACAAAAGGCTACCTCACAACAGACTGCCCTTGGCTGTCACCAGGAATGTAGTCAGGTTTGGCTTGCTGAAGCAAAAATACAGAAGGACAAAGGTCGGGTGCCTACAAGACATTGCTGATGTTGTCAACAGTTCCGCAAAAGCGAACAATGCCCAGTTGGTGGGGAGGGAAGACGGAACTATTTTAGTTCCACAGTACAACTGGGCAAACTACTTCACAAAGTACTACAGGAGACAGGCATTTGTTGGGATCAAGACATTTCACCGCTTGAAGTTCTCATCAAAAGAACCAGGAGTTGCTATGGTCAGGACAGGGACGGATGCGATAGAGAAAAGGCTGCCTCTTCTAGTGGAACAGTATAAAGACTGGAAGCCACATAAAAATGAACTCCCCCCACAATTATACCAGAAGGTCTTACTCCAGAAAGGAAGAAATACCTTTTCGAAAAAAATACGAGAATTCTGTCCCCCTCATTGTCAGGATATTGTTTGTCCTGATCCAAGTCCTGCAAACAGAATGCCTCTCCCAATCAACTGCACCTTGCCTCCTCATGCCTCCTCAGAACATAACCCCATCACCTAAAAGAAGATGTCAACTTTATTCATCATAGCTTCTTATTATATCATAAACTTTGTACATCATAACTAGTTAGCTATCAAACATTATTTTCTAGCAGATAAGTCACATGAAAATGTAGCAAACATGTTTAACTAGAAGCAAGCTAGCAATAATAAGAGGTGAACTTACCATAATTTATTCTCAACTTGTTTCTAAAGAATCAATAAAGTTCAACTTTGTTACAGAAGCAAACTACATAAGATTAGATGTCAAACATAGTTGATCAACTCATTCTACAACATATACAACTCCTAACTAACTAATCTGCTACTTACCGCTGCTTAGAACGAGTCCTTACTCCAGTCGTCCATACTATTCTTCCATCTTTTTAGGCCGAGGGCGTGGCAATAGCTCGAACAAAACTACGCAAGATTAGCCAAACATAGCTGATCAACTCTTTCTACAACTCCTAACTAACTAATCTGTACCTTACCGCTGCTTAGAAAGAGTCCTACTCCAGTCGTCCATACTATCCTCCTTCCATTTTTTAGACCCTGGGCGTGGCAATAGAACGCCAAGGGCGTGGTAATAGCTCTAATTACACGTTTACGGAAGTATACGGCTTCGTTTCGCCCGCACCCTGACAACGCTTTATAAACGCAATAATCCTATTGTTGTACTTGAAGGAGCGCAACTATTCATGCTATAGCTCGAAGGAAACATTATCAAATAGTTTCAAACTTTTAGGATATGATCATTAGGTATCATAGGTGCCGATTATTAAATAATTTCACTTTTTTTTAAACCCCCGTTTAGGTGGGTTTTCGCAAATTGGGTCACATATATTGAATGACCAGCTGCAGTTATAAATATACAATGGTAGCTAAGCCTCCCGATATTTAGTGCACAATAAACTGTTAAGTATGTCATGGTCTCACTCTAGTTACAAACTGGTTACATAGTACCTCGCTAAGAAGGGCCTATCTTGAAAAATGCAAGACATTTCTGCGCCTGCATATTGCATCAACTTGCATTGTATTGAGTTGAGTTGAATGTAATAGAGGATGTGTCTGAAACAACACAGCAGATACTAATATAGGAATGCCCTATTTGGACTCAGAGAAGCCTAATGGGACAATGGAAAACATATAGCAGACATGTCAATGCTTTTCTTTAAACTCATGGCAGAGATGAGGTGGTCACGGTTGAAACAACAAAAAAAAACACAGCATGTGAGTCATTTTGTTATAACTCTAAAGCATTGTAAGCTGAAGAAGAAGCTGCATGAGAAGTATTTACAACTGCAGGAAATAGAGGGATGTTGTTTTTTCCTCTAAAAAAAACATTTCACTTATTTCCTAATAATTGAACATTGAATCATTACAAATATTGAACATTATACTTGTTCCAAAACATGGAAGCATTTATAAGGGCAAGAATTACTAGTGAGACCACCTTGCCCTTATTCTTAACTAAAAAAATACAAGGCAGTTTCTTGATTAGCTTACTGTTCACAGTAAAAATGTAATTCAGGGTATTTCAAATCCCTCCCCAGTTTGCCTTGTCCAGTAATTTCACACTTAAACACTTAACACTTCCTGCAAGGCCAATGAAGTAGTGATGTCATCAGAACCTGGGATTTGGGGCTTTAATGCAAATAAAAGCTGGCCTAGACCACATAATTATATTAAAAATTATCAATGATATTCAAAATGTAAGTTTGCCCGAATGTTGCAATCGTCTTCTTTGTTTTGCCAGAAATTCAAAAAATTAATGCCATTGATTGTCTCTCTATGTGCCAGTAAAGGCCTACTTTCTTACATAAGCGAGAAGTCACTATGAGAAATCACCATGAGAAATCTTTCTCATGCGAGCGTTGATTGGCTCTATTGATGAGTAGAGTTGCACTCTGATCCTGATTACTGCATGAATATTCAAATTACAAATTCAAAACTGTTCTCTTAAACTATATCAGAGGAAATTGCCAAGAAACCATCTATAAAATCTTTTCAGATATATGTCAGTTGTGAAAAGAATTCAGACAATGACAGATTATCCATGTGATAATGTTTGGATGGTCGAGCTAGCTTTGTAAAAACCCAAATTTTTTGCCCTCTAAGGCTGGAAATTATAGTACCAAGCCATACTGTTAGAAACAATTATCGAGTATACTTCGGTCATCACTCTGCTGTTGCATTGTTGACTGGCATTTGTGCATGCACAGTAGTATAACTGTCTGTAATTGTCACACCCTTTCAATGGCCATACCATGAAGTTCCATTCTACTCTGTATGTTTCAATGGAATTATTCCCCACAACTATGTCTAGCTCAAAAAGGATGCCTAGAGCATGTCTGTTCTGGTAATTGTCTTCATTACACCCCAAGTAGAGCCTCGCCAATGGAGTATATCAAAAGAGTGATCTCAAACAACCTTGTCAGAATCTGCTTTTGAGATGTTATATCTAGTTCCTACTTTCAGCTCATAGCTAGTTGCATACCTCACTACTTGCATCTGAAAAAGTCATTTAATCTGGATAGAAGAATAAGTGGTTTGTATTATTTAGTAAATGCCTATAATTATATTCACAGTTGAATGCTAATTTTCTCATGGGTTGGGCTTAGAAGCGTGAGCTAAACATCCAGACTTTCACTTCATTTTGAGTATGTGATTGAACATGAGCAAGTCACTTACATTTTCAGTTTGTCTTCCTTAAATGCTCTTTTCTCAACCATTTCTGCCACTTAAAAAAATGACGACACAATCAAAATTAATGACATTCAACTCTACTCAGGGGTAGAGGCACGTGCCTATGCCATTGGAGGTCAATAAATAGTGACAATTGCTCTCAGAGTTGGTTTAAATATTGCTAGTATAAATTAAAGATTCTTTAAGATTTCTACTTGTAGCCTAGCAAAAAATTCGAGTGAAGTAAATAGTCCTCCTTGGGAACTAGAACAAAAGACACTTGGAGTAGCCAGAGTCTTCTTTTCCCCTAGTTCCTGCAGAGGCTACCTGCTACGTTACAGCTCACATAATGCAAGCATTTGCACCGGTCAAAGGTTGCTACTGTAGAAATAGGATCTTTGCTAGTTTTTAAAATAAAAGTTGCCGCCCATTTTCATTTTCTAGTTCTCTTAAATTAAAAAGAGGCTAGGGTTTAGCAATATATATGATTTCTTATAGCATCTCACTTTATCCTACCAGACTATCTAGATATTTATTTCTGCTCAGCTTTTCTACACTATTCTGACGGCTCTTCCTGTCTCAATATTGTGGTTACTGGAAATAAAAACTGTATTGGCTTATCGTATTATGCTCACTCCTGGCATGATCATTTTATCTCAGCAAGTGTCAGTGCTGTTCACAATGCTCAGAGATACCTTGCTCTCTCTTTGCATGTTCACTGTCCTATACATTTGTGGTTCTCTTCTCAAGGCCTCAGGTTGCTGTTGCTATTCAGGGGTTCATAATCTCTATCTTTATATCTAGAGATTAACTTTTTCTTCTCATGCACTCCAAATAATATAGGATGGGATATTGGGGTTTATATTCTTGCTAATGGTTGACTTCTTGTACACTCTAGTATGGGATGGTGGGGGCTTATTTTGGTGCTGTATAGTTCTAGTGGTTGACTTCTCATGCACTTCATATAATATAGGATGGGATGGTGGGGGCTTATGTTGATGCTGTATAGTTCTAGTAGTTGACTTCTCATGCACTTCATATAATATAGGATGGGATGGTGGGGGCTTATGTTGATGCTGTATAATTCTAGTGGTTGACTTCTCATATAATATAGGATGGGATGGTGGGGGATTATGTTGATGCTGTATAGTTCTAGTGGTTAATTTCTCATGCACATCATATAATATAGGATGGGGCTTATGTTGATGCTGTATAGCTCTAGTGGTTGACTTCTCATGCACTTCATATAATATTTGCAGCTTCCAAACATGAGGTGGAAGGACAGAGATTGCAGTAAGTGTCAGTGCATTGAAATCTTGGTTTTCTTCTGTATAAATTGAAAACGTACATTGTTGAAAATATATTTAATTCAAAAGTTTTGCATATAAAGTCCATCTACAATAGATCAACATGGGTGTATTAGGTTGTCATAAGATTAGATGTGGACTTACTGGCATCAGGCATGCTGGAAATCAACAGCTACAAGGAAATAATGGTGTGCATGTGCAATGCTTCTAGAATAATACTTACTGCAGTTGTTATGTACAAACTGCCTAAACTCTCTGCCATACTGTACTCTGTAGTAGCAATGACATATCTAATATCAAATGAAAGGTGAATGAATGCAGCTAAATCTCTCACAAATACATAAATATGTATTAATAGTTTTCACAGCAAGCAACCAAGGCAGTTTACCAAGGAGCATGAAATAGAGCTTGCTTCCTGCATAAATATTGTAACAAATAGTAATAACCATCAAGTAGTAAATATTATTAGTGCATTTGGACGAGTCACATAATATAATTTTCTCATTAAAGGAAATTTATGAACTGAAGCTTTTTATTACAGCCATCAAAGTGAAGAGGTGGACTGAGTGGTTCTAAAGATGGATAGCTTCTCTTCACAGTAACCTTACTATGGCTTAGTCTTGTCAGTGCATACGGCCATATTCATTTGTATATCCTCGATTAAGAATTGCCCCTACAATTATAGCTACTTCTCAAATTGTAACCTTGTTGCTCAGTTTCAGTTGGTTAATGGAACTGCCCTTCCATTTGTAACTGCTGTAACAAATATGCAATAGGTCTCACCCAAACCATATGGGACCACATCTTATTGAGGTAAGTGTACTATTGCCATGAGTGATATCACAACCAAGATAATGGCAGAGATGCAGTGTGGGCTGGCTGATGAGAGGAGCTGCTATACTAGAACTTTATAAGCTTCAAGTACTGTACTTCAATTTGCAAAGCTGAACAGAAATTAAATTGCAGTGTGACAATTTGGGGTGAATGAAGGTCAGGTGAGAAATAGGAACAACAAAAGGAGCTACCATCAAAAGAGAGGAGGTTGATGGATGGAAAATGGCACTTCCTGTAAAGAGCAGTTGGCAAGGATGGAGCACTGAGGTTTGAACACCTGAAGTTTTACCTCTCTAGATGAAGAATAGATTGAACAGAACAAACTTGTTGTAGGATAGTGAGTAGCAGTGGATCCTAGAGTGCATTATGTGCTCTAAAATCCAGAGGTTAGCACATAGCTACACTGCAGAGCTAGACATTGGCTTAAGAATTGATATGTGCACACATGTGCTAGACTGAATTTGATAAGTGTGATGGATTGTCGCCAAGGTTTCAAAGGTAGCACAATGAATCTTCAAATAATGTAGTTAAATTATTATTATATACTGTAGCAATGAAGAGAGAACACAAATCAGTTGAACAGACTCAGATTGACTCAGAGCACTAAGAGCTAACTAAGAATATGCAAAAAACAGAACAAACACACATTCTTGCAGAATCCTGCACACTCACCAACGCACATCAAGGGTGCAGGATTAATCTTCAGGTTTGTGCAAGTTTTGAAGTTCCTGCAGCTGCTGAGAAGCCTGACCACAAACTACAGCTATACTAACCACAAGCTACACACATTACAATCACACATAAAAAACTTCACAATGTTTGAAGTGTGCCCTGGTTGATTGAATATTGTGGACCAATGGATTTGCAATGGATAGAAGTGCACCATCATGCAACACAGCAATGGAACAGGTTGCCTTCTGTCATGTTGATAAATTGTCTTTATTCTGAACTTCAGCATGTAGCACTTGCATTGCTATGAGATGAATTTTCTGAAGAAATGTTAAAGCTTTTTAACTTAATGGCTATATCAGCTACTAGAGATAAAGTGGAGTTATTGTGCTGGACCTATAAATTACCGCTGATGTGATGTGCTCTGCAATAATTCAGGCCTAAAAACATGCATGCTTGTAACCAGCTGTAGAAGTGCCTCTTTGGTGTAGCTGGCCTAACTTTCATAATCATGTTCTATTCGTGAAATTTGATAGCTAAATATATTATACACTATGTATAATCGTGTTGTGACACAATATAAAAATGTGTGGGTGGCGGAGAGGTCTTCAGGAAACAGTTTGAATGTCTGTACCAAATGTGTAGTAGTTAACTGCATTTGAATATAGAGCCGCATCCGAAAACACTCAAGGAGGTATGTGTCCATCAGGAGGTGCTGATAATATTACAACATGACACATATGCACGCATGCATGCATGCACACACCCACACATACACCACACACATACACACATACAAGAAGTACAATACACTGTCATCATTTGAGGAGCTGTTCTTTTCTTCTGCAGACATGAGTCTTCAGTTACACAGGTGATCAATCCATCTAGAAGTGAAGGAGATTCAACTTACCATCCTGTGTATGAAGAATTTAATGCTGCATATGAGAACCCTGATGTAGTCATACAGCACAACACTACAGAAGCTGCACATGTGGGCCCAAGGGTAGGAGTGTATGCTTTATCCCAGTGTGAAGCTTATGGTGTTCATAAGAAGCATGATAAGGCAGTGGTGGATTATAGCTATGATGAAGTTAGGATTCCAGGAGCAGGCCAGTGAAGCTCAATGAAGACTGCAGTTCAATAATTACAATACTCACACTGCTAGTAGGACATATAGAATGTATTGCACATTATTATAATAACTTATACAATATTGTTCTACTTTTTGTAACACTTTATATTATATGAAGCTATTTAAATTGCCAACATTTATTAACATTTTATTGTGAGCAGTTGGGAGGCTGCATTGCTCTCTAGATCTCAAACTTTGGCATGTCCAGCTGATGAGTGCCTAAGACCTGCTTCTTGGGAGGCCAGCTGATGAGTGTCTAAGGCTTCCTTCATGTGAGGCTGGATAATGTGGATGCTGCACATTGTGGCAAGCCAAGCTTTAGTAAATATATTTGCTCTTCTTTTTGGCAGATGTTTGACTGTTCAGCACTCAGTAATGCCAAACTTCATTTCCTATTGTACTTATACTGGCTCTCAGACACATTGAGATCTTTCTCATAATGTTGATTAAATATTGCATAATGATCAACAGAGACACACTTGCTAGGCTTTGTCCCAGCATTGCAAGTAGGCACAGTCCATTTCATCAGGTATGTCATGTGGACAGAAGCAGTGAATGCTTCAGATGATAGGCTACCTCAAGACTTACTCCTTGCAAGGTAAAGTTGCAGAACCTGCATGATAGCAGATGCAAGTGCTTGGCCATTCCCATGCTTACACAGGCTGTCTCCTCCAGTAGGCTGGCATGTGGAGGAGGTACAAATAGTTGAGAGAAGAGTTCACTTTGTTCTTATGGAATGATTCTCATACAGCATATAGAAAGTTTCTCTCTCAGTAGTTTCCCTTTAGATTATTTCATTTACAGTACCTTACACTCTGCAGTTTCTGAGTACTTTAAAGGTGAATATGTTTGCTGCTTGGCTACCTTGATGGGTGATAGTTTGATCACACTGGTCATCAAGAATGCCTTCCTCGTCTACTAAAAATGAAATTACATTGAAGTCCAACCTGAAATCTGGTATGGTCCAGATTTATTAGATAAACTCTTGATACAAACTATAATAACTTCTAAGCAGTGAGTGTAGGTTTTTTTTCTGTCAATTCCATGATGTTATTCAATGGCTGAGACAGCACATATTAATTTGGCTACTTCTATGGTTCAACTTAAGACCTCAGAGAAGAACTGCTTCACTTAAATGGAAGTAGCGGCCAAAGTGTTTGCTTAACAATGACAGCAAATTTGACAGTTGTTAGCTGCAGTGATATCTAGTGTTTCTGTTATTCAGATTCACAAAAATAAATAACTTGGATATACTAAAAGTTCTCATTCATTTTTTTACCAAACTAACATGGACATGAATATCATTATAACATAGGTGAGATAACTCGACTATTATAGCATTTCTGCATTACTTTTAGCAAATACATCCTCACCTCAACATGAGTTTGATAGAACAGGTCCAGCAATGTCATAATACGACACCTGGTCAAACCAGTCTCCCCCTCCACTACATCTCGGCTAGCCATGTTGTTAGGCTTGTCAGTTTTTCTTTGCCGATTTGTGAAATGTTGTATTCTTCATGTTGGATGTTTTATATGACCTGAGTTTCTAGCATCTAAAACTTTACACTACAATAGAGCAACTGTTCGAGCATGACAAGGTAATATTTTTTGTATTTATCACAAAGAATTGATTGGAGAAACAGGTTAATCCTCTTTCTTTTCCCAGGAGAATCATCCACACTAACACTGCATAGGCGATGTTTTGTCACACTAATCATCGCAGACTTCCCTAGAGCAAGTTGGATGGATGCATACAGATGTATAATATAATTTTAAGATTTTCAAAAAGAGAGTGCCGCTTGGATGAATATTGAAAAAGCTTGCTAATTTCGTAGGTGGTGTCCATACTTGATTGTAAAAGCTTCACACTTTTAATAGAGTCACCTATTCCAAGGCTTAAAGTGTGACCATAACAATGGGTATACAAAGCACGTGGTTCAACTTGGAGTATCTATGACTTTACTCCTTTTCTGCTTCCAGCCATATTGCCAGCACCATCGTAACACTGTCCTCGACAACGTGATAGACTAAGATTAAATCTCAGTAAGGCATCCTTTATAATATGCACTACAGTATTGGCAGTTATATCTGGGCAGTGATGTAAGCCTACAAAATCTTCATGAACTTCAAGATCTGGGCTGACATGCCTAAAGCATATTACCAACTGCTCCTTGTTGGACACATCCACGCATTCGTCTGCCATAATAGTATAATAGTCAATTTGCTGAATACATTTAATGACCTTACGAAGAATGGTATGTGACATCACTTGCAAAATTTCATTTTGGATCTCTGGACTTGTATATTTGTCAATTTTCTTTTCCAGCCAATCAAGAATATCCTGAAAGTACAGTACATATAGTCTAATGTACATTTAGTCTAATATTTATAGCTATCTAAACAAACTTACCTGCTGATCACAACTTCTCAATTTCAACAGTTGAATGAAATTGCTCTCCTTCTCATCGTGTCCTCTGAAGGCTAATCCTTGCCTACCTAAAAATTGCATATTCTCAAGAATAGTCATCAACATTTTCCCATTTAGTTTCTTTTCTTGTTTGTGTGCCTGATCTAGCATATCACCGACATTCTTGCTTGACCCTGATCCTGTGACTGCTTGAACAGCATCAAGATGATATTTAGAGATTTGATGCTTCCTGTTTACAGTTTAAGACGCAATATATCTGCTATTTTATTAGTTCAAATGTTTTAATGTTTACCTTAATCTTGAGCTGGCATCTTTCCAGTTGGAGTATCCTTGAGAAATGTAAGCATCTTCTCTCTTGCTAGAAAGACCTTTAGGCATCAAATTCTTTTTGTGTGCTTCAGAACAATAAAAGCACAGCACAGAGTCATTGTCTTCTTGATAATCAAGCCATGGCCATTCTTCAAACCAAGCAGGTTTAAATTTTCTCGTTTCTCCTTTACTGCCAAATGATCTTGAAGGAAAGCAAAACTTCTTTGGTTGATTGGGATGAGAGCTATTTGAATTAGCCATACTGCTTCAAGGTTGATTTTTTTTTGTGAGCACCTGGCTTCATGCTGCACATGGCTTGGGGTCAATAGTGCACATGTAAAAAGTGATTAGCACTCTATGTAAAAATAGATTAACACTGTTGTTAGTTTACTAACTGTCCTATTTGCACATTCTCCTCAGTAATGTGTCTGGATGAGATAGTTCCATAACCACATTACCCTCTAGATTCCAAAGAACAAAAGGTGACTTTAGGGGAATATTGTGCTCATTACAAAATTGACATAAAGAACGTGCGATTTTTGGGTGCATCATTTGATTTAGGGTGTGTATGGGTTGGTTATAGGGGTGTGGTTAGTGGAAAATATTTGTGAGGCGAGCGCCTCTCCGCCTCACCCATTACTACGCCTATGTATATAGTATTTGGAAGAGCACAGAGAAGGTATGAGCTTCAGTGCTCCTACACACATACTCAAGTTAGTTGTGCTGCCACATTCCTTGCCTGTCTTGATTGTCAGTGTTCGACCACAAGGTCATCACATTCACACAGAGTGACAGATATTTATTGTGTGTACGTGGTAATTGACTTTAATTGGAAGCCATGTCTCCCTTTAAGCTCATCTTTAAGGTTCTTGTTTCTATATCTATTGTTTCTATATCTCTCTTAAAGTCCATATTCAAGGGTGTATTACAATAACCTTCTCAATAATCAACTTGAAATTGTTTTTTCTCGACGTTTTGACTAGATGCTCTAGCCTTCATCAGGAATAATGAGATGCTAAGACTCCCGTTTATTGAGAAGGTTATTGTAACGTTATGTCAATTGAGAGTTCATTGAAAGTTAGGATCTGTATTTCTTAAAAAAAGGATCTGAAGTTCATTTACTAGGATCCATGTTTCTATGTCTCTCCTGTTTGGTTGGGAGTTCTCCTACGCAACACTTACATAGTCCATGAAAGGAGTCTGTAGGGAAAATAGAAGTCCATCTCGAAGCATTATATTTTCGATCTGAGAAAATTGATCTCCTTCTGGGTCTGAATACCATGTCATATTTTCTATAGCAGCCTTAGACAAAAGCAGCGCGCGCGTAGTTGGTCATGCTGACGGCGAATGTAAAGCGGGGGGCTAGGACACAGTAGTTCAGATTCTTCTGCACCGCTTCTCTCCTTGTCAGGTAGATGATCTGAACTTACCTCACCAGTTACGCCTCTGTTTTACTGTAAGTCAGAGAATACGAGCTATTTAGCTAGTATTTAATACATGATTAACTTCAGTAGTCATTGTTTTGTATGTACTTAGTTATGGCCTATCTTAAGGTTCAACAGATTATTATAGCTACTTATGTTTGGTGGGGACCAAGGTGTTAGAAATGTTTGACCAACCTAGAAAGTCAAATTTTGACTAATCTCAGAGTCAGAATATTTTTGATGTCCAAAAGGAGGAGGGGAGAGAGAAGAATAGCTTTGACCCCCCCCCCCCCCATCTTCCAGTGGTTATTAGAAGCTTGATTTGCATGATCAGCATTGTGATAGATACTTTGCCAAAAATATGAGGTCTATGAAAGTGCCATCCATGCAATAGCCACGCCTACACTGAACCATGAAAACCTGTCAGAGCCACAAGACTAGTCTTGCTTGCCTGCTAGATAAATCATACCCCAACTATACCACAGTGCTGGGTGATTGCTGCAGGTGTGTTTATGCAAGGCTGGGGCCGGCTAGGGCTAGGCCTCACTGCCCTACCATAGCAATGGTGACTGCTGCAGGTGTCTGTGTCTGTGTGTGTGTGTAAAGCTGGGGCCAGGGTTAGACCTCACTGCCCTACCATAGCCATGGTGACTGCTGTAGGTGTGTGTTTCTCCAGCAGTGTAGCAAGCTAAATCCCATTGGTCAGGCCATTCAGACAATGCCCATGTGTACACATATGGGGGCAAGACATACCATTTTTACAAAGTATTATAAAACTTTTGTTTCTGACTTTGGAGCTCCATATAATCTGCAAACTTCACTCTATGAACTTCATATATAATCAATCTCAAAAGATTGCTCTCTCTCTGTGCTCTCTTGTTATATTAAAAATCTTCCATAGATATAACCATGCCCAAGTTACAGTCAGTCAAAGTTGGGGCCTCCAAATGTGCATGCCTGAACTGTCGATGCATATCAGTGGTTGTTCTAACCATAGCCTAAGTGGGTAGTCAGGCTATGAGGTTAGCAGCTTAACTTCTCATGCACAGAGGAGTGACATATCATAAATTATTATTAGGTTAACATATTTTGAACCAGAAAGTAGCTATGCACAAATTATTTAGTTCAAATGTTGTCCTCAAAATAACTTACAAAAATGAAGAACAAAAATGTTATGACAAATTAAGTGAAAATTAAACTTCAAAGTTTACATATTTGTACAGAGATTGACCATTCATCATATTATGTCTGCCACTATATAGCTATCTGACTACTAGACATCCAGACATGGTGGGGTTGGAATAGTAGATATCCTGCATTATATGTCTGCCACTATAGAGATGGTATGAGAGCTCGGACTTATTATTTGATAAACTTGAGAATTGTTGTTTCTTTTGTCTCTGCTTTGAATGTTTCTAGTTGGACAGGAATTAATTGAACTTTGATCCTTAATTCTTGCTCCCCCTCCACCAAACATGTTTTAAGAAACAGCTCTAGCAGTTAGAAATGAAGAATATTCTGCTCTGTTTCATTACTACTTGCAATAAGCATAGCACATTCTTTCTGAAAATAGGTCATTTCCATGCATGTCTACCCCATAGGCTATCTTCCCTCATGATCCTTCAATAAACCTGTTACATGTTAACCCGACTGCTGGCCTACATAAAGCTGCAAATTTTTGCTTGCCTGCTTCAAGCTCATCATTATATTTTTAAGTTTTTACTTTCCCTCCATTCCTTTCCACATTTCTCAACTGTTTCTGCTCCACACATGCACACACAAAGGAGTAGATATTGAAGCCTATATCTATCCTCTCATGGAGTAGCAAAACAAAACTGAAAGTTATTTTGGCTGTTATTTTTATGACATATGAACACACACCTGAAAAAGCTGCCCACACATTTAATGATGGGATCTGCAGCACTTAGCTAGACGGAGGGTGTGGTGGTTGTCTTATGTGGGGGGCCAAGCTGTTCACCTGTCTCCATGCACTGTGGTAGTGCAGGGAGTGGGAGTGGAATGATTATTGTCTACATGAAGTAGATACAAAGACCAGCCAGCTATTATTATGTAGGGAAAAGATGGTTGCATGCAAGCAGCCATGGGCAGGATCTACATCGTGATCGTCAAAGGTGACAGAGTTCAAGGTTGGTTTTGTGCACTGTTCCCTTTGAGGATGGCAGGATGTTCGGATGCACTCTGGTCAGCTGAGAATCAGATTTTGCAACACAGATACTGTGGTCCCTGAGGATGACACACCCTCTGAGAATGATGATCTGGATTTCTCCAGAAGTGGTCAGCACAAAAACCATGGCAACTGTGACCAGAGTGCTTTTGAACATCCTGGCATCCTCCAATAGAATAGTGCACAAAACCAACCTTGAACTCTGTTACCTTTCACGATAACCATTTAGATATGCACAACCAGTCTAGCTGCCTCACCCCCCAGTACTAGAGGTGTCCACTGAGATAGGGACAGAGATGGAAACCTCTAGTCCTTGGCTGATCCACCAGCCCCATGGCATTCTGAATGATCTTGATATCCCCTGACTGGTTGGGGCTCTAGATTTCCTACATAATGGTGTGAATTTAGTCATAGATGAAGAGGGAGGAATGCAGTGTTTTCATTATCACAGTAGCTACAGAACTTCATGTTAGCCCATAATTAATATAATCATGCATTATTCATTAGCAGCTTCCATCTTGTTTTATTGGGTGTGTTCTTAGTCAGTACCTGCTGTACCTGTTGTACCTGCTGTACCTGTTATACCTGTTGTACCAGCTATACCATCTGTACCTGTTGAACTGACCTTGCTGTACCTGTTGTACCTGCCTACCTAGACTCGTTAGAGGATAATCATTCTCGCTGCTACACCCACTATATTGTGTAGTCAGCTCGTATGATTGACAAACACATGAAACTACATGCTCAGAGATAGTTGCTGTATCATAGAAGAAAGTTTGGAAGCCAGAAAGTCAGAAGGTCCAATGCAGAGAATACAAGATTTACAAGATAGAGCCCACCCAATTAGAGCAGTGAAGAGGAGGGACAAATAAATAAGCCTACACCGGCAGAGGTGTGATCTGAGATGCGTGCCTACTTCCTGCCTTAGAGAGTGTTAACAGTCATGAAAACTTATTATATAAGTGATAATTACTTCATGCATGCTAGTATTCTGGTGTGTTTGGGAGGTGGGGTGGGGGTGGAGTGGAGTAGGGAGGGTGGAGATGGGAGGAGTTTATAGCAGGATGTTGGGCAATGTGGAAGACATTTTCCTGCCACAATTAATAAGTGAAAGGTTCGAATTAATTTTAACGACACAAAATAATTCATTCATGAAATATAAACTCACAAAAATTTCAACCCTTGAAAATTCCAAAGCTGCATTCATTATCTTCCTGAGTATTAATTAGCCACAAGTCTTCATTATTTAACTTGTCGAGGTGTATGTTGTTAGGATTATAGCAGACAACTGCTCGACTTCATATAGCACGTGCCACGTACACAAGGCAGCTAGCTATATATCCCAGCATTTATTTCTTAATAACAACCTCTACACAGAACATCATATAATATCTCAGCGTTTATTTATTATTAACATTCTCTACATTTGATCATGTTATTAAAAACTAAATGCTGAGATATAATAAGATGATCTATGTTGAGAGAGAGAGGGGATTGGTTCTAAAGTCAAGCTTTCCATGAGGATGGTGAATGGACCACATCTAATCCTGAGAAGCATTTGCTACACATGGGTAACACTAGACCGTAGAGTGGCGTAGTGTATTGATAAGTATTGTAGAGGCATGGAGCACACCAGGCCTGTAGAGGAGTGGGGCATTCACTCTACTAATATATTTTTGTGTTATAAACCTCGAAAATTTTAAGGGAGTGTTTACCATGATTGTTTTTAATTTTCACTAATTTTTTTTGGCTTTTCATAATTTTTTTAGTAATTTTGAGGACCAATGTAGTGATTTGATGCTCTTTCTAAAAATATATTTAATTTGTGCATAGCTACTTCCTAATTCAAGATATTCTAACCCACTTCACTATGCTTGAGATGTTGAGCTAACATCATAGTCGGACTTATCCACTTACGCTGTGATTAGCACAAAGACTGATGTGTAACACAACATAATGTACTTTGCTGGACTTTGGGAGGTCAACGTTAAAACCTGTAAGATTCACCTTCCATTATAATTATGTTGACTCTTGTCAATGCTTTTCACACATCAGTGACTGTTCTAACCACAGCGTAAGTGGGAAAGTCAGGCTATGAGGTTAGCAGTTTAACTTCTCAAGCACAGAGAAGTGAGATCATCAGGTTACCAAATCTTGACCCAGGAAGTAGCTATGCATAAATTATTTAAACTCTCAATGAACTCTCAGTTCATATAATAACCTTAGAAAATAATCAACTTGAAATTGTATTCTCTTGAAGTTTCGACTAGATGCTCGCCTTCATCAAGAATAATGAGATGCTAAGGCTGGCGTGAGCCTGCTATATACCGGTAGTTAGCTATCCATCACATGCAACCACTACACATGCCCAGCACGTGAACCGGCACATGTGTTCAACACATGAACTGACACACACATCTTCATAGACACAGAACATATATTCTATCAAAACACTGCCATAATAATTATGCTTAACCTTTCACAATTATTTCTTCTGAGAAATATTTGTGGTTTATTAGTGATTAGAGCACCAGCAGGTGCAGAAGGGAAGCCTTATCTTTGTATTCAATTTTTTTAAATAAATCTTAAAAATTTATTTAGTCACTATGTGATCTATCGTTGACTTATTCATCAAGTTTGGTTCAAATCAGTTCAGGCATTTGGCCAGGCATAAGCCATACACACACACACACACATAGACAGGTAGACAGACAGACATTTCAACTTTATATATACAGATTGATACAGTGAAGTGTTCAGAATCTATTGAGCTCTAAAGTCATAACCATAAATGTTTGTAATTTATAATCTCCCACTCGACACTTCACATAAGTCGACTAATAAAAGATGTTTTCAGAAATCCCTTCATTTGGAGACAAGAATTCTAGTAGCAACACATAAAGTCTCCACGCATCCATATTCCAGCTTCCAAGCAGCTGCTATATGGAAACAAGAGTTCCAATACTAGCACATGAATTCCCACACATCTACAGGAGAGGCCAGTGTCCAAGCAGTAACTAGCAGAGCTATGGATATAGAGTTCCAATAGTAGTGCCAAATGAGGTCTTGCACACAATCACATGGAAAGGTCAGTTTCCAAGCAGTAGCTAGTAAAGCTATGCAGGTATGAGTTCCAGTAGTACCATGTGAATTCGCTACACATCCACATGCAGCATACAAACAGCAGCTAGCACAGCTGTGGATACAAGTGTTCTAGTAGAACCACATGAAGTCTCAACATATCCGCATGAAGAGGCCAGCATCAGCTAGCAGATCTGTGGGGACAAGAATTCCAGTAGCACCACATCAATTCTCCACATGTATATGTGAAAGGCCAGCATCAGCTGTGGGGACAAGAATTCCTGTAGCACCACATCAATTCTCCACATGTTTATGTGAAAGGCCAGCATTAGCTAGCAGAGCTGTGGGGACAAGAATTCCAGTATTACATGTATGACATAAGGCCTCACTCACATCTACTTGAAGTGGCCAGCATCGAAGTAGCAGCTAGCACTGCTCTGGAAACATGAGTTCCCACACACTAAACTTGTACTCACTCATGGAACACCACACCCACTTTAATGGACATACATCTTTGGTGTATAAATATTAACTTTTAGAACTTTTGTTGACATGAAATATTGACCTTTGAAAATTCCAACCCTTTCTTCCTAAATTTTGATTGGCCACACACACATTACTTAATTCATGGATGAGGTTGGATATAATATTGTGTGCCATAATGATTTTACTAGCCACAACTGCTAGCCATAGTACCATGTAGATAAGCAGCTACCACTGCTAGCCAATGTATCTTCACTGTAAGGTAAATCCTTAAATATATAATATTTTAAAGCACCCATAATTTGTAACTTTCATTACTTGTACATAGGCAGCTAGCTAAACGGCTACCACTACTAGCCAATGTATAGCACGTGCCATGTAGATATCAGAATATAATACCACCCAGACTTATCCCCCCCCCCCCCGTACAACCCCCCCTCCTAGATAATTACCACATGGACAAATAACCCCCATGCCAATTACCCACTAGGATATACCCCCCCCCCCCTTCCAAACAAAAAAATAAAAATTTGGTCAATGAAAAATAAAATCTATAAGGTTTAGGGCTAGAGCTAGGGCTATGGCTGAGGTGGGGCCGGGTGAGGTCATTTTGCCTACACTGCTCCCAACTCTCTGAAACCAGGAGTGGAGTCATGGACGATCTCACAAAGAGATACAACTCGGGCAGTGACTTGCTGATATATTGGAAAAAACCCAGTCCCAGACGGACTCAAACCCACAACCTCTAACTTACATGGTCAGTGCTCTAACCATTGAGCCACTGGGATTGTCTGGATAGAGCTAGGTGCAGATTCGAGCCTTGTCTGAGGGGCTCATGCTTCAAAGTTATGGCTGGGCTGGGGTGTCTTGTGTAATTGGATCGATCATAGCCACCCTTGGAATTTTATAATAATCCGATTTTCATCCTAAAATCCTATATGTGATAGGTGAAAATATTTATGGGGTGGGTAAATGTCCAGGTGGGTATTTGGGATATGGAGTATTTGGCATAGGTGGTATTTGTCCAGGTGGTAATTTTTTTTTTTTTGTCCGGAGGTATAATATGTCTGGTGGATATATGTTGTAGAACTGCCATGTAGATAGGCAGCTAGCTAGATGACTATAACAGCTACCACTGCTAGCCAATGTATAGCACATGCCATGTAGATAGGTAGATGCCAATGTATAGCACGTGCCATGTAGCCAAAAAATTAATGGAGCAAACGCTAAATGTAACTAGAGGTGTAGGTACTTAGAGGTCTAGGTACTCAGAGGTGTAGGAAATTAACTAGGCTACAAATGTTTTCTCTAATATACGAATGTAAAAAGTATATAGTAAATTTATCGAGTCATGCAATGTGAACTTTATGCATGTACATCCAATAAGAAGCATTTCATAGACCATGCATAATATCTACTAAGCAGACCAGTATAGTATGGCCAAATGGGAGGAAACTGTCTAATACTAAATTGGGTGCAGCAAAAATGTTGGTATATGGCGTGGTGTGTGTGGAGGCATCTCCCCTGATATCAAGTCAAGACCAAGTGATTGGTGGTAACCTTGACAACTCCGTGGAGGCATGAAACATGCTATTGAAGAGTTGTCGGGGATTCAGTTTATCTGATGTGTTTAATAGTACAGTTGTTATGTAATAGTGATAAATGCAACACAAAAAAGGGGAGGGGTAGGGGATGATTGTAAGTGTGAATATTCACTCACCATCTTGCGTGATGCTCTGCTGTTATCCTAGATTAGCAGTGTGCGTATTGTTTCTTGTGCATTTCTAACTGTATATATATGTGCAGGAAAATGGCTGCTCTAAAAGTACCTGCTCTTCTTCTTGTTCTTGTGGTTCAGTGTGAGTTATTAACCTTATATGTATACAAGACAAAAATGGTTTAATTAAAAGCCGATTGACTATACCAAAAAAGGAAACAAGATTATGACCACCAATAATTACAGAACCCTTTACCTATTTCTTAATGAATACCGAATATAATGGAAAGTCTGTAAGTGTTTGTGGTCTAGACTATTAAATACAACATTTTTGTCCTATTTCTGTTTTTTATTGGCTAGGAATTAAAAGTTGTCATGTATTGGTCATCGTGATAAAGCTAATTGTCTCTCTCTCCATCACACCCTCACTCACCACACAATGCTCATTTCTAGTAGGCAAACAAGCACCTACCAGAAGTTACTCGTTATAGTGCCAGAATTAACCAATCAAAGTATATTTACTTGCCATAGCATATATGCACCTAAGTAGAAACCAGATTTTGTTGAATGCAGGTCTGTGCTGTTGAATATTGTCATGAGCAAACTTCTGAGGATACCAACTAAGTACTTCTAGGTACAAATACTCGTAGCTGCTTGGTAACTCAGCTCAGTTACTGTGCTGTTAACTTTTGTCACAATATATGCTTCTGAAGAACCCCCCTGGTGCATGTGCATTATTAGTACTAACCTGGTTTTGTTGAATGTGTGTGTTGTTAAGTGCTGTTAAAAGAGTAATTCCTGAGGAATTCAACTGATCACTATTGGTTGTGAAAATATGCAGCTGCTTGCAGTTCACTAGCTTCAAAGTTTAAAGGAATGCTCGAGTGGTTCAAAATCAGCCTATGTTACCATTTATGAACACCTTAAAAGCTGTATAATCATTTGAGATATAACTTTATTTTTAGTCTAATATTATCAATGAAATGTCATGTTACCAGTCTACCAAGAGTTATAATCTGGTGACCTTTGCCAGGATTTTTTATAATAAATGTGTTGGTTTAAAGATGCCACATGATAGAATGCAATAGACAACAGGTATTGGCAAGAATTTCTACAAACCTGCTAATTACTGCGAGAGACTGCTACCTCATAGTTCTACACCTTACCTCCCTTATTGCTGGAAACCCTCTGTTTGCTTTGTCAAGAGAGAGATAATAGGAGATGAAATATCCACTAGCCATGCTTATCATCATAAATTTTACATTGACAAGAATAGCCGAACAATTGTTTAGCACAGGGGCAGTGAAATGTCATCTTGTTCCTTGCTTCTGGTAAAGGTGCTTATAGTCTAATTTGTTCATGGCTAGGATGATAGGTTCATCATTTCACTTGCTAAGGTAATGATTTGGAAATGTTTTTATGTCTACAATCCATGTGATCATCTATAGTCAAATCAATTAAATTACCATGTCAACATGCACTGAACCTTGGAAACCTCGCGTAAGTCACCAGACATTTTTTCTGTTTTGCCCCTCCTTGTTTTCAGTGTGAAAATAGTTTGACATGGGAGTCTAATGTACAGGCTAGACTACTGGTTCAGAAGTCAGTGACTCCTCCCAATTCTTTAATAATCCATCCCCCCCCTGGTTAGGCCAGATAAGTGTTTATAACAACCTCAGAAGGGGAAAGACTGGGTTAACAGTATATACCTGTAGCAAATTATCGCAGTGATGAGCGTTTTTGGAAAACCACATTCTCAAAAATAAACTTCTCGATATTTCAGCTAGATGCTCTAGTTTTCATCATAAGTAATGATAATTATTGGTTAAGATTATATGAGTATTAGATGAATACTATAATATTTATAAGACAATGCTCTCCTGGTTATGTTAGTCATCACCTATGAAGGATATTTCATTGAATTTCATTCTCTTCTAGTTTTTATTATTGTTTGTGGTTATGGATGTGCTCTGAACTCTGAGATTATTGCTGTGTGAATATGCAGTACATTCAAACTCACCATATCCATGCAGGACTGATACTACACGTAACTTAGAAATGGCGGCATCTGGGAAGATACCACATTTTCTCCAATACTGATGACTCATCTGAGCTGTAGAGTGCTTCATTTTTTACAAGAACATCTCAAGCTAAATAGTGATACTTTTTGGACATTGAAAGCTTCACTGATATTTTCCTCTGGCCTCTTTACCTTCACTCTCATAACTGTTGTGGGGGGCCTTACACATTGTTCTAGACTCACATCTTCAGGTACAAGCTATAAACAAGAAACTAGCTAGAATCTAAGCAAGGATCGCTATCTGTCAGCCGAAAACTGGTCTATACTACTTTCAAAAGGAGACATCCTTCCGGGAGCTTGAGGACCACATAAATGGACATGCCTGGATGTGGGACATCTGGATGAGAGTAGTTTAAAACAACTTTATGTTTCCGTTATCTAGTACCAGTTACTAAAACCCACCAACACCAAAAAATGAAAAAAATTAACAAGGATAAAACTCTGGCAAATAGGAAGATTAAAAAAAAAATTACCCAAAACTTAATGCTTTGCAGTCCAGAGAATTGTTGGAGTACCATTTGACATCACAGCATGATGATTGATTAGGGCAGCTATAGGTATCGAAGCAGGTAACAAATAATCATCTGGAGTAGGTCTTGACATTAGTACAACTGAATGAATGTCCAGTTATTGTCTCTGCCGATAATGGCATTGATTGAACTAGTTCCTTGAAATATTACAGCTGGAGAACAACTTGATTGGATTGACTCTCATTATCGCCTCCACTCACTGGGCACTCGATTGCAGTAGCTTTTGACATCACCATAACTGATCAATGTTCAAATGAAATACCTTGACATCCTCACAGCAAACAGATGTTCAATGCAGTAGCTTTCTACAACACCACAGCTCACTAGTTACTTGACTGTATATCGGATTAGCTCTTGGCATCCACGAAGTTGACCTGCTGTTCAAATATGATGTCTCAGGACAGACACTGCGATAAAGCCAGAACATAACTACTGGTAAAAATGAAATTCATGGAGTGAAATCAGCATGGAAAAATAATGCTATATAAAGTAAAGTTTACTTTGACCTCTACTGACTGTATATATATGCATGGATATGTTGGCTGTAATGCATAAACTCTAATGCCTACACATAGCTATTTATATTTATGTGTCTAATTATAAGCACACAGATGGATATGATGACTACACAACTATACATAAGCTATTGTAATATATATGCTTTATGCATACAAATAGCAACAATGAATATCCTCTATATATGAAAACTGATCCCTCATCAGGAGGGATAGGGACTCCACCAATCTCTAGACCTTAGTGTTGGTGAACTTCATGACTATGTTTGGAATGGAGGGCACCAGGAGGGGACACTGAGGCTGTGTAGAAGTGTGGCCTTAGCTCACAGCACATGTTGGGGGCTTCACACAACTTGCAGAAAATTTTGATAAATTCAAGGCAACACTGGGTGTGAAGCTAATATAGAAGGGAATGTAACACAAAACCCTCCCACACCTAAAGTTAACTAACTAGCTTGTATAGAGTGTGGTAGCACTGCAAGATCACTCTCTCTCTCAACATGAAGTGCTTAGACAATGTTGGAACTGTCAATTTATTTTTATTGAAGGTTAAAATTCATTTTGAATAGCTTGTCATAGACCATAATATAATGCTTATCTATAATATACCACATGAGAGACACATGCAGTTATATTTATGTAACGAGATATTCATTGTCTGCTGGGACTAGCACCAGCAGAGAACTTGAAAATCTCTGCTCAGTCTCACACATTATCTTAACTACAGCACTTCACAGGGCCCAGCAAGCACTTATCTATGTAGCATAGGGCATAGTTACACACATAGTGTCTTCCCATTCACCCAGACCTTTCATGAGATCTGCTTCACATGGTTCCAGAAATATTAGCATTTTTATCTGCTGAACAGCACCAACCAACTGTGTACACTCTTGAACCTATTGTGCTAGCATCTCCGATTATTGCTGTAGTGTCTCAGTGTATTACACATCATTATCTATCTGTGCCACCCACAGTGAACGGGGCATTAATATAGTCAACACTATATTACAGTCTCTGACAGTTGTTAAAGGTGTAGCTATTTATAATATTGCTATTTATTAGGTTGGACTGCTCCTCTGGAGGTGCTTGTGGATGGTGCAAATGACCCGGGAACAGGATTTTGTGTTGGAGATAATGTTGTATTTACTTGCAACCTAACAACACTTAGTCATGTATGGAATGTTTCTGGCCTCATACAGTCTATTACTCCTGGGAATACAGATCCTGTAAATGGAGGACCTGATAATAGGTTCACATTCACACTTGTGCAATCCTTGAATGACAGAATAATTACTTCATTCTCATTGGTGATTTACTCTGGCTTTGATGGCTCTAGCATCACCTGCTCAGATGCTCTTCTACAGCTTAATGAGATACAGACGTCTACAGCAACTGTCTTAGGTAAAGTAACTAAACTATACACTCAAAATTTGGTGTGTAAACTAAAATCATATATATAGTTACACCAAGACTATAGACACCCTGCTTATTTTGGTTATTTAATAGCCCACCAAATATTATTGCATTACATCACCATTATAGCAAGTAATTTGGAAACTATTAACTGAGATTTTGTTTTGGACATTGTTTTTTGTTGCGAATTTTGTAGTGAACATTATTCAGCTGTTAATAATTTTTTTGGCAATATTTATTGTAATGTCAACATTAAACCCCCTCAATTTTTTGGTGGTGTCTCATCCGCTGCTTATAGCATGTTTCCCAATAAACAAATTTTTAATTCCTAGCATTGTTGCCCTAATCCCAAGCCTAGATCACATTGTTTTAGGTATACTCCTAGCCAAATATAGCTGCAGACCTAATACTATATACAACTGACCTCTATATAGAAGTAGCTAAGAATAGTTTATTGATATCCCTTATAGATTGCAAAATGCTGCCAAGGCTGGGATGAGAATCTGCTAGATATTGAGTGTGACGATCATTTCCATGTTTATATAGCAAGGTCATTATCCATCGTGATTATATCCTGTTAAGCATGTCTATAGCTAGATGGTCAGAATGAAACTTCAAGATCCATTCTTTTCAGATAGAAACATGGACAGATAGAGTGTAGAAGCTTTACCTGAGCCTCAGGAAGCTTCTCCATCATGGGCTGCTGTGCTTCTCCCAGGCAATTTTCTATCACTCACTCTTTCTTCTCTCTTCCAATCTTAGTTCCCTTTCTTCTGCTATTTCAGGATCAAACCTTGACTTTTATCCCTCTCTCCTTTTAAGAGGTCTATTTTCTTTAACCATCCAGGAAAATAAACAGCTAGCTCTTCTCTGAAAAAATATCAGAATCTGCAGCTGTGCATGTAACTATTGTTTTAGTATGCAGATGCGCACAAGAATCCGCTTATATACACATGACTACCCACACTTCTATAGCTAGGCAAGGCTAAATTTGTGGACATGGAAGACGTGCAGGCAGTTAGAGTTGGAGCCAAGACCAGTGCAGCTGCTAAGAAGCTTTGGTGTATAGCTATAGCTTTCTCGCAGCACTCTAGAGCTGTATTGAAAGCCACAACATAGTACGTGGCACAGCTCAAGGTCACCAAAGCTGTGGACACTTAGAAATGTAGTAGTTAATCTCTCTTTGGATCTTGCCTAGTGTCCATTGCAGTAGCTATAACTACATATGAGGTTTGAAGCTAAAGCTTGCTTACAGTTATCTCGACCGCTCCCCTGGATAAAAAAGCAATCATCATGGTTTAGTTAATGTCATACTTTTGTAATGATTCCTTTCCTTGTAGAAACATGGACAGATGCGGTGTAGAAGCTTTACCTGAGCCTATGGAAGTTTCTCAGTGATGGACGACAAAAGTGCTAGCAATGAAGGCAATAAAAAATCTGCTGCAGTTATGATTGAGAAATAATTTTCAATGTGTAGCTTGCTTGATTATCTTGCTAGATAGGGCTAAAGGATTATATTAAAGAATTCTTGTCTCAGAGACTTAGCTAGAAAGAGCCAAGTTTTGTTTGCTGATTGGAGCTGAAGCGGCTAATTCCAGATTGATTATCCAAGCCTTCATGAATGTGCCTCCCCTCTCTCCTCTCAAGTGAGATATTCAACATACAAAGATTGGTAATACAAGGTAACATTATTTTTCACTCTAACACACACACACATTTGAAATCAACAATTTTCCACAATAAAGCTATAAGTACATAGCTATTTCTGTTAAACTTCAGAAAGATATCTGTATAAGAGCATATTCATACCTGTTGCTTCCAGATAAACCTGCGTATTGGACCATGTTAGCTTCTTTATAATCATAGTTCTGTGTTTGCTTATAGCTTCTTTATAATCATAGTTCTGTGTTTGCATAAGCAGCACCATTCTCACTTGCCCATGCAGCCTGTTCTTCCTCCAGCTAAGCTCTGTTCTCGAACCATTCCTGATTTAATAAGCTCGCATTATTCAAGACAGGTGTCCTATATAATTCTATTTTTTATGGGTTAATATATGGTGAATACATACATATATATAAACACAGGTAGATAGGTGGCTAGTAACATAATATATATACATACACTATATGGCAATATCCAATTTTTTGTCTAACTACCTTGTGTGGGCTCACTTCGATCACCAATGTTGTCTCACCTGCGATTATGAAAAATTAAAATGCAATACTAACTGAGCTAAAATTGTGCATAGAACCAACTGGACCATCATAAATAATGCCGTAACAATTTCTGGGGAGAAATTTTTTTTCCGTTTCAGCCAGGAAATCATCTGTGGGATGTATTTTGTGTCAAGTAGAGGCAATGAATAGAGGTAACACTCAAGTAGTCTAAATCATGCTTGTGACAGCAAAAATGTTAAAGGTAAATTTTGATATGGAAGAGATTGAATTGTATAAAGGAATTTTATAAGAATAAATCAGGGGGCATTTGGTCATCGCTTCGCTGATTACTTAGCTGGGCTCCAAACTCAACATCACTGTCAGGTTTACGGAGGTTTGCTACTTTACTAACGTCATGTTCAAGAAATATTTCAAGAGATATGTAATGCAATCAAGATCACATTATATATTTTGGGCTCACCAAAATGCTGCTTAACAAGGTGCACAATATTCTATTTATTTTGAAGTATTTACTGATCCATGAATAAAGTTAATGTACTAACCACTTTGAGTTTTTCTGAATGAGACTTTTGTGTACCACACCATTTATTGCTGCAATACAACTGGCTCCTTTTATAATTATCCATTTCAAAAGGGTGATGAGGTGTACTAACAAAAGAACAACTCTGGTTCTCACATGAATTACTGATAGTTGTTGAGTCAGGTGAGGATGTTGTTTCATCAATTCATTTTGACTCGGCTACACTGTTTCCTCATCAGTGGGAAATCTTCTTCAACTGCACCCACTATAATGTCTAAATTTGATTCTGTCATACAAAAATTGTCTAATCCTTCAGTCAATGTACCTCAGGTGACCGTCTTTGGATGCATTACCCCATCTATAAACTCAGTGTTTTTCCCCATTTACAATGAAGTATAGGCCAAGTTGAAAGTTGGAGGAGTAACCAATTAGGCTGATGATAACTGTTTAGTAGGCTAGAATCTCTGAGGTTGAATAGTGCTATTATTCATAATAGGTAGAATATTATAAATTATAGGTGTAAAAACATGCTAGCTCCACCTGGTAGGTATGACATCATGTTATCTCCACCTGATAGGTTTGACATCATGTTAGCTCCACTTGATAGGTGTGACATCATGTTAGCTCCACTTGATAGGTGTGACATCATGTTAGCTCCACTTGATAGGTGTGACATCATGTTAGCTCCACTTGATAGGTGTGACATCATGTTAGCTCCACTTGATAGGTGTGACATCATGTTAGCTCCACTTGATAGGTGTGACATCATGTTAGCTCCACTTGATAGGTGTGACATCATGTTAGCTCCACTTGATAGGTGTGACATCATGTTAGCTCCACTTGATAGGTGTGACATCATGTTAGCTCCACTTGATAGGTGTGACATCATGTTAGCTCCACTTGATAGGTGTGACATCATGGTGGAACATGTAGCATCATATTTTTAATGAGCAACAACTGGATGTGGTTGGTGAGTGTGATTAAAGTCTTTAGATCATTCAATATATTTATCTTGTGCACTAGAAATTCCACCTCCAACTATATCTGCCATTGCAAGTGATGACTTCCAGTCATTCAATCTGACCCTGATCACTTCTGGACCTTCTTCTCACTGTGTCCTAAATTATTCCCTCACTATTACTGAGAATGGACTGACAATGTCTACAGTGACTATCAGCTCTAGTGGAACTCGAAGTGCTGGTGGCTTAAATCTCTGCAGGAACACTTATAGCTTCACAGCTGTTGCAGTGACTAAGGATGTGGATAGCGGCAGCAGTGGCTCTGTTGCAGGACAGGTTGACTTCTCAGGTACTCTATGTAGGTTATGACTATGTTTACCTCAGTGTTTAAATTCATTAGCGTATTATTGTTGTTGCAAATATAAATTAAATACTTTATTTAGGAATTGGTTATACAATAAATAAATAGTGATGAACCTTAATCAACTTTGACCTTAGAGATACTTCACTCACAAGCCCCAATATGTAATGTGCCTCTTGTTCATTATATTTAGAATAACACTAACTACAGCATACCCATCAGTTAGACATGATTTTTAGTTTCTCACGTTGGCCAAATAGATCTATTGTATTACTCTAGTAGTTTGGACATATTTCTATAGCTACACTGATAATTCTAAAGTGCACATTCTCAAGATATAAAAACTCCTACAAAAGTGCCATCACATCTATACATGTGCAGAACTCTACCAACAATCTATGACACTAACAAAAAAAATTGAAGTCCATTTTTGTTAACTTGCCACCTATAGTAACTGACTGATGATTATTTCCAGATTGCAGCTTATGAATATTCATTGTGTTTTCATGAATATGTGGTTTTGGCTGCATATAAGAGTAATAAGTGTGTGGCAAATATTTAACATTCAAGCTGTGCTGACCATGTCAAACTCACCTATGAAGCTGGTGACCCTTCAAATGTTTCACTTGTTGAAACATTACCACATCATAATATATGCAAAACTTTACTGGTAGTAATCCTTACCTGGGTGGACACTTACAAAAGCCAGAACTTAACGCTACGAACACCATAATGTTTCTGTATTCATTATTTGTTAATATTTTAATATCAAGCACATGTTTTTATTCTTATTTTTATGTTTAATTATATTAGCATTTTTGTTTTATAAATTTTATTATTATTATTGTTTACTATTACTTTTTATTCTGTATTATATATATTTTGTATTATTATATTTGTTACTATAATTGTTATTAGCTAATATTATTATTGTTTTTTCCCCACATCAGGTTTACGTGCTGGGACGTGAGTGCCGTTGTGTGGTTTGTATCACATGCTAGCTATCAGTATATAACAAGAACACATGAATAATATTGTCTTGTGAAGACTAGTCAAAATGTCGAGAAGTAAAATTCAAGTAGATTATTGAGAAGGTCATTGTGATTTAGTTATGTCAATTGAGAGTTCGATGAGATTATTTTACAGCCTATCTTTATTATTTTAATCAATTTAAATCAATTCAAACCACCTCTGAAGGTGCATTAGCTCTGATATGCATTGGGACAATTGAATTTAGTGCGGAAGCGACCAATGGGTAAACGATGCACATCAACTGTGCTTTGAATGTGCAGTGTGGACAGAACTTTAAAAAATCATTATTTAAGGAGGATGTAGTTTATCTGTGCTATGTGATTGTGTGTTGTATTCTTCTTCTAGCTCTTTCAGAACTATCCGGTGTCAGAGTTAGCAATGGTGTGGTGCATTGGGCTATCTCTAGCAGACTTCCACTAGAGTGCTATAACAAATATATCCTGCGACTATCTCGATGCATGATTGAAGAATTTGCAATTCTCCCTGCACTAAATAATGCTGTCAGGACAATTTTTCCCAGTGAGCTTAAATTAGTGTTACTTTGCTGTGTAGATTAATACCATTAAAAATGCTTACAATTTTGGTAATAAAATCATGTGATTTTTAACAGCACAGATGTCATTGTGGAATTAATTTGTGTGATTTCCATTTACCAGTTATCAGAAAAGTATTTATTTTTCAAGTTACAACAATAAGGAACCAACTTCAGGTCCATACCAAACACAGGCTCAGCCATATGGAAATATAATCCTGTGTTTAATTTAGGAATGTTACTGTTATATAGTAGAAACTACTGGAGGTACAAAAATGCCTCTTTCCGGTACTGTCTATCTTCTAAAGTACCACAGAATAGACATATCTATATAGTGTCACTCCTTACCTATTATACATCCTCGTGCATGAGATCATAATTTTTTTTAATGTATTAACTTTAACTGAATGCAATTTCTTGCACAAATAAATGCTTTTATGGCAAACTTTATTTCTCTAGTAATATCTGCTGCTGCACCACCAATTACTATGACAACAGTAAATTTTACCAACGCTGAAATTGTGTATGTTGGTGATTGTGTCGGACCTACTCTCCAAACTTCCATTTCTCCTGCAAGTACATCTGGTCATCTTGTCTTGTCTTCTACCAGCACGGTAGATTCTACTTCTCTATGCAATATCTACTTGAGCTCTGAGGGTGTGGCATCAACCAGGTCGCAGATAACTAGTTGCAATGGCACATGTAAGTTATTATAGTAGTGAAGGGGACATAAAATGGTGCTAATTTTATTTTTTAGTGGCCAAGTAAAATATATGTGCATAAATATAGTAAATGATATGATAAACCATGATGCAAAAGTGTTAATTCACACCTGTAAATACAATTTATCAACACAGCAGCAGGCAATTCATTAGCACACCCTTTATTAGTGTGACAAATGTTGTCTGATAAATATTCAAAGAGAACAAAACTCATATCTCAACTAAAACTCACATTACAGCATCTTAGTTGTCAAAATGGTAGCTCCATCTATAATTAGCTCCAAAAGTCTTCCAGCATGCCTTGAGTCAAATACAACTCACTTCCATGGCCGTAGGAGCCGCAACGGCCTATACGGCAATTGCCGTATAGGTTTGGACCGAACACGCCTCCTTCACGAAAACCACACTTTTTTTAATTTTTTTAAATTTTTTTACTTCACAGTATCATATAATTAAGACAATCGAGGTGAGACATGAATAGAAGTACACTGAAGGACAACTAGCCTACCTATGTGCAATGGATAAAAATTATTAAATTAATATTTAATTAAAGATAGTCAGAGTTCGTCTTTTCAGCATGGCTTCCAGGTTACCCAATTGTCCTAAGCTTCCCGATCATCCGACTCAACCAACTAACTTTAGTTTTCCTAAGCGATCTTTCGGCCGAACCAATAACTCTTATCGCTCTTTTCAGAGCGCTTGGTTCAACCAATGGAAATGGCTTCACTACGAGACATGGTTTATTGTTTCACGTGTGTGCAAGCAATCCAAACAGGTAAGATACAGTGGGGCAGCTTCCGCTAGTAAGTCTAGCTGCCACTCATATGGCAGCAATCATTCCATATTTCACAGCTAGTATATATTTTAGGTAAACTGATGCGATCCTGCAATATCGGCCATGTTAATTAAGTAAGAAAACTCAACCTTTTTGTCTGGGTTCAGTAACTGGAAGGATAGAACTCGATGTTTCAACAAACATGAGAGCACAAAATCTCATAAAGCAGCTACCGAATTAGTGATCACTATACCAGGTATGACTAGTGATGTTGGAAGTATGTTATCTTCTCAACATGCTTTGCAAAAAGCCGTGAACAGAGAGTACCTTATCAAGATAGCTCAGAATATTCAATTCCTAGCTAGACAAGGAATAGCTTTTCGTGGTGCTGGTGATGAAGTTGACAGTAACTTCATGCAATTAATGCATCTTCGTGCATTGGACGATCCTGCAATATCGGCCATGTTAATTAAGTAAGAAAACTGATAAATAAATATACTAGTCCCCAAATACAAAATGAAGTTATTAAAATAATGGCATTACATATTATAGCCAGTTCTATCCAGCAAGCCAAGTATTTTGCTCTGATGGCTGATGAAGTGTCGGATGCATCCAATAAGGAGCAATTCGTTATTTGCTTTCGGTGGGTTGATGATGATTTTCAACCCCATGAAGACTTCTATGGCCTTGACCATGTTGAGTCCATAAAAGCAGATGTCTTGGTTGTAGTTTGAAGGATGTGATGTGTCGTATGAATCTTAGCATTCATAACTGTCGTGCTCAATGCTATGATGGTGCTGCAAACATGTGTGGCATAAGGGGTGGGACTTCTACTCAAATTTGTGGAGAAGAGTCATGAGCTATTTTTGTCGATTGCTATGGTCATGCTTTAAATTTAGCTGCTGGAGATACCATCAAGAATAATCAAATTCTGAACTAGATACTACTTTTGAAATATCTAAACTGCTTAAATACTCACCTCGGTGAGAAGGCTTGTTTATAACAAGATTAAAGCAGAAATTAGTCCTGGAACAATTGGTTTTAGAACCCTCTGTCCCACTAGGTGGACAGTCAGGGCATCCTCACTGTGCAGCATCATTTCCAATTATGATGTTGTTCAGGCATTTTGGGAAGAAGCTCTTGATATAGCTAGGGATTCGGAAACCTGTGCTCGGTTAATTGGTGTAAAATATAGCATGTCCACTTTTGAATATTTCTTTGGTGTAGTGCTTGGTGAGTTAATCCTTAAACATATATACAGATAATTTAAGTAAAACTTTACAAAAACCCTCTTTAAGTGCCTCAGAAGGTCAAGAATTAGCCATACTTACACGAAAAACCTTGCAAAGTCTTCAGAGTGAGGACTCCTTTGACTTGTTTTGGTTGAAGGTTATTTCTTTACAAGAAAAAATGGAGGTTAGCGACCCTGTTCTACCCAGGAGGAGGAAAACTCCAGTTAGACTCAGCACTGGCAGTGGTGAAGCGTGTCATCCAACTGAACCTAAGGATCTATTGAGGCAGCATTACTTTGAATGTCTTGATTTCATTATAGCATTCATAAAAGAATGGGTTTGATCACCTAGCTATCACACTCTGACTAAACTTGAGAACCTTGTTGTGAAATCTGCAAGGGGAGTGGACTATAGCGACGAGTTAAAGTTTGTCATGGAATTTTACCACGATGACTTCAATGAGTCTAGTCTAGCTATATACCAGTACAGCAATGGGAACCACCAGAAGTGAGCATTCTCTCTCTGACATCATCAAGTACTTGAAGACTCTTTCTCCTGTCCAGCAAAGTTTCATGTCTGAGGTATGTACTTTAGTTAAATTGCTTTTAGTTACTCCTGCAACCAATGCTGTGAGTGAAAGAAGTGCTTCAGGCTTGCGTCGAGTCAAGACCTACTTGCGTTCAACAATAGGCCAAAATGCCTCAATAATTTAATGGTAATTCATGTACACAAGGAGAGGACCGATGAACTTAACTTGAAATCATGCCTTAATGAGTTTGTTGCAGAAAGTGAGCACAGAAGTGGAATCTTCGGACAATTTTAAATTTGAAACACCTGTTTAATTGTCATAATTATATATAGTAACATTGTCATGTAATATAATGTAATTGAAGTTCCTTAAAATTCTCCTCAATATGTAGAGTACTTTATAGGGCCCACAATTTCAGCGCTGGATGGTCACACAGAGACATCATGACAACAGTAAAACATACATTAATTATCAATATACACCATAATTATACGACTGTGGCAACCAGTAGCAGGTTTTCATATAGGGGGGTGGAGTCCTGCGTTATCCCCCCCCACCCACAAAACAACAACAACTCGGATCCCGATCCCACCCCCAAATATAATAATAAAACACATCTCACACCCCAAACTTATTCTGTAATATTTTCTTTGGCATAACAGTCATAGCCAAGTTAAAATTCAAGCAATTTTGAGATTGTAAAAAGTGGGAACCTTCCCCCAGATCCCCCTACCCTTGAATACCCTGCACAGTCTGCCAATCAGGTACACATTTTTCCTCCTCCCCCCCCCCCGAATCCCTCTATATCCTGATATTATTCATGAGTGATTAATATATATTTCAGAATCAAACATCTAACCCCCCCCCCCCCCCCCCCCCCTAACAAAAATTTCTGTATGAATCCTGCTGTAGCTCCAAAAGGAGTGCTATTAGATAGAGTATAAGTTGGGTGTGTTTATTCCAGTAGCAAATAAAGCCACTCCCATTGTGGGTGTGGCTTAGTTGCCGTACAGGTTTACATTTGCTTCCTACGGGCCTGACTTCCCTTGTATAAACTTTTGTGTGAAGTCTATTTACAGCCTATCAATTATCTTACCAGAAGACTCAAAATTTTCCAATATATAATTCATGACTAATCTCTTTCTTGAT
The DNA here is from genome assembly GCA_028752905.1 of Cladorhizidae sp. MBARI D1340-BT2. Lineage (NCBI taxonomy): Eukaryota > Metazoa > Porifera > Demospongiae > Poecilosclerida > Cladorhizidae > Cladorhizidae sp. MBARI D1340-BT2. The sequence continues at coordinate 1,842,498 of JAQNBH010000006.1, read as the reverse complement.
TGCATGAATAGGATATTGACAGTTAGATCAAGTTCATCGACTCAGAACTCAGTTAATAAACTGACAATCTTATTCCTTTTTATTCTCAACAAACTCTCAGTTGGCATAAATGGATACAATGTCTTCCTTGATGATCAACTCACTCAACATTTCAGATAACGCTCTAGCCTTCTTCATTAATCCTGATGAAGGCTTGAGTAGCATGTAACAGAAACATCGAGTGAGTAAAATTATCGAGAAAGTCATTGTATCTTCTCTGCTGTTTGGTGTGTGGAGTTTTTCCATTCTGTGATAGTTACTAAGTCCTTGAAGGACTAAGGATGCTGTAGCCAACCTCTACCAAAGAGGTGACTCTAATAGCGGTTCCAATGAATGTATGGTAGGATACTCTAGCTGACCACTACCAAAGGGCTGACTCTAATAGCAATTACAAGGTATGGAAGGATGCTGTAGCTGACGACTACCAAAGGGCTGACTCTAATAAGAAATTTCAAGGTATGGTATGTGGTGACTTGTGAAGTGTACAACAAAGACAAACATGTGAGAAATTTTTTTTTAAGTAGATGTTAAGGGTGGAGTTTTTGTTTTTCTCTGCTACTTGTTTTGTGGAGTTCACCTGTGCGATCATGTAAAAAAGTGTCCAACATACACCAAATAGAGTGTACAGTGCTGTCTCTACAAATACACTCATTTTAGCATGCTTTACATATTGTAGCATGCAGAACATGTACCTTATATTGTAAAAAATACACCATTAACAGTGTGTATTACACACCAAAATCAAGTATCACTACCTTCACAGCAGAATGAAAGATGTGAAAGAAAACTGGGTAAAGCCATTTATGAGTGACAAGACATTATATTATATACAAATTCTTGAAGGAGGATGTAGCTGACCCATTACAAATGGACCACATTGCAAAAACAACAACAAAAGCAGAAACAAAGAACAACAAGAAGATAAAAAGTTAAGGTAAAGTATGGAGGTTTTCACCCCCAGAGTACAGGAGCATGGCAAGATGCCATGCTTGAGTGTAAACTGGAAGTAAGCAATGCATGAGTGTGCATGTGTTGCACCAGCGATTTTTGAAATGGCCATGTTTCAGTCCCATCCTGCAACTGTTTCTCTCTCCTTCTCAGCTCATTCTTTTTGCTATCTCTCAGCAATCACTGCTGCTGTCAAGCTGGAACAATTGAGGTATTGGTTCTCAATTAAGAGAGTGACATGGAGAGTTGTAATTGCCAGAATGATTCCACTGTGCATCTAGTGCAAAAGAGAGCTGCATCCAGTAGAGAAGGAGGTACATTTGGTCTGGTCCTGTTCCAATAGCTGTATACCTGGTCCTAATAATGAAAGTCTGAACTCTTTTCATCGTGGTCCTGACTTATGAAAAGTGAGGATGGCATAATTATTATGTTCCTAATGTAGGAAGCACAATTGTTTCCATTGGAATAGCAATGAGAGACTGATTAGTATTGATACTCACTGGACTAATCAAGGAAGGTTTGACTTCAAAAGAGCTCTATATAATTGTAGTAAACTGAAGAACTGCCATTTCATAGTCTCTGTTCTTCAGGTGCCTCAACTTCAGGTGCCTTGTCATGTTTCTCCTCTAAGTCCTCCTTCAAATCTTCGCCCAATAATTAGCATTAATAAATAATAATTTTGTGACTGGATTTGCAAACACATATCTAAATGGGTTTGAACAAGTATTTAAAAACACGGAATATTTTGTAATTATTCAAAAACTCAATGTTTTGATTTGATACTCCTGCATTCATTAGGAACAATTCATAAACTTCAATAATAATTATGTCAACTGAGAGTTGGTTGAGAGTATTTTATAATTGCACTGACGGCTAGAACTATCCTCAGTTATTAGCTCAGGCAACCATTCTAGAAAAGGAAATAAGATCTTAAGTGAGCTAGGTCAATGCACTTAACCTTCGTGAATGGAGTATATGCTCTGAGCATAGACATTGGGTTCGCTTTTTCAGCTACTGCTGCTAGTTCAATTTATATATATAATATAGAGATATCTTCATATCAACAGATGGGCCAGGGTAGAACTCGACTTGGTGGGAGGCTTGATGGTCACGCACTCAAGCAAAGTTAGTAGTACACAGCTTAACCTAACACCCAATAACACATTTAGAATGACAATGATTAATTTTTGAGTGCTGCTGGAGGGAAATTGTTCATGTTATACTTCAAAGGTTATGAAGTTCAATAGTTTCAAACTTTCTGGACATGACCTTTAGGCATCATAGGTGCTAACATGAAAGTGTTTTAATATTTATAGGTTTCTCGAAATCTGGCCATATTTATATTAAATGCCACACCAAGTCACACCTAATGCCACACCTACCACCATTGTTGGTCTGATGGGGTCACTGGGTATGTGCTGATTTGTGTAGTGTACAAGAAGAGGAAACAAGTTTGAGGGTATATTTCAAGATTGATACAGCTGATCAATTGCTCGACTACTATATAAACATAAATAGAAATAACTGTATAGAAATAACTATAATATTATATATACTATATAGAAACACCTATATAAACTACAGAAATGACAACAAAAGGAAATATTCTCTACAAATCTCTATAGCAATATTTGTGAATAAATCAACTTCAAATATTAACTTGCTTATAAATAAGGACAGATTCTGAGGAAACCAAAACCATTTAGAAACAGATAACTATATTGGATTCTCAAATGAGCTCTCAGAAGGCTAGAGCCTCTAGTCGAAGTATCGAGGGAGTACAATTTCAAGTTCATATTGAGTAGCTTATTGTAATGTTACTATATATGTCAACTGAGAGTTCATTGAGAGTTTGGTTTAAGGCAAACCTGTACCCACTATTCCTATTGAATGCTAGAGCATCAAGTCCAAACGTTGAGAGAGTACAATTTCAAGTTTATTATTAAGAAGGTTATTGTTATATTGGATTTATTTTGTCAACTATAGAGACCATATCTATATAAGTGGGAAAAAGTTGGATGAAGTTATACAACTCGAAATCATGTTCTACCAATCATTATATATGTTTTAAGTAATTCTGAAAGGAATTAAATATATCAGCAGATTTGATTGTGTCTGGTTTGCTAATTATGACAATCACTCCCATTGAGGGGGGTATAGATGATGAGATGACATGATCACAATAGTCAACAGCAGAGATATTCAATCATTCTTGTTGAATAATATTATTGGTGCATTCACAATTTGTTTGTCCTGTTGAAAACTACAACCCCAAGTTCATGGCCTCCCCTCCCACACACTTGAAGTCTTGAGAGCTAGACTTTGTCCTACTCCCTTCCATTGGCACATACACAGTTAAAGAATTGGTAAAATGGAGAAAAAAAGAGAAGGGGGGATATGCTGAGGTTGGTGCCAATGATATACACAACCTTGTGAGTCACACAGCCCCAGCTTCCTGGATAAACGTGATGGGTTTATGGAAGTCAGTGTGTGTAAAATTGGAGCGGTTAATGATTAAATATCTTGAGACCATTTCTGTGCTATGGGGATTCTGTAGTTCAGATTATTGCAAGAACTAATTAAGTACTTATTAGAACAACAAAAGATAAGTATGTTTTAATTTAACTGCGAATAGGTACGTTGAATATTTACTGTTATTTTGCCACCTCAGTGATATTTGTTTTGCAACTTTCATTATCATAGATGCCACTATAGGCAGTGCTAGCAGTGGTGGTGCTGGAGGAGTCAGTGGAGCAGTGGTTGTTGGTGTATTGGGTGGAGTTGCTGTAGCAGCCATACTCATTCTTGTAGCCATTATAATTATCCTGGCGGTCCTGCTATCCAAGAAAGGTATATCTGAATGACAGATATTATTGTATACTGTAGAGAATGTTTACTCCACATGGTCTAAACATCATTGTCCACGTGCATGTGGTGTTGGTGTTGTGTATTTATGTTAAGATAGGTGACTGAATTTCAGGGTTTTGCAAATTTTATGTCTGCTGATTTCTACCTTAAACCAATTAACCACCAAATTTATTTATAAAAACATAAGCTGCCAATTATCAGTATTGCTTAATTATTAGCCCATCATGCACCAATTATCAGCATACATTACATCACTCACAATATTTATCAAAATTTATGATAATTTTCCAGAACATTTCCTGACTTTGAGAAGCCACTCTACATGTTCTTTAGTTGCTTTATTTATTGGACAGAGCTTCTCGTTTTTTATTGGTCTATTAATTGTCATTTGCTTCTAGTTAATTTGCTCCTTGAAGTTGTACCGACTATGGTGGTAGAGGAGCCCTAGCCATCAAATTGGCTGACTAGCTAGCAGCAAGAAATGAAAACAATGGCCAGATTAGTCTCTGCTAGCTCAGATGCAGCAGTTAAGGATGGCTGTGCTGTCCAGCATGCACCCATTGAGCATGGAGTCACTAGGTCCAGTTTACAAGACAGACTTCATGAAAGGTTCAACATGAAGCTGGGACCCCAGCTTATTTAATTAACAACCACTGAGGAAACTGAACTTGAATAATTCAAGCAGGTGATTGGGATGATTGGGTATGGTAAGACCAGATCATAAGGTAAAGGGTATATGTAAAATCATTTACCAAAGAAAAAAAAAGAATGGTATTTCATATTGCTGATTTCTCCAAATTCTCGCTATAGCTTATGTGTGCATGGATACAATTCTAATCGAGAAGAACTTGATAACTATTTCAAACTCCTGAAAGAAACATTGCAAGAAAATTTGCGAATTGAGAAAACGAATTGGAAAATTTTGAATGTTGACACGTCAGGTCTGTGTTTGGAGTGCCTCCCACCTAGTGCATTAACCAATGGAGGCCAATGTAATGTGTAATATCATTCATTTGGCCAGATAGCGGTCATTGGTTGGCGAATGCAGTTGGTAAGTCAATACCATCATTCACCATATTTGATGCCGGAAACTTAAATATGGAGTGCATTAAAGCCGAAGTCCCAGGAGCAATATACAATTTGAGTACTCAAGCATGAATAGATATGAAATGGTTCAATGGTGGCTTAGTCAACATTTTCTCAAATTCGCTGTTTCAAGTTGCCCTATAGTTTTGCTACTGGATGGCCAGAGTTCTCACTATAACCCAGGGACTACTCAGAATGCCCAAGAAAGTGGTCACACAACACATGAAATGCAGCCCTTGACACCTCAGTATTCGGCCCAAATGGGCATAAACACATGCCAATCCTGGTAAGGTGATTATGAAGTACCAATTCAAAAGCATGGTTTAGAAACTATGCATCCATCTATGATAATCGACATCTTTATAACATGTGGTCCCTTTATAACCTTTCCTTTCAATCCAATGGCTGTGCTATACAATAAATCATTTGTAGCTGATAAGAGGAAGACATTGAACAAACATCCCCATTCTCCAGTAAGTGACAGTCAATGAACATCTCAGTCCTGCAGCAAGCGATGACTCTTTGTCAGGTCACACCCTTACACTAAAAGAGGAGAAGTTTTATTCCACTCTGTATGTTAAAGGATATGATTTTAAGATCCCAAGTATAATGACTGGTGGAGCGTCAACCATCTGTATGCTGTCCATGTTGAGGGTGTAATCATCAGTGATCTCCCCACACTGCCAGGTGCTACTGATTTAAGTCTAGCAAAGTATTTTCCCACTGTGTCTCCATGAACCTGTGTGAAGTGGCACCAAGTTGGTTCCTGATGGTGTATCAGTTTCTGGTCATATATCCAATGTACCTCCACATCTAACCCTCCACCTCAAGTAGGACCACCTACTAATGAAAGCTCAATGCAAATATCCTCAGCTAAAGGAGTGCTTAAATTACCTAGTAGGACACCAAGTTTGGAGCAATTCCTCTATTCCAGGTTCAAATAGGTCCTCAATCCACTCAAATCAATCTCCACATCCTGCTAGTCTAGATGTCTAAATACCTCATGCAATATCCACCAGCCACACCAAACACAAGGAAATCAGCTTCCCAATGAGTTACAGATCACCTGTTGTGACTAGTGCAGATGAGATCACTATCTAAAATGACAGAGAAGACAAGAATAAGGATTAAGTAGCGTTGAAAGAGAAAAAAAGAAAACATGAAAGGGAAGACAAGAAGAAGAGACAATGGGAAGAATTGATCCAGAGGAAGATGGAAGAGAAAGCCAGCAAAGGAAAACAATCTTTCATGGTCTAAATCAGTGAAGTTAAGGTTTAGTGCATGTGGGAAGAAAAGACCCACAAAGAAGCAAAACTTTAATGCAGAAGCAGGTGGACTGGCTGAACCGGACTTCCCAACTTACACCCTCTGAACCTGGACTTTCCCAACTTACACCCTCTGAATCTACACCTTACCTTCTGAACCTTGACCTTCCCAATGTACAGCCTTTGAACCTGGAGCTTCCCAACTCACACAGCTTGTCTGAACTTGGATATAGTATTTGCCCATTGAACCTTCCTCTTAGAATTGGGAATGCTGTGAATGTTTATGCATTTATAGAGAAGATATGAAAATGTGAACTGGAGCTGAATGGGTTAAGTGTGCCTGCAGTCGTTGGTTACACAAGGAATGTATCGATTCACCTATGATGCTGTGGGCAAATGTTCATTTTAGCTAGTTAATTAGCTAGCCAGCCAGCTAGTTAGTTAGCTAGTTAGCCAGCCAGCTAGTTAGTTAGTTAGCTAGCTAGCCAGCTAGTTAGATAGCTAGCCAGCCAGCTAGTTAGTTAGCTAGCCAGCCAGCTAGTTAGTTAGCTAGCCAGCCAGCAGGTATGCTTGTGGTTAGTGCTGTTCTTGCTATTATTTCTCTTATTTGTTTCTTAAAATGGATTGTGTTGTGGTGAGTGTTTTGTTATATTTACATTAGATGTGAACATGGTTCACTGCATAAAAATAGAATGAACTATGGACCTGCGTGTATCCTGTATTAAACAAGAGATCACAAAAGTGCTGATAATTGATTTGTTTACGGTGTTGGAATTCAGTGCTAAGTGTTTATAATTTATATTATAACCAAGTGGACTCTGACCGATGTAAGTCAATAGCAGAGCATGATGGCTTCATGGAATTAGGTAGGATTGCAGAGCAGCTTCCACTCTATGAATAAACTTTTATTAGTGCACTACACCGATGACATTCTTACAAAAATCTTGGGGAGAACACTGGGTTGGGATCAAGAAAGAGCTACAAGCTTCTGTCTGAACAATATGGAGTAAGAATTTCCCCGATTCTAGACACACAAAAAAAGGACAGCGGGTTGAGAGCAGAAAGCTGACAGAGATGGGAGGCAGCGGAGAAGCTAAGACTATGAAGATTGGAAGAGACCAGCATTTGGAAGAAGGAATTTTTCTAACCTTCATATTTCCATTCAGTATATATTTCATGCCGCAACCTGTTAGCCACACACAGTAATGCAACTCACTCTTACAAGCACAGTCTGACTCAACCTAGTGGGCAGTTCCCTTCAATAAGCTGCAACCCACCTGTTCGAGATCAGGTCACATGATACTTTACAATCAATCAGAATACTCCACATAAAAGCACATGTTACATGCATGCAAGTTCCTGCAAATACTTAATTACCACAGACATTTAACATAGTACAAGGTTCGCAATTAACATTTCACACTTGTTATAGCTACTGTTCTAAAATACAGTTATTGTCAGGGCACAACTTATCACCAATTATATGGTGTAAATTGTGATTTTTATTTATAATTAGTGAGTATCAACCATGCAGCGACCTGTAATAGAAAATAATAAAGATATTTGTGCCTCAATAATAATATTCATACATTCCAATAATCAAAAAATTTCACTCATCCGGAGTGTCTGAAGTCCCAGGTTATTCAGATTAGTGAGGGTCCACCAGGTGAAAATGGAAACAAAAGGTTCTGGAAGAATCATAAAGCAGAGAAACAGAGGGGAGATGGAGGAATGTTTAGGCAGGACAGACAGAGATGGTAGTGTTTTATGTTTTGGCTTTGATGCTGATGGTGAGTAGTAGTAGGTCATCCTGCTCCAATATTACCAGCAACCATCACCATTCAAACCTTCCCAGCTCTAACCTATTCTTGAATAAACATTTTTCACTGTCATTAATCTTCCTCACCAAACCTTCCATCATCTCCCTAAATTTTATTCATTAAACAATATGGATATTATGTCAATTACATAGTGGTAGCAGCAGTAATAGTAGTAGTAGCAGTAGTAGTAGTAGTAGTAATAATAATTACAATCATGTAGCCAAAACAGTGAGTCAGCAATTTCAAGTTGATTATCGACGTACATCTAACTATGTCAACTGCAAATGTTTGTTAATAATAATAACAAATAATAATAATAATAATAATAATAATAATAATAATAATAATAATAATAATAATAATATTAATAATAATAATATAATAATAATAATAATAATAATAATAATAATAATAATAATAATAATAATAATAATAATAATAATAATAATAATAATAATAATAATAATAATAATAATAATAATAATAGTAATAATAATAATAATAATAATAATAATAATAATAATAATAATAATAATAAACAACATTATTATTATTATTATTATTTATTCATAGTAGTAGAAGTAATAATAATAATAATAGTAGTAGTAGTAGTGGTAGTTGTAATAGTAGTAATCACAATAATAATAATAATAATATAATAATAATATAATAATAATAATAATAACGATAACAACAACAACAATAATAACAATAACAACAACAACAACAATAATTTTGATGTTTCTGCTACATCCTATAGCCTTAATCAGGAATAATTTACTGATGATGAAGACTAGAACATCTAGCTTAAAACGTAGTGAGGAAATTTAATTGATAACTGAGAAAGTCATTGCTGAGAGTTCATTGAGTATAATAAGAACAAGAATTCATGTGTACATAAGAATATTATAGGCATAAACATAATATCTATGATTTGTTAGTTCAGGAGTTTCTTAATTAATTCCTTGTGTGTATCTACTTGACTGTAATGAACTAAAAAACAGCAATTTTTTAAATGGAGTAACTTGCCAAAATGAAGACCAATATTATACTGTCTAGAAAAAATCTGTATTATAATTATATGGTGCTTATTTGATAAAAGGTTTCACATTGGCAAATTCTTGTTTAATTTTTCACAAGACAGTTCAATTATTATGAAATGAAAGATAATATATATAAATATAGGTCTATATATATTATATATATAATATAATAAACAATGACCATGATATTTAACACAAATTTAAGAGTAAATTATTATTCATTCCAAGTTTTGGCTAGAGCATTTAGCTGGAAATTCGAGTGAATATATTATAAGTTCATTATTGAGAAAGTTGTTGTATCTACTAAATATGTCAACTGAGAGTTCAGTAAAAATATATTGAATGGTTATATACAATGGTAGCTAAGCCTCCTGATGTTTAGTGCACAATAAACTGTTAAGTGAGAGGTGGTCTCAATTTTGTTACAAACTGTCTTTGTTAGTTGCATAGTGAGTACCTCACTAAGAAGTGCCTGTCTTGAAAAAGAAAAATGCAAGACATTTCTGCACATGATGCATCAACTTGCACTGTATTGAGTTGAGTTGAATGTAAGTGTTTTGTTTAGGGGATGGCTGAAGCAACACAGCAGATGCTAACATAGCAATGCCCCAGAAGCTACACTAGTGAAAAAATGGAGACTTAGTAATTTTACTGGGACAACAGCAAAAATATGTAGTGGTCATGTCAAGGTTCCCTTTAAAATCATGGTAGAAATGAGGTGGGGAAGTCAGAAACAGCAAAAACACAGCATGGGAATGTAGTTTGTTATAACTGTAAAGCCTTGCGAGATGGAGAAGAAGCTGCATGACAAGTATTTCAACTGCAGGGAATAAAGGGATATTCTTTCCTTTCAAAAAACATTTCACTTGTTTCCTAATAATTGTTTAAACATTTTACAAAATTGAACACATTATACTTGTTCCAAAATAATAGAGGGCAAGAATTACTATAATTTGCTCACTTGCAGTTTTCTGCAGTTTCTTGTTTAGCTTCCTGTGCAGTGAAAATATAATTGCATGACACTTTAAATCCTTTCCCTAGTTTGTCTTGTCCAGTAATTTCACACTAGCCCAAGTAAAGTCTGGCGTAGACCACGTACATAAAAAAATAAGTATCCATGACATTCAAAACCTAAGTATGCCAGAATGGTGAATCATCTTATTTGTTTTGCCAACAAAAAAAAAATGGTGTCAGCCATGTGCTTATCATGTACCAGCAAATGCCTACTTACTTGTGCAAGCGAGAAGTCGCTATGAGAATGTTTACTATATTCATGAGTAGATGAGTTACATTCTGATTCCTGATTGCTGCATGACTATCCAAGTTCCAATTTCTCTTAAAGCACTTGAGAGAGGAATTGCCAAGAAACTCTCCTAAAAAATATTTACAAAAAAGTGTTAGTTGTGAAAACAATTAAGAAGTTGAGAGATTATCCGTGTGATTATGTTTTGAAGGTCAGGCCAGGAAAAATAAACAATTTTGCCCTGCTAAGGCTGGAAACTATAGGCCCAAGCTAATTGTCAATATTATAGAGTATACTTCGATCCTCACTCCATTGCCTAGTTGACTGGCATTTGTGCACGTGCAATAGTATAACTCTCTAGACAGTGCAATGGTCACAACTTAGCAATGGCCATGCCATGAACTTCTACCCAACAACTATGTCTGGCTCAAAGAGGATGCCTACAGCATGTCTGTCCTGGCAATTTTCTTCATTTCCCTCCAAGCAGAGTGTAACTGATAAAGGATATCCGAAGAGTATTCTTTAACAACTCTTTTCAAAGTAAAGGTACAGAATCAGCTCTTCAGATGTCATTTTTAGTTCCTACTTTCAGCTCCGAGACTAGTTACATTCTTCTATGGTCGCATCTGAAAAATGTAGTCAATTACCATTAAGTCATTTAATTTGGGTAGAATAATTGCTGGTGTGCATTATTTAGTAAATGCCTATTCACAGTTGAATGCTGGTGTTTTCATGGGTTGGGCATAGAAGCGTGAGCAGACTTTTACTATATGTTTTGTTTTGAATGTCTTGTTTGAACATGACAAGTCACTTACATTTTCTGTTTGTCTTCCTTAAATACTCTCTTTTCAACCAATTTCTCTTTCTGCCACTTAATAAAATCACGACCCAATACAAATTAATGACATTTATACTGTACTCAGGGGTAGAGGGATGTGTCTATGCCATTAAAATTTGATTGGGGTGTCAATTAACTGGTTTCAGAATTTGTTTAATATAAATCAACATTTTTCTTTTGGGTTTATCTACTTGCAGCCTAGCAAGAAAAATTCAAGTGAAGTGAGCAGTCCTCCTTAGCAACTAGAACAAAAAGAGACTTGGAGTATATAGCTCAGAGTCTTCTTTTTCTGCTAGAGGCTACTTGCTATGTTAGAGCTCACATAATGCAAGCAGTTTGCACAGGTCAAAGGTTGCTACTGTAGTGAACTGGTCTTTGCTTGTATATTTTAATTTCCCACCCATTTCCACTTACCTGTACTTTTAGCTTTAGTTCAAGCAAAAAAGAGGCAGTGAGAGCCATTTTCCTAGTAATAACAGCAATTATATGGCATAACAAGTGGTTTAGCATGCTTTCTTATAGCATCTCACTTTATTCAGTCAGACTATCTATCTGCTTAGCATTTCTGCTCTTTATCTGACAGCTTTTCCTGTCTCAGTATTGTTCATACTGGAAATAGAAACTGTATTGGCTTATTGTAATTATGCTATCTCCTGGCATGACCATTTTATCTCAGCTAGTGTCAGTGCTGTTCACATTGCTCAGAGATATCTTGCTATCTCTTTTGCATGTTCACTGTCCCATCCATTTGTGGTTCTCTTTTCAGGGCCTCAGGTTGCTGTTGCCATTCAAAGGTTTCTTAATATCTATTTCTATCCTTATATCTAAACAGTAACTTTTTCTCTCAGCCTCTGATCTGGGGCTCCCACTTCTCTAAGTTTCTCTCATTTCTTTGACTGTATTGTGCTGAGGCATATGCTGTTCCTGCTCCAACCGTTTCTGCCCATTAATAGTGCGAATAAAACATGGCACATGTGCAGAGTGTTGTGAACAAAATATTTATCTCTCTCTTATTTTCACATCAATCTAATAAATGATTTATATTAGTGAATAGAAGTAGATTTTATTATTGTTGGCAGCTGATGGATCTATCGTAGCGCTTCACAATTTAAGTTCCATTGAAAAGAGACAGTAGAACTAACAAGTATCATGGAGGATAATTTTGAGAGCAAGGTCAGGATGGGATGGTGGTGGCTTATGTTGATGATGTATAGTTCTAGTCGTTGACTTCTTATGTTCTTCATATAATATAGGATGGGATGGTGCGGCTTATGTTGATGCTGTATAGTTCTAGTGGTTGACTTCTCATGTTCTTCATATAATATAGGATGGGATGGTGTAGCTTATGTTGATGCTGTATAGTTCTAGTGGTTGACTTCTCATGTACTTCATATAATATAGGATGGGATGGTGGGAGCTTATGTTGATGCTGTACAGTTCTAGCGGTTAGCTTCTCATGTTCTTCATATAATATTTGCAGCTTCCAAACATGAGGTGGAAGGACAGAGATTGCAGTAAGTCTCAATATGTTGAATTTTTAGTTGTTTTCTGTAAGTACATTGTTGATATTACACATGCCATCCATCTACAATACATTAACATGGGTGTGTTAGGTTGTCATAAGACCAGATATTTAGGACTTACTGGCATCGGAAAAGCCAGAAATCATCTGCCACAAGGAAAGAAGAGTGTGCAATGCCTCTAGAATGATACTTACTAAAAATATGATTAGTAATATGCAAACTGCTTAAACTCTCAATCCCACTTGACAGTGTATAGTGCCAATGACATACCTAATATCAAATGAAAGATTAATGAACATAGCTAAATCTCTCAGAAATACAAAAAAATGTATTAATATTTTTCACAGCAAGCAACCAAGCAGTTTACAATGGAGCATGAAATAGAGAATGCTTCCTGGATAATTATTGCCAACAAAATAATAGTAATAACCATCAAGTTTAATGCATTTGGACCACACCAATGTATTATTTGCCCTAAGGAAATCTATGACCTGAAGCCTTTTATTACAGCCATCAAAGTGAAGAGGTTGACTGGGTGGTTCTAAAGATAGATAGCTTCTCTACACACTAACCTTTACTATGGCTTAGTCTTGTCAGTACATATGGCCATATTCATTTGTATATCCTCGATTAAGAATTGCCCCTACAATTATAGCTACTCCTCAAATTGTAACTTTGTTGCTCAGTCTCAGGTGATTATAGGAACTGCCCCTCCATTTGTAACTGCCGTAACAAATATGCAATCGGTCCCACCCATCATATTGGACCACATCTTATTGAGGTTAAGTGTCCATTTACGTGTGTGATGAATCACAGCCAAGATAATGGCAGAGATGATGAAGGTCAGGTGAGAAATAGGAAACACAAAAGGATACCATCAAAGAGAGGAGGTTAATGGATGGAAGGTAGCACTTCCTGAGATGGAGGAGCAGTTGTTGGCATGGGTGGAGTCACTGAATTTTGAACACCTGAAGTTTTACCTCTCTAGATGAAGAATAGATTGAACAGAACAAACTTGTTGTAGGATAGTGAGTAGCAGTGGATCCTAGAGTGCATTATGTGCTCTAAAATCCAGAGGTTAGCAACATAGCTACACTGCAGAGCTAGACATTGGCTTAAGAATTGATAATTATGTGCACATCTGTGGTGTACTGAATTGCTATTCCATGTCCCAGCCAGCACTGACCTTTCCCAGCATATTGAGTGTTGATATGCCCCACAGCTGAAGCTGTTCTCCATCGATGGTTGAATTGAAGGTCAATGTTCAGTGTTGTGTACATTGCACTATATTGTGAACCATGCAATTGATTTGCAATGTATTGAAGTGGACCATCATGCATCACAGCAATGGAACAGGTTGCCTTCTGTCATGTTGATTACTTTTTATACTGAATGTCAGCTTGTAGCACTTGCATTCTTATCAGCTACTAGTGATAAAGTTGAATTATTTAGCTGGACCTAGGTGCAATTACTCAGACCTTAGGACATGCATGCATGTAACCAGCTGTAGAAATGCTTCTGTGTTGTAGCTGGCCTAACTTGTATAATCTTGCTTTATTCCTTAAATTTGATAGCTTAATATATTATTCACTACATATAATTATGTTGTGACAAAACATAAAAATGTGTGGGCTGGGTAGAGATCTTCAGGAAACTGTTTGATGTCCATAGATGTCTGTACCAAATGTGTAGTAGTTAATTGCATTTAGAATAGAGCCTCCTTTGAAAACACTCAAAGCAGTGTATGTCTGTCAGGAGATGCTGATAATATTACATAACATGGGACATAACACACATGCACACATGCAAAAACACTCCCACACACACACACATGAAGTACAATACACTGCCATTATTTGAGAAGCTGTTCTATTCTCCTGCAGATGCGAGTCTTCAGTTACACAGGTGATCAATCCAGCCAGAAGTGAAGTAGATTCCACTTACCCTCCTGTGTATGAAGAATTTAATGCTGCATATGAGAACACTGATGTAGTCATACAGCACAACACTACCGAAGCTGCAATTGTGGGCCCAAGGGTAGGAGAATATGCTTTATCTCACTGTGAAGCTTATGGTGTTCATAAGAAGCATGATAAGGCAGTGGCTATGATGAAGTGAGGATTCCAGGAGCAGGCCAGTGAAGCTCAATAAGGACTGCAGTACTCACACAGCTAGTAGAACATAAAGAACAGTTAGCTATAGAATATATTACACATTATTACTTATATAATACTGTCCTTTTTTTTGTAACACTTTATATATGCAGTTATTGAATTTTACAAAATTTAATTGAGATAATGCTAACATTTATTACATTTATTATGCACAGTAGGTGGCTGCACTGCTCTCTAGGTCTGTATTTGGATAGTTCATGAAACACTGCACGTCTATATTACAAAATATTGTAGATATATATCTAATGTGTCTGTAAAATCCTTGGACCCATTTCACAAATGCTGATAGAGATATTAAAAAATGGCATGTGTGTGTGTATATATATATTGTCACATGCATGCATATGTATGGCAGGATGCTGATCTGTATGCATGTGTGTGTATATATTGTCACATGCATGCATATGTATGGCAGGAGGCTGATCTGTATGCATTTGTGTATATATTGTCCCATGTATGCGTATGTGCTTGCAGTGTAGAATATATTTTCTTTGAGCATGCATCTAA
Source organism: Cladorhizidae sp. MBARI D1340-BT2 (assembly GCA_028752905.1). Lineage (NCBI taxonomy): Eukaryota > Metazoa > Porifera > Demospongiae > Poecilosclerida > Cladorhizidae > Cladorhizidae sp. MBARI D1340-BT2. Next base: position 1,827,144 of record JAQNBH010000006.1, on the reverse strand, counting down.
AAAAGTGAGAATGGCATGCTATGTTCCTAATGTAGGAAGCACAATTGTTTCCCTTGGAATGTCAATGAGATGCTAATTAGTTTAGAAAAGTGTTGTTGCTGCTGACTTCTTATTCTCTGAATGGACTAATCATGAAAAAATTGACTTCAAAAAGCTCTAAATAAATGTGGTAAGCTGAAGAACTGCCATTTGACAGTCCTCTCTTCTTCAGAGCCTCAACTTCAGCTGTCTTGTCATGTTTCTCCTCTAAGTCCTCATTCAAATCTTTAAGTTCTACACCCAAAAAATAGCTATAATAAATAGACCTAATTTGCAAATACCATCTAAACATAGATGAACAATTACTTATACGCATGCAGTTTTTTATTAAAAAAATCAGAATAATTTGAAATCAATGACCTTCTCAATAAACAACCTAAATTTTTACTCTCTCGACATTTTTATTAGATGCTGCAGCCTTCGTCAGGAATAATTCATATTGAGAAGGTCATTGTAATTTCGTTGTGGCAACTAAGAGTTGGTTAAGATTATTTTGTAATTGAATTATGGCTAGAACTATCCTTCATGTATAAGCTCAGCACCCATTCAAGCGGACAAAATAAGACCTAACAATGAGCGAGGTCGATGCACTTACCCTTTGTGAATGGATGATGTATTGTTTTAGTGTGCACATTAGACTCACATTCTTTAGATGCTGTACATTCTGCTGCAAATTAAATTTTGAAGTTATCGTGATTCATAGATATCAACAGATGGGCCAGGGAAGTAGTCGACATGGTGGGAGGCTAGATGGTCATGCACTTGAGCCAAGTTAGTAATACACAGCTTGACCTCACATGTTATGGAGGGAAACTGTTCATATTATACCACAAAGGTTACGTACTTCAACAGTTTCTCAAATTTTCAGGGCATGATCTTTAGCCGCCATAAGTGCCATCTTAAGTGCCATCATAAGTGCCATCATAAGTGCCATCATAAGTGCCATCATGAGTTATCAACATAAAAGCGTTCAACATTTAGTAAACCTGGTCATATTTGTAGGCGATCTATTAAGCACTGCCACACCTACCACCAGTGTTGAAAAGTTTTCTGGTGGGTTACTGGGCATGTGCTGATTTGTGTAGTGTACAAGAAGAAGAAACAAGTTGGAGAGTATTTCCACAGCTGACCAATTGTTCGACTGCTAAATAACTGTATAAGAACAACTAATATTCTGTATGGAAATAACTATAATTATACTATATAGAAACACCAAATATTTGGGAATAAATCGACTTCAAACATAAACTTACTTCTAAATAAGGGAAGAGTCTAAGGAAAACAAATCATTTAGAAACAGACAACTATATTTGATTCTCAATGAACTCTCAGAAGACTAGAACATCTAGTCGAAACGTCGAGAGAATACAATTTCAAGTTGATGAAGAATATTCTAATGTTATTATGTCAACTGAGAGTTCATTGAGAGTTTACTTAAGGGAAACACGTTAGCCCTATTCCTGATGAAGGCTTGAGCATCTAGCCAAAACATCAAGATGGTACAATTTCAAGTTTATTATTGAGAAGGTTATTGTTGTATTGATTTTGTCAACTATAGAGCCCATATCTATATAAATGACAACAAGTTGGATGAAATTATACACTTCAAAATCATTTTCTACCATATGTTTTAAATAGTTCTGATAAAAATTAAATAATTATATTGATTCTGTCTGGTTTACTAACTACGACAGTCAGTAACACTGCTCCCATCATGTGAGCATGAATAATTGATCACAATAGTCAACAGCAGAGATATTCACTTAGATCAGATCAACTGCTTGTTGTAGTGTTGCATTCACAATTTGTTTGTCTTGTTGAAAACTACAACCCTCCAAGTTCACCACCTCCCCTCCCACACACTTGAAGTCCTGGGAACTAGAGTTTGTCCTATTGTATTACTCTCTGGGTTAATGGAAGTCAGTAGTTGAAAAATGGAAGTGGTTAATGATCAAATATCTTGAGACCATTTCTGTGGTATGGGGATTCTGTAGTTCAGAATATTGCATGAGCTAATTAAGTACTTATTAGAAATAAAGCAACAACAAAAAATAAGTACGTTTTAAATTTAACTGCTAATCGTTTGGGGTGAATAATAATATTATTTACTCTTATTTTTCCACCTCAGTGATACTTGTTTTTGGAATTTTCATTACCATAGATGCCCCTTTAGGCAGTGGCGGCAGTGATAGTGGTGGCAGTGATGGTGCTAGAGGAAGTAGTGGAGCAGTTGCTGTTGTTGTAGTGGGTGGAGTTTGTGGAGCAGTCATACTTATTCTTGGTGGTCCTGTTATGAAATGTGATTGAGAGATAATAGTTATTACAAGTGTATCCTGTAGAGGATGTTTACTCCGCATGGTCCAAACATCATGTGGAAGTGCATGTGGTGTTGGTGTTGTGTGTTTATGTTAAGATAGGTAACTGAATTCAGGTTTTTTGCAATTTGTAGGTCTATGATAATCGACATCTTTATAACATGTAGAGCCTTTTCTTTCAATCCAATGGCTGTGCTAGATCACGAATCATTTGTCGCTGACTAAAGAGCAAGAACTTGATCCATCATCGTCGAACAAACTTCCCCATTCTCCAGGAAGTGACAATCCTGATCCACTACTGAATGAACATCTCAGTCCTGCAGCAAGTGATGACACTTTGTCAAGCCACACATTTACACTAAAAGAGGAGGAGTGTTATATGTAAAAGGATATGATTTTCATGATCCCAAGTATAATTCCTGGTGAATTATCAACCATCTGTATGCTGTTCATGTTGTAGTGTTATCATCAGTGATCTCAACACACAGCCAGATACTACTGATTTAAGTCTAGCAGATTATTTCCCCACTGTTTCTCCATAGGAACCTGTGTGACATGTCCTTGTTGGGTCCTTGTGGTGTATCAATAATATATAAGTTGTGTATCCTATGTACCTAACACAGCTACCAGTCCACCTTAAGTAGGACCACCTGATAATGAAGGCACAATGCAAATATCCTCAGCTAAGACTATTATTCTCTAATGAAGGCGTGTTTAAATCACTTTGTAGGACACCAAGTTGTTCTACACCAGGTCCTTCACTCACTCAAATAAGCTAGTAGGATATTTGAGCAGTGTATGAGATAACTTCCACTCTAAGATGAACTTCCTGGGTGAGAGTTATTTATGCAGGACTAATTCGTAGCTTATGCTAGAGCTATAATTTTTCTGTGAAGAATTAAATTTTTCTAATTCTTCACGTCATTAGAACGCAAATACAATACACTCACTGCAGTCTCTATGAGGATCAGCTCCATTATTGCAACAAGGAAACAAACTGCATGCAGTGGCACATAACTCTATGTTCACAGCAAAACTTACAGGAAGGAAGAGATCAATTACATTAATATATTTGCAAGTCCTTTAATGCTTGCCCTAACAAACTAGAAATCTACTAAACCTTCATTTAGGAACTTAACAAGCTTCCAATCTGAGTTAGAAGCTTTGTTTGGGGATTTAGACTTTTGGCATTTAAAAACTTTATCAAACCAATACGGGTGGTTGTAGCACTCTCCCTGATATTGTGAGTTGTTCCAACTGGAATTTAGGTGTTGAATAAACAATTTACACTTGAACACCTGCTCCTAATCAATCATGTCTGGACTCGCTTTTGGACCAATCCTGGTTCAGTAAAACCAACAAGGCTATTTGTTTGGATCCCAATTCTTACTATAAACTTTAGTACAAAACTTCAATTACTGTAATGTAAACAAGACAAAATGGTTAGGAGTCTGGAGAGAGGAAGTTGCCAAGAGCAGCTATATAATCTGCTCATAACATGGTAGATAACAGTGCAAAAATCAAGCATATTGGTACAGTTCAGCTAGTAATGCTACTCCTGGGCGACTATCTAATTATAGCTGACTACTACAAATGCAGCATCCTAAGATACATTAGTCCCTTGCTTATCTGGATCCCTTTAATCAGAAACTTCATACAATACAGCTTATCTGGATCCCTTTAATCAGAAACCTTGGAAATCCAAACTGCCATTGCTCTTGCACATGTGTTAATGCCCCCTCCCAATAAGACATGCATACTTTTATAGGCATCTACTGTGAAATGGCAGTCATGATGAAAAAGGACTACCAAAAGAGTACACAAAAGCCTAACAATTGACCAGAAAGTTGACTTCTCATGCACTTCATATAATATAGGATGGGATGGTGGGGGCTTATGTTGATGCTGTATAGTTCTAGTGGTTGACTTCTCATGTACTTCATATAATATAGGATGGGATGGTGGGGGCTTATGTTGATGCTGTACAGTTCTAGTGGTTGACTTCTCATGTACTTCATATAATATAGGATGGGATGGTGGGGGCTTATGTTGATGCTGTACAGTTCTAGTGGTTGACTTCTCATGTACTTCATATAATATAGGATGGGATGGTGGGGGCTTATGTTGATGCTGTATAGTTCTAGTGGTTGACATCTCATGCACTTCATATAATATAGGATGGGATGGTGGGGGCTTATGTTGATGCTGTACAGTTCTAGTGGTTGACTTCTCATGTACTTCATATAATATAGGATGGGATGGTGGGGGCTTATGTTGATGCTGTACAGTTCTAGTGATTGACTTCTCATGTACTTCATATAATATAGGATGGGATGGTGGGGGCTTATGTTGATGCTGTACAGTTCTAGTGGTTGACTTCTCATGTACTTCATATAATATAGGATGGGATGGTGAGGGCTTATGTTGATGCTGTATAGTTCTAGTGGTTGACTTCTCATGTACTTCATATAATATAGGATGGGATGGTGGGGGCTTATGTTGATGCTGTATAGTTCTAGTGGTTGACTTCTCATGTACTTCATATAATATAGGATGGGATGGTGGGGGCTTATGTTGATGCTGTATAGTTCTAGTGGTTGATCATGCACTTCATATAATATTTGCAACTTCCCATCATGAGGTGGAAAAGATTGTAGTAAGTGTGTATTGAATTCTTAGTTGCCTTATGTATACACTGAAAATGTATATTGTTGAAAATATTTATTATATATTTCGTTCCAAAGTGTTGCATGTGCCATCTGTCTACAATATATTAACATGGGTGTGTTAGGTTGTCATAAGACCAGATGTTGTTGACTTACTGGCTTCGGGCAATGCTGGAAATCAACTGCCACAAGCAAAGAAGAGTATGCAATGCCTCTAGAATGAGTAGTGATATGCAAACTGCCTAAACTCTCAGCACTACTTGACAGTGTAGTAGGAATAACATATCCAATATCAACTGAAAGATTGATGAATGTAGCTAAATCTCTCAGAAATACACAAATATGTATTAATATTTTTACAGTGAGCAACCAAGGCAGTACACCATAGTTACTACTAGGTTCAGCTGAACATCAGCTGACTGACAGTTTGGGGTGAAAGGGCATGTGAGAGATTGGAGAAACAAGGAAATAAGCAACTATCAAATAAGAGGAGGTTGATGGATGGAAAGTTGAACTTTCTGAGATGGAAGAGAAGTTGTTGGCATGGATGGAGTCACTAAAGATTGAACACCTGAAGGTTTGCCACCCTAGATGAAGTATAGACTGATCAGAATGAACTTGTTGTAGATGGTAGTGCTGTGTATCCTAAAGTGCATTATGTGCTCTAGAATCTGCAGGTTAGCTACATGCTACACTGCAATGTATTTTCAAAGGATAGAACTGCATCATCCATGCATCACAGAAATGGAACAGGTTCCCTTCTGTCATGTTGAGAACTTGTCTTTATACTGAACTTCACCTAGTAGGACTTGCATTCTTATGAGATGAATGTTTAAAAATTAACTCAAAAAAGTGTTAAAGCATTTTAACTTAACTGCTACTAATGATAAAGTAGAGTTGTTGTACTGCGCACATATAAATTATCTATTCTACAGATCTTATATGTTATGTAATGACTCCGACTAAGAAAATGCATGAATGTAGCCAGCTGAGTGTAGCTGGCCTAACCTTTATAATTGTGTTCTATTGGTAAAATTTGATAGGTAAATATATTATACTAAATGTATAATTATGTTGTGACACAATATAAAGAATGTGTGGGCGGGTGAGAGGTTTTCAGGAAAGAGTTTGACCAAATGTGTAGTAGTTAACTGCATTTGGAATACAGCCTCAACTTAAAACACTCGAGGAGGTGTGTATTCATCAGAATATGCTAATTAACATACTGCATGCATGCATGCACACACCCACATCCACACACACACACACACACACACACACACAAACATAGAAACATAGAGGAAGTACAATACCCTGCCATGATTTGAGAAATCAAGCTGTTCTTTTCTCCTGCAGACATGAATCTTCAGTTACACAGTGGATCAAACCAGCTAGAAGTGAAGGAGATTGCACATTTCCCCCCATGTATGAAAAATTTAATGCTGCATATGAGAACACGATACAGCACAAGACTACAGAAGCTGCACTATGAGAGGAGAGTATGTATTATCAAACTGTGAAGCTTAAGGTGTTCATAAGAAACATAATGAGGCAGTGGTGGATTTAGCTATGATGAAGTGAGGATTGGAGGAGCTGGCCTGTGAAATTCAATTAGGACTGCAGTACAATACTCTCACAGCTAGAAGGACATAAAGAATAGCTATAGAATGTATTGCACATTATAATGCACTTTATAAGATCTATAATATTAATACAATATTCTCCTACTTTTTAGATATGATTTCATTGAATAATCTAACATTTATTCACTTCTATTGTGTACAGTTTGGAGGCTGCATTGCTCTCTAGGTCTCATCTCTTTGGAATGTATTTTGATAATTCATAAAACACTGCACATCTATGTTACCAACTATTATAATTATATATAAAATATATCTGTAAAAACATCATGTAACAAATGTTGATAGAGACATAGAGAACAAAGCAAAATGGAGCAGGAAAATGTATAAGTGTGTGTGTGTATACACTGAGACATGCATGCGTAAGTGCATGTGAGTGCCCAACATATATTTTTTTGAGCCAATGGCCATGCTTCTGAAAACAAAACAAGGTAATACTTCCCCCCCCCCCCCCTCCCCCCCGGGTAGATAACTGTCAATATTTTCATACAGCTATCTGTTACTTTATGTCACGAGAAAGCTCTGTTGCTCTATAAAAGGAATGTTGGATGACCTCTTGAAAGAGCTTTAGTTAGCTTATTAGAAAATTAGTAATGCCACTTATAGGTCCCATTTCAGTTGTATTTTTATTGGAACTTGAGAGACCACAAAATGAGTTTGAATCATGTTGATATACTGCTCTCGGACAGAATTTCAACCTAACCACTCATGAGGTAACAAAATTATTCCCATAAGAATTCACAAAACTTGGAGGACAATATGTTTTTTTGGCATAGTCAGTGGCTTCCTTGAGGAAAATGGACTGGCTTGGAACAGTGTTCAGCAGGCGTCTGTTGATGGTGAATCTGCTATGATGGGTTCAGAGGCTTTGTCCAAAGAGAAAATGCAGATATCACTGTACCATTGCAACATCCAACGATATACACTTATGTCCAAGACACTCCTAAATGCCTTGAAGCAGTATTTGACCAACTTGCTAATGTTGTTAACTTCATAAAATCCAAAGACTTCAGCATCCATATGTTTAAAGAATTGTGCAAAGAGATGGGGAAGTGCTACTCTACCACACCGAAGTTACACCAACTATTAATTGTTTGTGTGTACATGTGCTGTCTCGAGAAGGTTGGGAATTGCATGATTGAGCTTCGGGGGGCAATACAACTATTTTTTCAGCAAAAGCAGAACACTTGGCACACCATTTTTCTTACCATGAATGGCTTTCCATCTGTGCTATTTAGGTGACATCTTGAAAGAACTCAACAGAGGAAACTTGGCACTTTAATGAAGGAAGGTGACAATAATCGACACAAGCCATTTCTGCGTTTATCAGAAAGCTAAAGTTGTGGAACAAGTGAGTTGCATAGGGCAGAGTGGTACAGTTTCCTCCACTTGACAAATTTGTTGACAAATTGCCCTATCCTCTACCCATACCTGTGTAAAATATGTCTTGAATTTTTATTTATATAAGTGTATTAGTAAGTATTAGTAGTTAGTTAGTTGCTCATTACATTAGTTGCTCATTGCAAAACAATTCAAATCAATGGGATGATTTGCTTGCATTTTTTTAGCCATGTATTACACTTGTGGAACTGACTGCTATGGAAGACTCAAGGACAAGCAGAAGGATCACTATGATGGGTCAGCAGAACTACTTTTGGAGCTGCAGCTAGGTTACCCTGTCTACATTAGGCTTCCTGGGAGCTCTACATGTACCCATGGAGTAATAGAACTTATCATTTTAATGCACTTTCCTTGTCATTTCTGTGGCATATTTATCCACTGGCACATGAGTGCCTAAGCTAAACTTCATGGGAAACCCAGCTAGGCACCTAGTTTACATTTTGAAGCTTGTCAAGTGGTAAAGTGGCTGTTCTTTTTGCAGTTCTTTGATGTATATTGCAGCTGACTTGTTTTGGGTGAAATGGAGAAAGGAAGAAGTGAAATGTGGCATGAATAATTTGAGCCTGCTAACTTTTCACTTACAAGCAATCCTACTAGGCAGCCTCAAACACTTCATTAGGAATGAGTTCAATGGTTCACATTGAAGTTACTATAAGAATCCTAGGAATTACAATTGAACACTCTGTCACCTCATGTCTGTGTGACGACCCATATAGGTTCCAGTCGTATGTATGCATGTGTGTGAGTATGTATGTGGATTTGCGTGCATGCATGCATGCATGTGTGTGCATTTCGTGCATGTATATCTCAGTGTTGCTGTATCTGTGATGTATGTATATGAGGCTACTGCATGAGGGCCCCAAAATAATATAATTGGGATCCTGCAAAAGCCAGCGGTGGTGCACTATAATATTATGTTTTTCAGCTGTTAGGGAGAAATTGGAGAGATCAATTTCATCACATAATATCATGCAAATATTAACTTAACCTTGAGTAATCATGAAGGCATGACACCAATTAACTCTTGATGGTGATTTTGATCATTTTGAGAATGATCTCGTTGGAGACACCAAGCAGGGCAACAACAATGGTGAGGACTAAACAGAGAGCAGGTCCACAACAATGGAGAGAATGAAACAAGGAGCAGGGTAACAATTATGATGGCGAGGAATCAACAGGTAGGGCTACAATAATGGTGAGGAGAAAAAGAGCCGGGCAGCAACAATCGTGAGGAGGAGGCCAAGGAAGTGACACCTGAGGTGCACAAAAATCCATCAGCATCCCAACAATGAGAGGGTTACCTCCATCATCCTGCATCACAAGGAGCCATGGCTGATCTCCACCTGGGCAATATAGATCTCCATTTACTCAAACTTGTTCCTCATCACACACTGCATTAGCAACATGACCCTTGGGGGATGGCCAAACAGATGCTGTACGAGTTCCGCATACAGCTGCAGCTATGCCCTTCCATGGGATATGGTCCAGGGTGATTAGTTGTGGAGAAGTAGAACTCTGCAAGATGATGTACCAGAACTGCCAATTGTTACCATGAATAGCTACTTCTGACAATATCATAGTTGTCCAATTTTCTGCATATATAAATACCATAGGCATTAAATATACAGCTCTACCCTGCCACCCCTATACCCATCCAAGTTGGTCCCTCCTTCAATGAGCCTAAGGATGGTGCAGACTAGTTGAGTGGTACACTATGTGTGAGAATGCTGCAGCATCCATGCCACTCAGTTGGAGATTGATATTTGGCAGGAGCACAAAATGTGTGGGAGGCTCTCGAGGCATCACAAATCTTTATAATTGAGATTGCGATGAAAATCTTGAATGATTGCCTCAGAACTGATAGTGAAGGAGGGATTCCACAACATCCTAGCACCAATGTGTGAGTGGTTCCAACAATGTTGAATGGACTTGCCTAGGTTCTGCGGAGCTACTCTCAAGAACCTGAACTTGAAGCCATAACCACCACAATTATTCTTATTTTATCTTATTTTATCTTATTTATCATTAATTTGACTTAATTTTGTTATTATTATTATTTTATTATTATTTTAATTAATCATTAACCAATTAATAATTGTTATATATATATATATATATATATATACTACTATTATTATTTGTTTGTTTATTTATTTATTGGTTTGTTTGTTTGTTTGTATTTATTTAATTATGTATATAATAATTTATATATTTTATTTATATAATTTTTATCCGGTTATTCCTGATTAAGGCTTGATTGTCGGGTCGAAATGTCAAGAAAGTAAAATTTAAGTTGATTATTGGGAAGGCTCATTATTTCAACTGAGAGTTTTGTGCTGATTTTTGTGCAGTGGCAATGTTGTGTACACACGGGTACAGTCAATCAGAACAACATGATGTGGAATGGGTTGTTATGTGTAGTGCAAAACAATAAGGAATCAGAGTTGGACATTATAGAACTCTGTATAGCTACCCCTCCACCACTTAGCTAGCAACTTGAATGAGAACTAAAATGTCAAGCAGCCAACTATATTGAGTTGCTCTGGTAATATATAAACAAAACTGTAACCACGTTGAGCATAACCAAGTGATGATCCTTTACCACTGATAACCATGTTAAGCTGAAGTCATTGGTGATATGGTAAAGGATTCTGTAATTGTTAGTGGTCTTCAGCTGTACAGTAGCTATTGTTACCTTAATTTTTCATAGGTCAGTTGCTCACTTAAAAAAAAATGTTCTTGAAACACCTATATAGGAGCAGCTACGAATTTCAGTATGCTTGCGTGATAGTTCTTAGGCAAACAGCTGTGTTGCCATTTCCCTTCCCTGTGTTTGTGAGCATTATCAGCTCATCGTTCATATGCACATAGAGCAACAAAGATTTATTTTGGAAGTGTTAATGTGATGTTAACTAGGACACATTCAAGCTTTTGCATCCACTAGAAAGGCTGCTTCACATTAGGAGCCAGCAAAAATCTCCAACTCTCTAGAGACGACTGAAATGCCAACAACGAGAGCTAGCTAGAGCAGATGCCGAGAAGAAGGTGTGATCAGCACCACTCAAGACAACAGCAGAGTCCAGATATCAGCAGAGCAGATTTGTGAGTCAATGCTCCAGGAGGGGGTAGCAATGGTAGCATGTGCAGAGTAGTGGTAAGTATGCATGCTTCATGTATTGTTTTGATAGAATGCACTAAATTACTATGATATCATAGGCTCTATAAGGTACCATGCTTGGCTATTATGTATATATATATATACTGTATAGTAGCACTGTGTCAATGCTGATTGTATTATGAGAGAGCTAATTACATTAATTGTACACTAATCTTGGCACGTAAAATGAGCCAGCCATTATAAATCTTCTCACTGGAGCAAAATGTAATATACAGGACACACCTTAAATAGTCCTTAAATATAATAATATTTTGTAATCAATCTATTTCACATCCTAAAGACAACAACAAAAACTACCTAAGAGTTGCTGCTTATAACTCCAGTTGCAATTTAAATATGCACTGCAGCAGTTGCCCTCATTACTTATCTCTGGGGAAATAATGCTCTTTATGCAAACTAACACCTCATAGAGCATGTATTACATCCTGAAAGACTCTTCTACAGTTCCAAGCTTCTAGGTTACCGAAACAGCTAAGGAATAGTATGAGAGTTGACAATAAGCATGTGAGGTTTGAAAAATTACTTGAACTGTCCAAAAATGTTACTACAGTGTTCATTGTTACTGGTAAATTCATTAGCAACTTCAGAGAGTCGGTAAGTTCTTTATGAACATGTAAAATCATTAAATGGTTGAGTCTTTCTAGAGACATTGTAGATCTCAGATAGGAGTTGAGTCGACGTAGAGCACTAAATGATCGTTCATTGTTGGCATTAGTTGCAGGCATTACTAAAAGCAGCTTCATTATAATTACTACTTCATTCAATAGTGTCTTTTCAGCTGCTGAAAGCTTCCTAAGGTGACCCATCACTTTGGAGATATTGCTGATATTTTTTTGATCTGATTCAAAGCTTTGGCCAAGAATCTTAAGTTGTGTATATAATCAGGTTGTTCTCATTGATATCTGAACCATAGGTTTTGACAACATAATTCAATTCTTCTGAAAAATCTTCCTTATTGGCTGCTCAGTAAAGACTCTCAACACTATACCCTGGCTGATTAGTAATAGATTGAACAATTAGATCCAGTGCTACAAAGTAGATTTGGTGAAAGCTATCAACTGGAGTGGTGTCAAACTCAGCTGGGGCATTTCCTGATTCATACCTCCTAGGAGCTTTACGTCTTTGAGGAAGCGAGGGCTCATCAATTCCTTTCTCTTCAGCCATCATGTCAATTCTGGTCCAGAAGAGCTTGAAGTGATCATCATTTCTAAGAGAAGCAAGAGTTTTTAATGCCATAGATGCAACTCCTTCTCCTTCTGCTGCTGTTTTAGGATTCTGGAGGATTCTGCTGAGATTGTCTGTATGACGAAGAAGTAATTCACCAAGAACTAGCCCCAAAAAGAAATCAAATGAAGCCATTTGTGCTGCCACACCTCTAATATGTGCTATAGTTTCAGTGTCTGTCAAGATAGAGCAAGCCTTATCCCACAGCTCAAACAAAACTTAATAATACTTAGCATAGATTAAGCTCTCACTATCCACCTTGTAGGGCAGAGAACTCTGACCCCAGGTGTGGCAGGTGCTAACTCATCTTTTATTTGAAGAAATAAATTATTCTCCCTTCCAGGGGAGTATTTCACTAGCTTTGTTATTTCATGGGTTGTTTCTAAGGCCATCTTCATAAGTTTATACTTTTGCACAGTGTCACTAGCAGCAAGGTTTAACGCATGCCCATAACAATGTTTAAATATAGCTTTTCTTGGATTTGTTTTGCAACACCATTCCTGTTTCCAGCCATGTTACTCGCCACATCATAGCATTGACCATGTGCCTTACATAAAGGCAGATTAAAGCGAGAAAGTGCATCTTCAATTGCTGATACAATAGTAGCAGAATGAATAGTAGGTAGAACGTAGAATCCAGTAAAAACTTTATGTGCGTATAATTCACTATCCACCCTCCTGAAGATCATAACCATCTGAAAGGAAGAAACAATGAGTGTTAGTAGAACTGTGTTTAAGAACTCACCTGTTGGTTTCATCTACCATAATAGTGAAGAACTCGGAATGTTGCAGTTGAGAAATAACTATTCGGAGATTTATCAAAGACATAACCTTCAATATCTCATTTTGGATGACATTAAATGTGTATTTCTCTCTCTTTCTCTTGAGCCACTCAAGAATCTGAAATATCTATTTTCAGCTTTCCCACGAGCATGTTCTGAAGACCAACATCACTAGTTGTTGCTGGTATAGTTAACAACTCTTGAACAGCATCCTTGTGAGACAAGCAACTTTCATGCTTTTGAAAGGAGTTTGTTGCATCCTTCCAATTACTGTAGCCTCTTGAAACCTTTCAGAATAACAGTAATAAAACTAAGACAGAGTACAAGTTAAATTAATTTACGAAAGATGGTTCTGCTTTTCCTGTTCTCATTTTTCCTTTCTTAATTGCTTTTGCTCATAAAAAACAAAAGACTAAATCTCTATCCACAGTCCCATGTCCTGAACCAAGAAGCTTGGCAAGACCTCTCTTTGTTCTGCTTTCTGCGCTTTGGAAAGGCAAATGAGAGAGATGGGTGATGAGGCTCACCTGTATCATAGACACTAACACACTCCACTTCTCACTTGTAGAAGCAGCCATTTCAGAAGATCTAAAAACAAGCAGCTGCTTAAGACTAGAGCACATGCGCACATAGACTTACTGAGTATGCCCAGTTTTAGCCAAGGTATTTGACCTATGACCTAAAAAATAAAAAAATAAATATTGGTCAGGCCTGGGCCTGACTAGCCTGACCAGCTCCAGCGCCTATGAAATTTTTTAAATAAAATTTTTTTATTATTAATGCTTTACAGTGAATATTTGAACAGCAAAGTGAAACAAATAGCTCACGGTTGACACGAATAAACATAGACAAACATAAACACTGAAGGTCAATCAGTCCAGAACTGATTGCCATGTATTGATTAAAAAGAATAAACTAATAACAAAATGCATATAATATATTGTAGAGAACAAAAGAACAAGAAAACACATCAACTACGAAAACAAAGGTGGATGTGGATTTTGAGAACACTTAGCACAGGGACATAAGTACAAGGGTTGGTAGACACAAATGTTTCAGTAAAATGTTCGAGCATAAACTTCATCAAGTTAGATTTAATTACATGTAGTGGTTTCTCTAAGTCTACAGGAGGTAATGAGTTCCACAATCTGGGTAGCCGCTTGAAGTACGAGTTTGATGAGGTTCTGTTTGCAGCACGGCTGTGGCAATTCCTTAAGTTGGATCCTGATCTGGTCGCATTACTGCTAAAGGAGATGCATTCTTTTATGTTAAAGTGATAAGATGGAGAGTTTAGTGATCGGATGCAGAAAAGTAGATCACTGATTTCAAACTGATACATCAAAGGCAGAATGTTCAGTCTCGATTTATAGTCCATTGAATAGTCCTTTAAAATAAACTTTGTTGCCCTTCTTTGTATCCTTTCCACCTTGACAATGTCTTTAATCAATGTAATGGGTTATTCCTGCAACTGGTTAGCTGTACATGCTGTTGAGCATTTACCAACCAAACAAGGAGTGGTGTTCATCTCCAGTAAACCAAGTACTCTCCCACTGAGCCACAGGTAGTTCCAGTGTCAGAATTGTCACCATTACGGTCAAGCTTGGCCAGCTTGTACAGTTCTATTTTTTATATGTGATTACTCTTGCAATAAAAGCCCACGTACACTAACGATCATAAGTCAAATATGATAAACTAACGTAGTAGCGCTCTGAGAGTGATGACGTCATCGTTCGCTGAAGTCCCACGGTAGAGATTCTTTTGCACGGCTTCTCTCCCTGCCAGCTAGAGTATAACTGCACTGACGTCACCCAGTTATACGTCTGTTTTGCTGTAAGTTTTGCTGTAAGTTGATTGTAATTCAACTAAACTCTAGAGATTTCTAATAGAGTCTTTGCCGTATATTTTTGTATGCACTTTGTATCTTAAGATTATTGTGATATAGCTAGCTACCTATATTTTGTGGGGAATAATGTGATGGCCTCTCTGGAAAGACGAATTTTGACTATCTCATTGCCTAATTTTGAGTCGGAGTATTTTTGATGTCAAGGGGAGAGAGAGAAGCCCCCCCCCTCCCCCCATGTTTCTAGTGGTTGTCAGAAGCTTGACATTGCAATCTGATTGGTCAACACTATGCATTATGATAGATACTATGCAAAAATATGAGGTCTACGCTAGTGTCATCCATGCAATAGCCACACCTACACTGAACCATGGAAACGTGCCAGAGCCACCAGACTATATTTTCATAGTCTTACTTGCTTTCTAGACTAATCATGCCCCAACTATACCATAGCCATGGTGACTGCTGTAGGTGTGTGTTTTCCCAGTATAGCAAGCTAAATCCAATGGGTCAGGCTATTCAGACCACACACATGTATGCGTACATTTAGAGATGCCCACATAATGGGTGTGCTCAGACATAATGGGCCGATACTGTTGTGTTGTAAAAACCTGTGGTTCCCACTTTGGAGCTCCATATATTCTGCACAAAACATTACTCTATAAATTGATATATAGCTAAAAAATAGCATTCTCTTGCTCTCTTTTGAAAGAAAAACAACAACAGACCACTCTATAGATATAGCCACGCCCACAAGTTACAGGCAGTCAAAGTTGGGGGCCTCAAAACGAATTGCCAATATATGTTCATTCTGTCAATGCATTTCAGTTGTTCTAACCACAGCCCAAGTGGGAAGCTTAACTTCTCAAGCACAGAGAAATATCAGGTTACCATATCATGAACCAGGAAGTAACTATAATTATATACACAAATTATTTACTTGAAATGCATATAATGCAGGTCATTCATTATTCCAACTCCACCATGTGTGTGGTCATATAGCCACGTGGCCTATCTCTATAATAGTAGCAGAATATAAATTTCTGTACACATGTAAACTTTGATCATATATTTCTCATAACTTTTTTGTCCTTTATTTTTGTAAGTCATTTTGAGGAAAAATGTTGTGTCTGGCACAAGAACAAGCCATGTCAAATCAACTGAAAATCTGCCTTCATCTCTCAGATTTTTGTAAAATTTTGGGGAATGATTGGGATCCATGAGTAACGAGCAGAGCAAAAATAGTTTTGGTCACACCCACTTAATTAATGAGATACGTGCCGACGAACTTTGGGTTAATTAGCACTACCTCGGAAATTCAAATGCCCGTATCTTTGGAAGTATAGCTCCTGTAGAGCTGGTTCTGGGGTCATTTTGAAGCTCTTTTCAAGGCCTATAATTTGTCTCAGGCAACCTTTCTCTTCAAATCAACCAGAAAAAAGGTATCACAATTTATAAACTTCAAACTTGAACACCCCCAAAATATATCCTTCAAATTTCTCCAAATTTTTACCAAAGGTACATCATAATGTAAAAAGGCTTCCCTGTAAGTTTTGTGATGGGCACTCTGACAGTTTTTGAGCAATAAGCAATTATATACAGCATAACCATACGAAAATGTACTCATAGTGCTTAGGACACCTTATATAGCTATTGATGCTCTCCAGGCCTTAATAATAGGTATATAAGTGCATCATCGTAATTTACACCTGATCGCAGGAGACAGATCTATCAATCCCTGACATCTATTGGGGAGAATGTTCCCAGCATATTCAGGTCTTAGAGGAATCCCATGAAAAATCCCAGGGGGTAATTCCAGGTTGGTTGGCTATATAATGTTAAGTCCTGCTCAGTTGGTACAGTCACTTCTAAATTCACTTGAACCTGGAGAGTTCTTGGTCATTGCAGACTTCGCGGAGAACTACAGTTTCATAATTCAGGATGCAGCTCAGTCATTCCACTGGAACAATCTCCAGGCAACAATCCACCCTTTCGTGTGTTATTATCGGCGTGACAAGCAAGATAAAATACTTGAACACACAATTTTTCGTCATCATATCATGTAACATTCATGATACTGCGGCAGTTCATCTGTTTCAAAAACTGCTGCTTCAGTTCCTCACTAAGAAACTTGGTCAGGATTCTAGAATTGACTATTTCCCTGGTGGTTGCGCTGCCCAATACAAGAATCGGAAGAATTTTATCAATTTGTACTTCCCATAAAGATGATTTTAGTGTCCAAGCTAAATGGCACTTTTTTGCTACATCACATGGGAAAGGAACATCCGATGGAATTGGTGGGACAATAAATAGGTGAGCCAGTCTCCAACGACCATATGATCAACAGATCACCACTCCTCGCCAACTTTTTGAATTCACAGATTCAGAGATAGAGAATATCAACTGTCAGTTTACAACAACGGAACAGTATGAACAAGAAGCCAAACTACTCAAAGTGAGATTTGAAGAGGCACGCACAATCCCGGGCACACAAAAGTTGCAACGCTTCATTCCAATCTCTTAGGAAACGGTCACAGTTTGAACCTTTTCATCCTCACCTCAGGAACGACAGGAACTTGTGAATCTCACTCCCGAGATGATCACAGTGTTTCAGCCATAAATGGTTATGTGACAGTGGCTTATGATGGCTACTGGTGGGTTGCATGTGTCAAGGAATGCACACCAGAGAAGCATGAGGTGGAGGTTACCTTCCTCTATCCCCATGGACCATCCCCATCATACATATATCCGGACCCATCAGACCAACTGACAGTTCACTGCCAAGATGTGCTAACAACTGTTGAACCAATCACTGCGACGGAAGAACATATTCCATTTCCAACAGAGAATCCAGTGCTGGTATTGCTGCGTTGAAAAAGAAAATGAAAACCTAACAGTTACAGATATGTGTGAACATGAACTCGATACAAGTTGACTTTATCTTAGTATGTACCATACTGTGCCACACAATTTAGATAATTCTGGTAGTCCATTAATTCGCGATTTTTGAATTGACATGCCATAAATAATTCTTCATAACTCAAACTGTCAGAGTGCCCATCACAAAATTTACAGGGAAGCTTGTTTACATCATAAGGTACCTTTAGCAAAAAATTGAAGAAATTTGAAGGATATAATTTTTGGGGGTTCAAGTTTAAAGTTTATAAATTGTGATATCTTTTTTCTGGTTGATTTGAAAAGAAAGATTATCAGACACAAATTATAGGCCTTGAAAAGAGCTTCAAAATGACCCCAGAACCAGCTCTACAGGAGCTATACTTCCAAAGATATGGGCATTTGAATTTCCGAGGTAGTGCTAATTAACCCAAAGTTCATCGGCACGTTTCTCACTAATTAAGTGGGTGTGACCAAAAATATTTTTGTTCTGGCCGTTACTCATGGATCCCAATCATTCCTCAAAATTTTACAAAAATCTGAGAGATGAAGGCAGATTTTCAGTTGATTTGACATGGAATGACCAGTTATAGAGATTGGCTACGTGGCTATCTGACTGCTAGACATGCACACATGGTGGGGTTGGAATAATGAAATACCTGCATTATATGTCTGCCACTATAGAGATTGGCCACATGGCTATATGACTGCTAGACACACACATATGGTGGGGTTGGTGTAATGAATATCCTGCATTATATGTCTGCCACTATAGAGATTGGCCATGTGGCTATATGACTGCTAGACACACACACATGGTGGGGTTGGTGTAATGAATATTATGTCTGTCACTATAGAGATTGTATTGGAGAGAGCTGGACTGAGAATTAGTGTTTCTTTTGTTTATGCTTTCAATGTGGCAGGAATTAATTGAACTTTGATCCTTAATTCTTGCTCTCTCTCCACCAAACATGCTTTAAGAAACAGCTCAAGTGGTTAGAAATGAAGAATATTCTGCTCTGTTTCATTACTACTTGCAATAAGCGTAGCACATTCATGCTGAAAGATGGTCATTTCCAGGCATGTCTCCCCATACCCTATCCTCCCTCATGATCCATATAGATGTTCACTGGGGTGCTGGTCTATGTAAAGCTGCAAAGTTTGGCTTGCCCTCATCATTATTTTTTCAACTTTTCATTTTCCTTCCATTTGTTTCCACATTTCTCAACTGTTTCTGACCATGCCATTTGAGTAGTAATTTCCCATCATGGAGTAGCAAAACAGAACTGAAAGTTATTTTGGCTGTTATTTGATTACTTCTGAACACACTCCTGAAAAAACCACCCACACATTTAATGATATGCAGTACTTAGCAATGTGGCGGGGGTCTAAACCGTGCCTTATGTGGGGGGCAAGCTGTTTACGTGGCTCCATGCACTTAGCTAGTGAGGGTGGAAGTCTTTGCCTTGCTGCTGTTCACCTGTCTCCATGCACTGTGGTAGTGCAGGGAGTGGGAGTGGAATGATTATTGTCTACATGAAGTAGATACAAAGACCAGCCAGCTAATATTATGTAGGGGAAAGATGGTTGATGACTTGGTGTATGCAAGCAGCCATGGGCAGGATCTACATGGTGATCGTCAAAGGTGACGGAGTTCAAAGTTGGGTCATTCCATGTCAAATCAACTGAAAATTTGCCTTCATCTCTCAGATTTTTGTAATTTTGGGGATCCAAGAGTAACGGCCAGAGCTAAAATATTTTTGGTCACACCCACTTAATTAATGAGATACGTGCCAACAAACTTCGGGCTAATTAGCACTACCTCGAAATTCAAATGCCCGTATCTTTGGAAGTATAGCTCCTGTAGAGCTGGTTCTGGGGTCATTTTGAGGCTCTTTTCAAGGCCTATAATTTATCTCCAGACAATCTTTCTCTTCAAATCAGCCAGAAAAAAGGGATCACAATTTATAAAGTTCAAACTTGAACCCCCTCAAAATATATCCATCAAATTTCTCCAAATTTTTGCCAGCGGTACCTCATAATGTAAACAAGCTTCCCTGTAAGTTTTGTGATGGGCACTCTGACAGTTTTTGAGCAATAAGCAATTATATACAGCATAACCATACGAAAATGTACTCATGGTACATAGGAACACCCATTATATAGCTATTGATGCTCTCCAGGCCTTAGTAATCGGTATATATGTGCAACATCGTAATTTGCATGATCGCAGGTGACAGATCTATCAATCCCTGAGACCTATTGGGGGCAATGTTTCCAAGAGCTGGTAGGCATATTCAGGTCTTAGGTGAATCCAATTGAAAATCCGGGGGGGGTATAATTCCTCTAGGTTGGTTGGCTATATAATGTTAAGTCCTGCTCAGTTGGTACAGTCACTTCTAAAGTCACTTCAACAAGATGTCAAAGGCTAGGGAAGAATTCTTCTTATGGCAAACATCCTGTTGTAACCCCCTTGGACTTCACGAAATACAAAAGACGTCTGGTTTGAGGGTTATAAATGAAAGAGCTATTGCAGATATCCAAGCCTCAAAGTAAAACATGGACACAAGATTTGTACCCAGTGTCGCAAGAAAATTGCAAAACTACCACTGGATTTGGTAGAGAGTGATATACCATTACCAGTGACTAGCAGCACTAGTGGCATTAGTGAAGACAATGCTACTGATGGTGGATTTCCAATTCCAGGCTGTTCCAGTGATTTCACATATCATTCTCCTGAGGCATATATGAAAACGCTGAATGAGTCTTTGGTACTTCTTGGAGAATCACCCATTAAAAAGAAGAGACTAGATGCAGATAAATATTTGAAATCGATAACTAAGAGAATTGGTGACACTGAGGAAAACATTGGAAATGGCTATAGGAAAGTCAATGACCAAACTCCATGATGCTGGACAGGAGATGATTCAACAACTCAAGGAAAAATTTGAATCAACAACGAACAAAAGTGAACAAATGCAAGTGCTAACGATTCTTCCTAAAAGCTGGTCCATTTCTGAAATCGAAAAGGAATTTAATGCATCAAATTGCATGGTGAGGAAAGCTAAGGCAATTGTCAAAGAACAGGAGATTCTTGCAATGCCTAACCCAAAGACAGGAAAAGTGATTTCTGAGGAAGCATTCCGGAAGTTCTATCTGTCCGAGACCATAAGCAGACAAATACCTGGCATGAAAGACTTTGTTTCTGTTCTAGTGGATGGAAAAAAGCAACACATGCAAAAACATTTGGTGCTCTGTAATCTGAAGGAAGGATATGAACTTTTCAAGGAGACCCATCCAGAAACCAAGATTGGGTTTTCAAAATTTGCTCAACTTCGTCCAAGGGAGTGCGTACTAGCAGGATCAAGTGGGACACACTCCGTCTGTCTGTGTTTGTACAACACACCAAAATATAAAACTCATGTTTGCTGGGACAAAGTTAGATTCTGTGACTGATGGTGAGTTCAAACACTACCGTCACTGCCTTGCAGCTATTCAGTGCAACCCTCCTCGCATCGAGTGTTTTCTTGGCAAGTATTCAGAGTGTCCTGGAACTGATGGTCTTCAAGAAAAGCTTGAAGCATATATGTGTAGGCTAGTTGCAGTTGCACTGAACTTGTAATTAGTGACTCATTGTAATTAGTGATGATTGCATAATTAACACTGATAGACACCTTGGTCACTGTGGACTTTATATGTACATACATAGATGGATGTGTTGATGTGATCATGTGACTAAGCTTGGACAGGTTGTCGTTGTGATTTGTCTTGTCAGTTATAAAACTTAAATCCTAAGAGATCTGTTGAGTCTTACATTGGTAGCAGAGAATGGCTGAGCGTCACATCAGTATACCCAAGCCTTTTGCAAGCGGTGATGTTGGGGAATGGTTTCAGAGATATGAGATATGCTGTACAGCTAACCGATGGGAAGATGCAACAAAGGCATGCAAGCTCCCGACCCTCTTGGAAGGAGAAGCACTGGCAGTATGGCTTGAACTCAGCCCGGAACAACAAGGGGATTATGCTACGGCCAAAAAGGAAATTGCGGCCGCCCTTAGCCCAATGGAGTTCATATCGCTAGAAAACTTTCACAAACGTAAGCTGCAACCGGGAGAAGCGTTATCCATGTTTGTTCATGAAGTCAAGAAGTTGCTAGATCAAGCCATGCCAACATTGGAGAAAAATGCTCGCAATCAGTTATTATTACACCAGTTTGTAGCTGGACTACCAGATAGTGTAGGACGACAGCTGAGAGCAGCAGGAGAACTAACTACACTGGAGGCTGCTGTGTCAAAGGCTCGATTAGTATTGACACTTGATGACCCAAGTCGAAGTGTTGCAGCTGTGTCAGAGGCAACCAGTGAGGTAGTTTTGCTCAAGGACAAGATTGCCCAATTAACGGAACAAGTAAATGCTTTGTCAACATCAGTTATGCCACCAGCAGGAACACGTCAGCCGATGACCAACCAACAGCACTATCGACCAAGACGCTGTTTTGAATGCAACCAAACAGGACACATTCAGCGTGATTGCCCTTCGCGCAATCAGAATGGCCAATACACTAGACAGTGTTTTAGGTGTGGAAAAGTGGGACATCTGGCCAGAAACTGCTACCAGGGAAACGAGCAAGGGATGTCTGTCAGGGGCAACAGGCGTCCCTATCCCCAATAAGCCCTCACGACCTGAGTGTCGTGACTGTAGCAGCGGTTAAATCCAAGGTTGCTGCTACAATGGGGAGGATAGGTGAGGTTGAAGTAGAGATGATGTTGGACTCTGGATCATCTGTGTCACTGATGCGGAAGGAGGTTCTCACACATGCAAAGGGAGTTACCCACATTGAAGGCCCAATACAACTACGCCTGATGACGGCATCAGGACAACAGCTGCCAATACTGAGTCACGTCTGTGTTCCTATACACATTGGTGAGCTACAAGTCAAACATAATGTTGTTGTAGTGGATACTCTAGTATCACCTGTAATTCTGGGGTTAGATTTCCTATGTAAACATGGCGTGGTCCTTGATTTTACGAAACCATCTGTAATGGTCCGTAATAACACCACTGCAGCATCAGCAATAAATGAGAAGGTGGCCCCTGTGTTACGGATATATGAAGCATCACGAAAAAATAGAGGGAAAAGCATGTATTGTTGCAGAAATCGAACAGCCGGGGACAGATGTAGTGGAGGAATGTGCTGTCCCAATGTATCACAAACCAACAAAATTTGAATTGCCTGAGTGTCCTAGGTCTATTCTCGCAGATGTTGTACAGGAATTCCAAGCCTTATTCCAAACAACACCAGGTGTAACAGAAGCTGCCTTGCACTTTATACCCACAAAGGGCAATCCTATCAAAGTTCCACCACGTCGCATGCCAGCACATTATCGAGAGGAAATTGAAAACTTACTTCACACGATGCTAGAGCAGGGCATAATTGAAGTAAGTTCTAGCCCTTGGATGGCACCAGCGGTGTTTGTTCCAAAGAAGTCGGGTGATATCAGGCTGTGTGTGGATTATAGGGAACTTAACAAGAATACCACAAAAGATGCTTACCCATTACCCTTACCTGATGAAGTTCAGGACCGGTTGTCAGGCTCGACCCTATTCTCAACATTGGACTTACAGAGTGGGTACTGGCAGCTGCCAGTAAGTCCTAACGACCAAGAAAAAACAGCATTTTGCCCAGGACCTGGAATGGGTCTGTTCCAGTTTAAACGAATGCCATTTGGGTTGACTGGAGCACCCAGCTCCTTTCAATGGCTGATGGATAAAGTATTAAGAGGTCTTCCTTTTGTGACGATCTACTTAGACGATATTTTGGTGCACTCCCCGGATGAAAAAGCACATTGTGCTCACCTACGAGTAGTCTTTGAACGTCTGCTGGCTGCTGGTCTTACGCTACGAGGGAAGAAATGCCATATCGGACTCCTTAAAGTTGGATATCTAGGCCACACTTTTACAGGAACAGGCATGTCCCCAGATCCACAGAAGATCCAAGCAGTGTTACAAATTCCAGAACCAATGGACGTCAAAGCTGTCCGCCACTTCATTGGGCTTGCATCCTATTACCGGAGATATATACCCAAGTTTTCAGACATTGCAGCGCCACTCAATGCGTTGACAAAGAAGGCCACACCATTCTCATGGAACCATGACTGCAACATAGCGTTCAATACCCTGAAGGAACATCTGATTAGTGCTCCTATCTTGGCATATCCCCGGTTTGATCAGTTCTCCCCAGAATTCAATCTGCAAACAGATGCAAGTGCTGTTGGTATTGGAGCGGTGTTAGAACAGGACGGACATGTCATCGCATATGCCAGTCGTTCATTAACACAGTCAGAGCGGCAATACAGCGTAATCCAGAGAGAATGTTTGGCAATCATATACGCTGTGAAGCAATTTCGTCATTACCTTCTTGGACGACATTTCAAACTATTTACGGACCATGCCCCATTGCAGTGGCTGTCAGCCCAAAAGATGGAGGGTATGCTCTGTCGTTGGGCACTAGCCCTTCAAGAGTATAATTTGCAAATTGTGTATCGAAAAGGCTCACTCAACACTAATGCAGATGCACTCTCACGATTGGAAAGTCTTCCTTGTGCTCTCACACTAGCTCTTCCTCATTATTCCACCACTGAACTGCGAGAAGCACAACAAGCTGATAATATCATCTCAAAAGTGATACAAGCTGAACCAGGAGTATCAAGTCCTCCTCGGGGCCGAGAGTGGAGCCATTACCCTTGGCGCAGGTATGTGAACCTGTGGGGCCAGCTTAGAGTTATCAATGGTATACTCTGCAGACACTATATCCCCAATCCTGTGTGCAAAGCTGTAACTGTACCTGTCCTCCCACTAAGCATGCACAAACAAGCTCTCATGCATAGTCATGACAGTCCAGCGGCAGGACATCAAGGCGCAGAGAGAACTCTCCAGCGACTACGACAGGAGGCGTACTGGGTGAGTATGGCAGGCGACGTACAACAGTACTGTAGAGAGTGTGTAAAATGCCAGCAGTCAAAGCTCACAATGCCTAAACGGGCACCATTGACAAATGTTCCCATTGGCAAGCCTTGGGAAATGCTAGCTGTTGATGTGTTAGAAGTTCCCATCTCCCGCAATAACAATCGCTATCTACTAGTGATTCAAGACTATTTTACAAAGTGGGGAGAAGCAATACCCATGCCGGATCAGACAGCAAACCGTATCACAAGGGAACTGATAAAGTTGTTCTCTACATTTGGCCAGCCTGCAATCTTGCATTCAGATCAAGGACGTAATTTTGAAAGCACAGTCCTTGCACAAGCATTGGAAGCATTTGGGGTAAAGAAGTCCAGGACTACGGCATATCATCCGCAAGGAGATGGTATGGTGGAACGGTTTAACCGTACACTTCTACAACTTTTGCGAAGCTATGTAGACAAACAAGACAACTGGGAAAAACATCTACCACTCGTTCTATATGCCTATCGCACATCCATCCACTCATCTACTCTCTCCACTCCATTTCTATTGATGTATGGAAGAAACCACACTAACGTATCTCTCACCAAGTCAGCTGCATTTGATGCTCAGTTGTACCCTGAGAACCTGCAGGCAAAATTAGCAGAACTCAGAGATTTTGTGGAAACTAACCTTGCATCTGCTGCACACTCGCAAAAGTGCACATATGACCAACACTCAAGCACTCCTCATTTTGCAGTAGGTGACACTGTTTGGCTCTCTGTGCCCACTGCTGGAAAGTTGGAACCTCGATGGGAAGGAGGTTGGGTGGTGAAATCGATCAAGAGCTCGCTCAATGTTGAAATTCAGGATAGCAACCGATCCAAAATTGTGCACGTCAACCGGCTACGACATAGAATTCAACCAGACATTTCTGAGGTTCAAGACTTGGAAACAGCAACCACACCATGTGAACAATCATGGAACCCACCTGGAGTTGACCACATCACAATCCTCCCACCTACTGAAATGCCACAGAGACGTTACCCCCAAAGAGAGCATCATCCACCAGAACGTTATGGAACCTAAAGCTCGGGACGAGCTTTTATAAAGGGGGAGCGTATGTAGGCTAGTTGCAGTTGCACTGAACTTGTAATTAGTGACTCATTGTAATTAGTGATGATTGCATAATTAACACTGATAGACACCTTGGTCACTGTGGACTTTATATGTACATACATAGATGGATGTGTTGATGTGATCATGTGACTAAGCTTGGACAGGTTGTTGTTGTGATTTGTCTTGTCAGTTATAAAACTTAAATCCTAAGAGATCTGTTGAGTCTTACATATGCAAGACAACATGATTGCTCAGGTGCAGTACAAACAGTGGACTTCAACAGATCGTTCAAACCTTGAGACCAAAGTTCAGATAGTTGCTGACTTTCTAGAATCTTTCCAAAATAATCTTCAGAAACAGTTGCTCCATGATTTCATTGCCAAGCAGCAAGAAGGTTACCTTCAGCATCTGAAAAATGTTCTTGAACCTGGAGAGTTCTTGGTCATTGCAGACTTCGCAGAGAACTACAGTTTCATAATTCAGGATGCAGCTCGGTCATTCCACTGGAACAATCTCCAGGCAACATACACCCCTTCATGTGTTATTATGGGCGTGACAAGCAAGATAAAACACCTGAACACACAAATTTCATCATCATATCAGAATGTAACATTCATGATACTGCGGCAGTTCATCTGTTTATAAAACTGCTGCTTCAGTTCCTCACTAAGAAACTTGGTCAGGACCTTACTATTTCTCTGATGGTTGCACTGCCCAGTACAAGAATCGGAAGAACTTGATCAATTTGTGCTTCCATAAAGATGATTTTGGTGTCCAAGCTGAATGACACTTTTTTTGCTACATCACTTGGGAAAGGACCATCCGATGGAATTGGTGGGACAATAAAGAGGTTAGCAGCTAGAGCCAGTCTCCAACAACCATAATGATCAACAGATCACCACTCCACGCCAACTTTTTGAATTCACAGATTTAGAGATGGAGAATATCAACTGTCAGTTTACAACAATGGAACAGTATGAACAAGAAGCCAAACTACTCAAAGTGAGATTTGAAGAGGTCCCGGGCACACAAAAGTTGCATTGCTTCATTCCAATCTCTTAGGAAACGGTCACAGTTCGAACCTTTTCATCCTCACCTCAAGAATGACAGGAACTTGTGAATCTTACTCCCGAGATGATTGATCACAGTGTTTCAGCCATAAATGGTTATGTGACAGTGGCGTATGATGGCTACTGGTGGGTTGCATGTGTCAAGGTATGCACACCAGAGAAGCATGAGGTGGAGGTTACCTTCCTCTATCCCCATTGGACCGTTCCCGTCATTCATATATCCGGACCCACCAGACCAACTGACAGTTCACTGCCAAGATGTGCTAACAACTGTTGAACCAATCACTGCGACGGGAAGAACATATTCCATTTCCAACAGAGAATCCAGTGCTGCTGTTGCTGCGCTGAAAAAGAAAATGAAAA
Organism: Cladorhizidae sp. MBARI D1340-BT2; assembly: GCA_028752905.1. Classification (NCBI taxonomy): domain Eukaryota; kingdom Metazoa; phylum Porifera; class Demospongiae; order Poecilosclerida; family Cladorhizidae; species Cladorhizidae sp. MBARI D1340-BT2. Next base: position 1,799,671 of record JAQNBH010000006.1, on the reverse strand, counting down.
CCTAACAGTTACAGATATGTGTGAACATGAACTCGATACAAGTTGACTTTATCTTAGTATGTACCATACTGTGCCACACAATTTAGATAATTCTGGTAGTCCATTAAGTAGCGATTTTTTAATTGACATGCAATACATAATTGTTCATAACTCAAAAACTGTCAGAGTGTCCATCACAAAATTTACAGGGAAGTTTCAGTTGAGTCTAGTATCATTTTCTTTTCTTTAGTGGAGGCGTTCCAAATTTTCCAGCTGTGCAGTGAATTAGTAAAGGGTCTCCTCCACAGATAATTAGTTTTGAACCTGAAAGTCGTCGCAGCATAGTCCAGGAAAAGGGAGTCCTGTATTTACAGGGAAGCTTGTTTACATCATAAACTTATCAATACATCTGCTAATTAGCCCAAAGTTCATCGGCACGTATCTCACTAATTAAGTGGATGTGACCAAAAATATTTTAACTCTGGCTGTTACTCATGGATCCCAATCATTCCCCAACATTTTACAAAATACCTAATAGTTTATTGATAAATATTGTATAGGCATGGAGCACACCAGACCTGTGGACTGGTGGGCATTCACTTCACCTGTTGTACTAATAGAGAAGAGAAGTCCCATTCTAAAGGAGGGAAAGGGGTGAGGTATTAAGGAAGTGGTGGACATCCACCACCATCTCTATGAACTTCTAGTGCTGGGATACATGTATGTATATTTTTATGTATCTCTAACCCCATGTATGTGTGCAGGATAATGGTTGCTCTGAAAGTGTCTGCCCTTCTCCTAGTTATTACAGCTCAATGTGAGTTTATTAACTATGTCTAGTAGGTCTGTTTTGTGTGGTTGGATGCTTATTACTTGAGAACTTCCAATGAGAACTCCCCAAGCCATATATATATATATATAATATTTGAATGAGTATGGCAATAAAGTTATTGAAACATTTTCCCCCAGTGACAATTTTTAAATATGAGTCTCAGGGGAAGACCTTTGAAGTGACCACTAATGTTTCTCGTAATGAACAAATGTCATTGTTAGTTAGGTCGGCCTAACAGAATATTAGTAGCTCCCTCGCTATAAAAAGGGTTTGGGAGAGTAACATTGAGGAACGACATTCATAAAGACATCCTAAGCTCATTCAATTAGTAAATGAACAAAGCTGCCTCTGCATGATGCTGCCAGTTGGCAATGAGAAAACAAATCCACACGTAGTAACACCAGAAATATAATATGTATGTATATTATATATATATATGTGTGTGCAATGCTTAATAACAACAAGACACTTGCCATCTAGACCTCAATCAGCAGACAAAGTTTTAGCAATGAAAATAGTTCATGGCAATCAACAGGACAATATTTCTGTGCATTATTTCAAGAGGATCATCTACCTGGTTGAGGTGAGCATGATAACTGTCTTGCTTCCTTTCGTCAATCAGATGTCGTTGTTCTTTTTTAATTCTCTTAACTCTCACTCTCAGTTGCACAGATACAATGCATTCCTCGATAACCAACTTGTGCTTAGCTACTCACTCTACGTTTTGGCTGATGCTCTGCCCTTCATCAAGCGTTCAGACAAAACGTCGAGTAAGTTAATTTTCATGAAAGTCATTGACAAACAGTAATTTCAAGTTTATTTTTGCTTAGTTTTGTTTTTTATTTTGATATAGTTGTGGAGAACTCTACCACATTCTAGCCACAAGTTCCAACTTTGGACCTCTGAGAGTCCATCTTTTAAACTTGTTTCTTCTATTTTCCTAACACATGCCATATCTTGTTGGTATTGTTAACTTTCTAAGATTAAGTTTAGCAATTGTAAAGTACAGAAGAAGTTCACAAACCAATCAATAGATGTTTTGCTATATGTGATAGGATCTGAGAAAAGTGGTCTTATTTAGAGAAAAATGTTTTTGTGGTATGTACATAAGACCCCTTTTCTCAGATCCTATAACATATGTGTCTACAGCACACACTATGGAGAGGCATATATGTGTCTACAGCACACACTATAGAGAGGCATATATGTGTCTACAGCACACACTATGGAGGCATATATGTGTCTACAGCACACACTATGGAGAGGCATATATGTGTCTACAGCACACACTATGGAGAGGCATATATGTGTCTACAGCACACACTATGGAGAGGCATATATGTGTCTACAGCACACACTATGGAGAGGCATATATGTGTCTACAGCACACACTATGGAGAGGCATATATGTGTCTACAGCACACACTATGGAGAGGCATATATGTGTCTACAGCACACACTATGGAGAGGCATATATGTGTCTACAGCACACACTATGGAGAGGCATATATGTGTCTACAGCACACACTATGGAGAGGCATATATGTGTCTCCAGCACACACTATGGAGAGGCATATATGTGTCTACAGCACACACTATGGAGAGGCATATATGTGTCTACAGCACACACTATGGAGAGGCATATATGTGTCTCCAGCACACACTATGGAGAGGCATATATGTGTCTACAGCACACACTATGGAGAGGCATATATGTGTCTACAGCACACACTATGGAGAGGCATATGTGTGTCTACAGCACACACTATGGAGAGGCATATATGTGTCTACAGCACACACTATGGAGAGGCATATATGTGTCTACAACACACACTATGGAGAGGCATATATGTGTCTACAGCACACACTATGGAGAGGCATATATGTGTCTACAGCAGACACTATGGAGAGGCATATATGTGTCTACAGCACACACTATGGAGAGGCATATATGTGTCTACAGCACACACTATGGAGAGGCATATATGTGTCTACAGCACACACTATGGAGAGGCATATATGTGTCTACAGCACACACTATGGAGAGGCATATATGTGTCTACGCACACACTATGGAGAGGCATATATGTGTCTACAGCACACACTATGGAGAGGCATATATGTGTCTACAGCACACACTATGGAGAGGCATATATGTGTCTACAGCACACACTATGGAGAGGTATATATGTGTCTACAGCACACACTATGGAGAGGCATATATGTGTCTACAGCACACACTATGGAGAGGCATATGTGTGTCTACAGCAGTGTGTCACATCTGATGTTGGTTGTTAAGGATGGCTTTACTTTACTTCCTGGTTGTATGCTGGAGAGGAGACTACCAGGAGGCAGAACACTCCATGGCAATCTAGCCTCTGATCTGAACTAAAACACCCAATGAGTCCCACATAAGTCCCTGGGTAATGGTCACCCACAAGGCCCACCCGTGTGTTCACCTACAAGGCCCATCGAAGCACATAAGGCACAGAGTTACAGTTTGAATCTGACTATTCATGGCCCGATGGAGAGTTTGTCAGCGCCAATGTGCAAATTGTAGCACTCATTTGCTATAATATCTCTGATTAATATCTCAGTGATTAAGCTTCTTTATCTTGTCATCCACAGTTATATTGTAGTCAAAATTAGTCGGTTGTTGAACATAGTCTATTTATAATGTAACATTAATGTAGTCAACACTAGCAGTGGCGGATACAGAGGGGGGGGTCCAGGGGGTCCAGACCCCCCCCCCCTTTTGGCCCTGAAGATCCTCTCAGACAAACTAAATTTTCTGCTGTAGCTTAGCGATCGATATCATAAACAGCTAGATGGTTGGCCTAAACGCTAGCAGAGTAACAAAAAAGGATTCAAAACTTTTGTCGCTAGACAAGCTAGCACAATGATATTATCAACAGACAGCACAATACTTGGTTTCTAGCTACAAAATTAATTTAGGGCTCATTATAATTTATTATTCAGCCGTACACGTATAGGACCGCGCGAAGACCGTAGCCTAAAAAACAGCGTACTGACTTTACCTGCTAAGACTTTTAAGAATGGCAGAGAAATAAACGTACCTGAGTGGGTCCTCTCCACAGATTCCTTAAAGAGCCAGCATTGAAGAGAAGTGAGTGTTTAATATTCTAATAGGGGCAGGGATCAGTCTGATAGGGCTCTTTAGTAACAACCATTTTTTAATTCATTTGAAGGACCAGAGGGTGGTTTCACAGCTGTCACCTCAGGACCAAGCATAGACAGTCATGCCATGTTGCTAGCCCCAGTTGCACCAATATCCAATGTTGAAGATGTGCCAACACCAGTCGCACCAGAATCCACTTGTGAAGACGTGTCCCATGCTTCATCCAACCCCAGCCGACCACACCAGTATGATGTTGGAAACATCCTAGCTGGAGGCATTGATTCGACGAAGTTATCCAGAAGGGATAGGTTGGGTTACTTGAGAGATCACTTCACACCTGGTAAGAAGTACGGAAACTTCTGCAAGCAAACTGTCCAAAAAAGGAACTCACAGGAAGATCAAAACAATGACATTCCAACATTCTTGGCTAGACAAATACACATGGTTTGTGTACTCAGAAGTGCTTCATGGAGGGCTCTGCAAATTCTGCGTCCTCTTCCCACCCAAGGATGGGTGCGTATCATCTGGTGTCCTGGTGTCAAAGCCATTCTGTAATTTGTCAAAGGCAGGATGGTGTATTGGAAAAACATGACAAGTGCAAGCACCACAAAAATTCACTTGAAGTAGCAACAACATTCATGCATGTTACAGATAACCCAACAGAAACATTGCCTTACAATCAGTGATTCAGTACCAAACACAGTCCACATAATTATGACATTTGGGGGGGAGGGGGGGTTGAAAAACTTACTTTCTATATAATTCAATACAGCTTTTAATTCAGTATAGCTTTACGATGTGCCACTGTGCAAGTCTTTATGACCATGTCCTGTTAATGTCAGTATAGACCTGCTGCTATTATTGTGATTCACGTTCAATGCTTTAATTAAAAATGGACCCCCCCCTTTCAAAAATCCTGGATCCGCCCATGACTAGTACAGGCACTGATATTGGTTGTTGATCATAGTCTATTTATAATGTAATATTAATGTAGTCAACATCAATACAGGCACTGATATTGGTTCTTCATAGTCTATTCATAATGTTTCTATTACATTATTAGGTTGGACTGCTCCTCTGGAGGTAGCTGTGAATGGTGCTAATTATTCTGGGGCTACATTTTGTATTGGAGACAATGTGATGTTCACTTGTACAGTATTAGAAAATGGTCATGGCTGGAATATTGATGGGTCTCAACTAGCAATAACACGTACAACTACAACTACTTTAAATGGAGGACCAGAGAATAGGTTCACACTGGTACAAGTATTTCCCCAACCCACTGCATCAATAATAAGCTCTCTCTCAGTGGTGGCTTATTCTGACTTTAATGGAGTCAGCATTACCTGTGCAGATGGTATTACTGGGACTGAATCACAGACTGCTACAGCAACCATCTTAGGTAAGGCAAGTGTGTATACTTACTATGTGACAAGACTTAGCTGTTGGTTAATCACTTAGTGAGTAGCTGGCAATTATAGAGCAGGAAAAGGCACACCGTGGAGACGTACTCTTGTATTCTCATTGTAATTAAGACTATGATAACGTGGGCATTGCATTGAGCTCTTGTAGAGGTGTAAAGATTAACATGTATCATTTTTCAAGGAACTGAAGTTTCGAGGATATCTGTAACTAATTTGTTTCGTTGAATAAATTGTGCATTTATTGCAAGCCTTATGGGCTTATTATTAATTACTAGGCACAAATTTTGCATCCAGGATCAAGTTTGAGAAAACCTAAATAATTTAGCTCCTTGAAGAAAGGCGCAAAAACCACCATATGTCAGTTATAACTTTACATTTACCATGCAATTATTGCTGTAAACATTTTAATTGTTTAACATAATAGTCAGTGTTGTGGTGGTGTACTTTTAATAAGATTTTCTCAGAATGTCTAGTCAAGTTTGCATGACAGTCACACATCTGCGTGTTACTTGCATTACATGTAAGCATCTGCCACGGCATGCTGATTGATGCCTAGGTGATAAGTTTTCTTGTTACCTGCAGAAAAACAATTGTCACAAAATCATGTAAGCTAGCCAGAAACAGTCTCAAGATGTCCTAGATGTAAAGTTAGCCCAAACAGAATGGAACTACTGTAATTACAAGTGCGGAGTTAGAGTGTACCAACAAGAGGTTCAAGACCTGTCCCGCTACCTAAGAAGATAATTTGGGGAAAAACATTTTAGCAACAAGTTTTAAAAGATGAAGGAACACAAGAGTGAGCTTAGTTTGACTTGTTGTGGGTTGTGGCATGCCTATTCTTGGAGCATGTACATCTTATTATATATGCACCCTCCCCTAAACATTGACTAGTATACATGTGTACCCCCTAAACATTGACTAGTATACATGTGCACCCCCTAAACATTGACTAGTATACATGTGCACCAACCCCTAAACATTGACTAGTATACATGTGCACCCCCTAAACATTGACTAGTATACATGTGCACCCCCTAAACATTGACTAGTATACATGTGCACCCCCTAAACATTGACTAGTATACATGTGCACCCTCTAAACATTGACTAGTATACATGTGCACCCCCTAAACATTGACTAGTATACATGTGCACCCTCTAAACATTGACTAGTATACATGTGCACCCCCTAAACATTGGCTAGTATACATGTGCACCCCCTAAACATTGACTAGTATACATGTGCACCCTCCCCTGAACATTGACTAGTATGCATGTGCACCCTCACCTAAACATTGACTAGTATACATGTGCAACCCCTAAACATTGACTAGTATACATGTGCACCCCCTAAACATTGACTAGTATACATGTGCACCCCCTAAACATTGACTATTATACATGTGCACCCCCTAAACATTGACTAGTATACATGTGCACCCTCACCTAAACATTGGCTAGTATACATGTGCACCCCCTAAACATTGACTAGTATACATGTGCACCCCCTAAACATTGACTAGTATACATGTGCACCCCCTAAACATTGACTAGTATACATGTGCACCCTCACCTAAACATTGGCTAGTATACATGTGCACCCCCTAATCATTGACTAGTATACATGTGCACCCCTAAACATTGACTAGTATACATGTGCGCCCCCTAAACATTGACTAGTATACATGTGCACCCCTAAACATTGACTAGTATACATGTGCACCCTCCCCTAAACATTGACTAGTATACATGTGCACCCCCTAAACATTGACTAGTATACATGTGCACCCCCTAAACATTGACTAGTATACATGTGCACCCCCTAAAAATTGACTAGTATACATGTGCACCCTCACCTAAACATTGACTAGTATGCATGTGCACCCCCTAAACATTGACTAGTATACATGTTCACCCTCCCCTAAACATTGACTAGTATACATGTGCACCCCCTAAACATTGACTAGTATACATGTGCACCCCCTAAACATTGACTAGTATACATGTGCACCCTCCCCTAAACATTGACTAGTATACATGTGCACCCCCTAAACATTGACTAGTATGCATGTGCACCCTCACCTAAACATTGACTAGTATACATGTACACCCCCTAAACATTGACTAGTATACATGTGCACCCCCTAAACATTGACTAGTATACATGTGCACCCCCTAAACATTGACTAGTATACATGTGCACCAACCCCTAAACATTGACTAGTATGCATGTGCACCCCCTAAACATTGACTAGTATGCATGTGCACCCCCTAAACATTGACTAGTATACATGTGCACCCCCTAAACATTGGCTAGTATACATGTGCACCCTCCCCTAAACATTGACTAGTATACATGTGCACCCCCTAAACATTGACTAGTATGCATGTGCACCCTCCCCTAAACATTGACTAATATACATGTGCACCCTCCCCTAAACATTGACTAGTATACATGTGTACCCCCTAAACATTGACTAGTATACATGTGCACCAACCCCTAAACATTGACTAGTATACATGTGCACCCCCTAAACATTGACTAGTATACATGTGCACCCCCTAAACATTGACTAGTATACATGTGCACCCCCTAAACATTGACTAGTATACATGTGCAGCCCCTAAACATTGACTAGTATACATGTGCACCCCCTAAACATTGACTAGTATACATGTGCACCCCCTAAACATTGACTAGTATACATGTGCACCCCCTAAACATTGACTAGTATACATGTGCACCCCCTAAACATTGGCTAGTATACATGTGCACCCCCTAAACATTGACTAGTATACATGTGCACTCCCTAAACATTGGCTAGTATACATGTGCACCCCCTAAACATTGGCTAGTATACATGTGCACCCTCCCCTAAACATTGACTAGTATACATGTGCACCCTCACCTAAACATTGACTAGTATACATGTGCACCCCCTAAACATTGGCTAGTATACATGTGCACCCCCTAAACATTGACTAGTATACATGTGCACCCCCTAAACATTGACTAGTATGCATGTGCACCCCCTAAACATTGACTAGTATACATGTGCACCCTCACCTAAACATTGACTAGTATACATGTGCACCCCCTAAACATTGACTAGTATACATGTGCACCCTCACCTAAACATTGACTAGTATACATGTGCACCCCCTAAACATTGACGAGTATACATGTGCACCCCCTAAACATTGACTAGTATACATGTGCACCCTCCCCTAAACATTGACTAGTATACATGTGCACCCCCTAAACATTGACTAGTATACATGTGCACCCCCTAAACATTGACTAGTATACATGTACACCCCCTAAACATTGACTAGTATACATGTGCACCCTCACCTAAACATTGACTAGTATACATGTGCACCCTCACCTAAACATTGACTAGTATACATGTACACCCTCACCTAAACATTGACTAGTATACATGTGCACCCCCTAAACATTGACTAGTATACATGTGTACCCCCTAAACATTGACTAGTATACATGTGCACCCCTAAACATTAACTAGTATACATGTGTACCCCCTAAACATTGACTAGTATACATGTGCACCCCCTAAACATTGACTAGTATGCATGTGCACCCTCTAAACATTGACTAGTATACATGTGCACCATCACCTAAACATTGACTAGTATGCATGTGCACCCCCTAAACATTGACTAGTATACATGTGCACCCTCCCCAAAACATTGACTAGTATGCATGTGCACCCCCTAAACATTGACTAGTATACATGTGCACCCCCTAAACATTGACTAGTATACATGTGCACCCTCACCTAAACATTGACTAGTATACATGTGCCCCCCCTAAACATTGACTAGTATACATGTGCACACTCACCTAAACATTGGCTAGTATACATGTGCACCCCCTAAACATTGACTAGTATACATGTGCACCCCCTAAACATTGACTAGTATACATGTGCACCCTCCCCTAAACATTGACTAGTATACATGTGCACCCCCTAAACATTGACTAGTATACATGTGCACACTCACCTAAACATTGGCTAGTATACATGTGCACCCCCTAAACATTGACTAGTATACATGTGCACCCTCCCCTAAACATTGGCTAGTATGCATGTGCACCCTCACCTAAACATCGGCTAGTAAAATGGAAGAGATGAGATATGCAGTCTTCTACCCCAAATACCAAAAAAGGAGAGGTCATAGCTAGTTCTAGAAGCTGCACTTATATGGTATAACTGAACGATGTATGCTTTAGGGGCATTGTGAAAGGTCAAAGTTGATTATCAGCCTCCACTGATCAGTAGCTTCAAACAACTCATCAAGGAAGAGGCAGTCGTCAAGCACAAGAGGCAATGTTCAAAGCATTAATATTTGTAATTGTACAGCATAACAATTAATAGTTTTAAATGCTTTTCAATTTCCTTGAGCTTGCATATTGTACATTACATGGCACATTACTTACCTCAAAGTGTTTGTGTCTTGATATGTGTTGGAGCATTGATCTTTGTATCTTCAGCCTTTCAAGATGAACTAATTCTTCAAATAAATTTTAAATTCAGTAGCTAGAAATTGTTTGGTCATTGATAAATTTGATCCAATGTCCTTGATGATGCCAGGATGCTTTTTGATGAACCTTCTAGCAACTTCTCCAGCAGATATATACTTCAAACACTTCAAAATACATACGGAAGGCATTTCTTTGTTTTTTTTGGTCTCCATGAAGACTTGCAAGCCTCTTCATGATTTTTTTCTATTTGATGGTGAATTGTTGATGGTGTTTTAGTTCTCCACAGACATGAAGAGAAGCCAATCACCACTAACTACCTCTCTTCTTAGACATTGATATTCTTTGCTCGAAGATTTATCGATAGTTTCTGTATAGAGAAAATAGAAAGATCAGCAAGATCCCACTTCTTCAACGACATTTCATTGCCTTTGCAGCATATTGCTCACACATTCTTCATTGCACTCTGAATGATGCCATAATTTCTCAGTACACTTGCAATTGATACCTGCCTTACTGTCCAATGTGTTGGGCACAGTGTTCTAAATGTGATGTAATTCACCACACTAACACCAACTTCCTTCTTAAGCTGTCAAAATGGATAACATCTTTTATCATTTCACAACGTTTTGTTATGTCATATAAACAATGTCCCAAGCTCCATGCCAGGCACTGAATATACGATACTTGTCTAGCCTATGCTTTAAGTAGAGCTTGTACCCCATACCTGAAACCACTCGGGTTTGTAGCACCATTAAAAGCCTGGTCTCAACACTGCAGCAGCAAAATCCTATTAAGACATTTTTGATTGCCATAAAAGTGTTTGGCTTTGTTCATTTAGTAATTGAATGAGCTTAGGATGTCTTTATGAATGTTAACAATTCTTGGGGAGATATACTTCATTCATTTCAGACAGGATATCATATCTAGGCAATCTTTAGTATGAAGTAGTGGCAATTGATAGAGGATAACACTAAAGGATTCTAAATCCTCTTTGCGGCAACAGAAAGGAAAATCTTGATGTGAAAGAGATTGAATTCCAAAGGAATTTCATAGTATAAATAGGGGGGCATTTAGTCATCGCTTAGCTGATTACTTACTTAGCTGGGCTTCACCCCCCAACATCTCCCTTTGCTGTCAACTTTAGAGTGGCTTCTCTCTATGGATGCTCTGCTAGCTTCATATTCAAGTTTTCCAATTTGTGAAGCCATCATGAATAAAAGCTGACTTTATATATATATTTGGGCTCACCTAATTTTATCATTAGCTGCTCGACAGAGTGCACAGTACAATCTATATTTTGAAGTGCACACATTGATCCACTAATGCGATTTGTACCTACTACTTGGAATTGTTCTTGAATGAGACTTTTAGTTATAACCATTTATTGCAATGCAACTGACTTTATTTTTAAATATCCATTTCCAAACGGTGATGAGGAATGCTAACATCATAACAGCACTGGCTCTCACATGAACTATTGATAGTTGTCGATGAGTCAGGTAAGGATGTTGTTTCATCAGTTTTATTTTGACTCGTTTACTCATCACTGGGGAAATCTTATTCAACTGCACTCACTAATGTCTAAGTTTTATTCTGTCCTAACAAGTTTTATCTGAGTCAGGAAACTGACAGCTTCTATTGATCAGTCACATGTGCTCAAGCTACTTAATTAACAGTCAGTGAAATATTGAAATTTTTCAAATAGAATGCACCGTAACTGCATAACTCCTCAATCCACTTCCAAAAGATAAACATGTATGGCAAAACAAATACTAGCATCTGAAAGCATCTGCACTGGCTATATTTTAGTGTATAAATAAGTACCATAGCATGAAGATGAGCAAAGATATGGTACGTTGTATTAGACCACCCATTTTTATGCACTTGTGTCCCCCAGTTGGTGAGCATGATTAATGCTCTTTCATATATTTTCAACATATTTATCTTGTGCACTAGTCACTCCACCTGCTCCTACTATAACTGCCACTGCAAGTGATGACTTCCAGTCATTTAATGTGACCCTAACCACTGCTGGACCTTCTGCTAGGTGTGTCCTGCAATATTCCCTCACTATTATTGAGAATGGGCAGACAATGTCATCAGTGACCATCAGCTCTAGTGGAAATGGAAGTGTTGGTGGCTTAAATCTCTGTAGAAACACATACAGCTTCACAGTTGTTGCAGTGACTGACAATATGAATAGCAGCAGTCGTGGCTCTGTTGCAGGACAGGTTGACTTCTCAGGTACTGTATTTACGTTACGAGTGTATGTGTATGACAGTGTAAAATTAATACTACATTATGGCTATACTACATTATGGCTGCCGGAATTGGCTATACAATAAATATAGTGTTGACTTTACTCACCTTTGACATTAGAGAGAATTCACTCACAAGCCGAAATAAGTAATGGGCCTCTTCTTCGAGAATAACACTATCTACAGCATACCATTCAGATAGACATGATTTTTAGCTTGCCCACTTTGGCCAAGAGGATCTGATGTACTACTCTAATAGTTTGGACATGTTTCTATAGTTACACTGATTTATATCATCTGAAGCGCATAGGTCACAGGATTTAAAAAAACTCTTACAAAAATACCATCATAATTATCTATGCATGACAGAACAATACTAACAAGACATAACACCAACACAAAAATCGGTAATCCATTTTTGTTGACATGCCACCTAGTAATTGCCTGTGGTTAGCTTCAGTTTATGGCTTATGAATATTCATTGTGTTCATGAATATGTGGTTAGCATGCGAAGCATTCTTATGCCATCGTATAGGAGCTTATAAGTACCATTCAAGTTGTGCTCATGTTTTGACTGTAAAACTGACCAGTGTCAACTTCAAATGTTTAAATTGTGAGAATATTAAGATGCTAAGACTCTTATGAGCATGTGATACAAACCATACCCTGGTACACATGTCCACTTCATGAAATGGATGTGGTAAAACTAATTAATAAAAAACAAAACAATGAAAAGACATGTTTGATATAACTAAAACATAAACAAAGAATGAATAAAAATTATGGTAGTGGATAAGTTCACACTGTTTAGAGCGGATACTCACCGGAGCCAGGTAATTGTATTCCACAATCTAAATTGAACAGCTCACACTTTTGTGCTAGTCTGATGTTCAATGCATCTTCATAAGCAGTTTCTTCTGGCCTGGTCAAAGATGGTGGCTTTCTCCCACAAATAGGATGTACATTGTCTCCTGCATGTTCAACAATTGCAGATTTCCCTTTAGCACACTTCAACAGGTATCTTGATGTCGTTTCATTCTGGTCTCCCGTCTTCTGTTGGTCTGTACTTCACCCAGCTGCAAGTGATGTGGTACACAATGAATGAATGCATACTGACTGGCCTTCACTCTGCTCAGTTATTTCCCCAGAGTTCTTTACGATCTGAAAACAACTCTTACATTGAATTTCCTGCAGACCCACCTGGTGTCTACACTCATTACTGCTACATATGGAATTACTGTCATAGGATTCTCTTTCCAGACCCCTGATTGCCTGCATTGGTAACTTATCTTCCTTTCTGCATATAGATGTACCTACGAACGAAAGGTTGTATCATGTTGGGGAAAGTGGTATATATCAAGCTCATGTAAGTCTTAGGAACTCATTAATCAAAATGAAGGCTAGAGTATCTAGTCGAAATGTCAAGAGAGTAAATGTCAAGTTGATTTATTGAGAAGATAATTGTAAAATATAGTGCATAAAATAGTGGATTTATCTATAGATGAGACTTTAACTTCCCGACAATGGCAGATACTGTAGCGATGGTTGTGTAGCTTGAGTACTTATACCAGTGACAGCAATACATGATGAGACATTTCCACCTAATGACTGCTGATTGCAATGCATGATATTAACAGTACTTCATATTGAATAAAAAGTTTCTTGCAATGGTCGAACTCACTATAATGAATTACACAGAAATAGTTTCTTTTGTACCACCCTCAGCAGAGTATTATTCATGGCCATCACATATACAAGAGCTTGTAACATGAGTAAGGTACTGTATCTACTGCACTTATTATCTCTACCATTGTCTCAGACATTCATTGTCTCCAATTCAGTACACATGTGACATGCAAAGTTTAAAGTTCATGCATGTTTATGCTAAGGGACTCGTCACATTGCACAGCCTCGTATGCAGGAGCTTAAAGGAGAGTGGGTGCATGACCAATTGACCACTGACTTTATTTGTGCCTTTTATAATTTTTTAACTCAATTCAATGTGAATATAATAAGCTTCATTTTGGTATAAGATTCAGCTCAATTGAGGTAAGGAAGGAAAAGCTACTCATCTCAATGTCACTTAATGTCTAAAAACAACAAGGAAATCCTTCTTAGCAGTGCCTCCTTTCTCAAGAGCAAAATGATTCAGATGGATTCCACGTAAGCATAAGTGCCTGTGCAGCTTCACACCAAAGATAGCTTGAACCTGAAAGGACCAGGAGGGTACCGTTCATGACGGCAGTTGCAATTGGCAACTTTTGTTTTCATTTCATTCCCCTGCACCCCATCACAGATTCTTTTTTATGACATTTATTTTTATGATAACCAGGAGCAGGTAAAATCCAGTGTTTAGTGTATGCACTATTTTCTTTTGCAAATTAACTTGGTAACCATTGCCAAGCTCGTGTGGTGAAATTTAACTCTCAAGGTGTTTGCAAGTGGCTGCATGTATTTAATACTAGACACTATTTGAAAGACATGCTGTTGCTGAAATGCAAAGTGCAGCATCTTGCAACACTTTGGCAAAAATGCACAAACAGCAGAAATGTGATTATCCATATAGAGCTATTGTTCAAGACAGCAAAAGTAATTTAGAAAACCACATGTAAGAATTCGGTCTAATTTCATCGTTGTACACTATTATTTATTTATTTAATTAATTAATTACATTAAAAAAAATTGTTTGTCTGTTTATTTATTGTTTGTTTGTTTGGTTGTTTGTATGTCTGTCTGTCTGTCTGTCTGTCTTTCTGTTTGTTTGTTTGTTAATTAATTAATTAATTAATTAGTTAATATTTTTTTCATCCGGTTCACGTGCTGGATGCATCTGCCAGTTTACATTGCTGGATGCATATGCCGGATTACATGCTGGACATGTGTGCGAGGTATGGTTTTGCAGCACATGGTGGATAGCTAGCTACCAGTGTATGGCTCACACGAGTCTTAGCATCTTATTATTCCTGATTAAGGCTAGAGCATCTAGTCGAAACGTCAAGAGAACTCAATTTCAAGTAGATTATTGAGAAGGTTATTGTGAGGTTATTATGTCAACTGAGAATTCATTGAGAGAAGTATATCAGTCGTGAACAAATCAAAATTTGAACACATTCCCGTTGTTTGCTTGCACTCTTACTAATTATAAACTACATGCATAGCAAAAACAAGTCACTGTTTTACTCTTGAGGATGAGCTACTTTTAGACCTGAAGAAGACCTGTTCAGCAAAGCAAAAGGAAGTTTGTCGAAGGAGGATGCTTCACAAACCCAATAAGTTAAATAGCTCTGCTCTCTTAGACAGTTGCTATAGCAGGGATGTATAGATGCAGCTAGCATATGCCATTAATTTCTAGCATGTAATCTGATTAGTGTTCTAGTCTCCCCCAAGCAGCTCTGACCTGCAGCTACAATGCAGGTGAAGTTCTATTAAACACACACTCACTAATACTAATTATTTTACTGCCTAAATTTAATGTTCTGAATCATTTTGAATAAATTCAACTACTCCCGCATGTGCATTGGCTCTGGTACACATTGGGACAATTTACTAATTTGAATTTAGTGTGGACGTGCCCAATGCTACAGAGTGCAATTAAATGTGCATGGAATGTGGAGTATGGACTGAACCATCATTAGTTGTGGAGGATGTAATTTATCTGTGTTGTATTCTTCTTCTAGCTCTTTCTGAACTATCCGGTGTCAGAGTTAGCAAAGGTGTGGTGCAGTGGACTGTCTCTAGCAGTCTTCCACTAGAGTGTTACAACAAATATTTCCTGCAATTATCTCGATGCATGATTGAAAAATTTGCAATTCTCCCTGCACTAAATCTGACTGATGATGCTATCAGGACAATTTTTTCCAGTGAGCTTAATATTTTGGTGTATTGATAAATACCATAAATTTAGGTAATAATTATTTTAACACTTCTGATATCATTGTGTAATTAATTGTGTGATTTCATATTACCAGGTATCAATCAATCATTTATTTTTGCAAAACCATTAAATTGAACTTCAGGATCAGCAGTCATATGCAAATATAATCCAGTTATCACTAGTAGGTTTGTTACTGTTAGTAGAAACTGCCGGAGATACAAAAATGCCTCTTTCTGGTGCTGTTTATCAGACATCTCAAGCATGCATGTGCTCATTACCTATGCCCTTCATGCATGAGAGTGCATGAATACACATGATTTAATTTCTTGCACAAATAAGTGCAAACTTTATTTTTCTAGGTATATCTGCTGCACCACCACCAACTTCTATGGCAGCAGTAAATTCTACCAACTATGACATTGTTTATATTGGTGATTGTGTCGGACCTACTCTCCAAATTTCCATCTGTCCTGCAAGTATATCTGGTCATCTTGTCTTGTCCTCTATCAGCACTTTAGTTGCTACTTCCATATGCAATATCTCCTTGAGCTCTGAGGGTGTGGCATCAACCAAGTCCCAGATAACTAGTTGCAATGGCACATGTAAGTTATGATAGTAGTGAACGGCACATAAAATGGTGCTAATTTTATTTTTGTTTCTATCCAGTGGTAATTATTGCAAAGTTAAACATACGCACAGAATTATAACAAAGGATATGATAGTCCATGATGCAAAAGTGTGAATTCACACTTGTAAATGCAATTTATCAATATGGCAGAAGGGAGTGCATCAGCACACCCTTTATTACTGGGACCTTTAAAAATAGTGGCTAGTGAAAACCCAAAGTGAACAAAACTCGTATCTCAACTAAAACTCACATTACAGCTTCTTAGCTGCCTAAATGGTGTCTCTATCTACCATTAGCTCCAAAAACTCTTCCAGCTTGCCTTGAGTCCTGTTAAGGTATATAGTAAACAAACACAACTCACTCCCCTTGCATAATTTTTGTGCGAAGTCTATTTACTATTGGATATCAATTATCTTACTGGAAGATTCAAAATCATCCATAAAATGTCTTTGCCGATGATCAACTTCAATTTACTCACTTGACGTTAGATGTTACTGCCTTCTTCATTACTCCTGATGAAGCCTTGAGCAGCATCTAGCAGTGAGTAAATTCAAGTTGATCATCGAGAAAGTCATTGCATCTTCTCTGCTGTTTGGTGTGTGGAGTTTTTCTATTCTGTGACAGTTACCAAGTCCTTGAAGGACTAATGATGAAGTAACTGACCACTACCAAAGAGCTGACTCTAATAGCAATTACAAGGTATGGTATGTGCTGACTTGTGTGGTGTGTACAACAAAGACAAACAAGCTAGAAAAATGTTTATGTTAAGGGTGGAGCTTTTGTTCTTCTCTGCTACTTGTTTTGTGGAGTTCTCCTGTGCGATCATGTAAAAAATAAAGTGTCCAACATACACCAAATAGAGTGTGCAGTGCTGTCTCTATTAGTAAACTAATTTTACTGTGCATTACCAACTCAATATTGTAGTAGCAGAACATGCACCTTATGGTGTGAAAAACACACCATTGTCAGCCAGTGTATATTACACACCAAAATCAAGTATCACTACACTAACAGCAGAATGAAAGATGTGTGGGTAAGTTCTTGAGTGACAAGACACATATACAACTACTTGAAGGAGGATGTGGCTGATCCTTTACCAATGGACCTAATTAGAAAAACGACAACAAAATACGGAAACAAATAACAATAACAACATAAAAATTCAAGTTAAGGTATGGAGGGGTTTCCCCCACAGAGCACAGGCATGGCAAGATGACTGGAAGTGTGCGTGTGTTGAATCAGAAAAGGCCATGTTTCAGTCCCATGCTTGGATGTTACTGCAGCTGTTTCTCTCTCCCTCTAAGTCTTTGTTTTTGCTATATCTCAGCAATCACTGCTACTATCAAGCTGGAACAGTGGAAGTACTGGATCTCACTATGGAAAAGCCAGTCGAGACGGAGCTGCACTTGGTCTAGTCTTGCTTTCAATAGTTCTGCTCTTACAGAAAATTAATTTGGAACTCACTTCCTCATGGCTACTGGCATGACATGTTCCTAATGTGGGAAGCACGATTGTTTCCCTCGGAATGGCAATGAGCTACTGATTAGTTCAGAAAAGTGTTGATGCTGCTAACTGATATTCTCTGAATGGACTAATCATGAAAAGATTGATTTTAAAAAGTTCTAAGTAAATGTGGTAAGTTGAGAACTGCCATTTCACAGTCCCCTCTCTTTCAGGTGCCTCAACATCAGCTGCCTTGTCATATTTCTCCTCTAAGTCCACCTTCAAATCTTCCAGTTATACACCCAATAATTAGCATTAATAAATACTAATTTTATGACCAGATTGACAAAACCCTATCTAAACGTGGATGAACAGTTTTATTATTTTTGTCTGAATAATTTGTAATTTAATGACCTTCTCAATAATGGACTTGGAATTTTTACTCTCTCAACATTTCGACTAGACGCACTAGCCTTCATCAAATTCATATTGTAAGGTCGTTATAATTTTGTTATGTCAACTTTCAACTTGGTTGAGAGTGTTTTGTAATTGCACTAATGGATAGAACTATCCTTCATGTATAACCAGTTATAAGCTCAGGCACCCTCAAGAGGACCAAATAAATAACCCTTCCAGTGAGCTAGGTTGATACACTTACCCTTTGTGAATGGAGCATTATGTATGCTTTGAGTGTACCCATTAGGCTAACTTTTCTTCGGCTGCTGCTGCAAATTCATATCTGGATTTATAGAGATGTCTTCATATCAACAGATGAGTCAGGGAAGAACTCGACATGGTGGTAGGCTTGATGGTCATGCACTCGAGCAAAGCTAGTAGTTTTGGGTTTGACCTCACACTGAATACAATTATTCCAATGATTAATTTTTGAGTGCTGCTGGAGAGAAACTGTTCATGTTATACCTCAAAGGTTACACACTTGAGCAGTTTCAAACTTTCAGGACATGACCTTTAGCCATCTTAGGTGCTAAGATAAATCTGTTTTTATTTTTAAAAACGTTTAGTCAGTTTCACCAAATCTGGTCATATTTATATTAAATTCACAGCAAGTCACATCCAGTGCCACACCTTCCACCATTGTTGGAAAGTTTTCTGGTGGGTCACTGGGTATGTGCTGATTTGTGTGGTATGCAAGAAGAGGAAATATTTTGGAGAGTACATATCAATATTGCACAGCTGACAAATTGCTCAACTGCTATATAAACAATATAGAAATAACTAGTTAGAAACAACTAATGTACTATATAGAAATAACTATAATATTATATATACTGTATAAAACACCTATATAAACAATCAGCATAAACTAATAGAATCAAATAATCTTTACGAAACTGTAGTCTTGGCAATATTTGTGAATAAATCGACTTCAAATATCTAAATAAGAGCAGATTCTGAGGGGAAAAACATGACAACTATAATTATTGGATTATCAATAAACTCTCAGAAGTCTAGAGCCTCTAGTTGAAATATTGAGAGAGTACAATTTCAAATTTAGGTTATTGTATTATTATTATGTTAACTGAGAGTTAATTGAGAATTTATTTTAGGGAAACCTATGGTAGCAATACCAACTATTCCTAATGAAGGCTAGAGCATCTAGTCGTAACATCGAGAGAGTACAATTTCCAGTTGATTATTGAGATGGTTATTGTCATGTTATTATGTTAACAGAGAGTTAATTGAGAGTTATTTTAAGGGAAACCTATGGTAGCAATACCCCATCCCCTATTTCTGATGAAGCTAAAGCATCGAGTCAAAATGTCAAAAGATTACAATTTAATTTTATATTAGATTGATTTTTGGTCAAGTGTAGAGACCATATCTATTTAAACGACAACAAATTGTAAGAAGTTATAAAATTTAAAATCATGTTGTACCAATCATCATATAGATTTTATGTAGTTCTGAAAATAATTAAATTTATCAGCAGATTTAATTGTGTCAGGTTTACTAATTACGACAATCGGTAATGCTCCTCCCATTGAGGGAGGCATGGATGATGGGATGACATGCTGACAATAGTCAACAGCAGAGATATTCAATTTAACTGCTTGTTGTATAGTTGTATAGTGAACAACAAGTTCATGGGCCACCTTCCCTTCCACACACTTGAAGTCCTGAGGGCTAGAGTTTTATTACTCTCTGGGTTTATGGAAGTCAGTAGGTTAAAATGGAAGTGGTTAATGAGCAAACATCTTGAGGCCATTTCTGTGCTATGCGGATTTTGTTATTGCATGACTAATTAAGTACTTATTAATTAAAAACAAAACAACAACAAAAAATAAATACATTTTAAGTTTAACTGCTAATAGATTGGGGTGATAGTTACTGTTACTTTGTCTTTGTTTTGCAACTTTCACTACCATAGATGCCCCTACAGGCAGTGGTGGCAGTGATGGTGGTGGCAGTGATGGTGCTGGAGGAGGCAGTGGAGCAGTGGTTGTTGGTGTAGTGGGTGGAGTTGCTGTAGCAGTCATACTCATTCTTGTAGCCATTATAATTATCCTGGGGGTCCTGCTATCCAAGAAAGGTACATCTTGTAGACATTTGTTATTACAAGTGTATTTTGTAGAGGATATTTACTCCACATGGTCCAAACATCGTGGAAGTGCATGTGGTGTTGTATGTGTATGTGTATTTAGGTGATTGAGTCTGAATATTACAAGATCTTGAAGGTGAATTTTAGTTTTTTTTGCAGTTTTTAGGTCTGTTGGTTTCTGCACAAACTAATTTACCATCAAATTTATTTATAAAAATAATATTTAGCATAAGCTGCCAATTATCGGCTTTGCTCAATTATAAGCGCACCATGCACCAATTATCAGCATAGATTACATCACTCACAAGTTTTATAAAAATGTATGGTAATTTACCAGAACATCTAACATTGAGAAGCAGCTTTGCAGGTTCCTCAATTGCTTTAGTTATTGTACAGAGCTTCTTGTTTGTTGTTGATGTATTGATTGTCATTTGCTTCTGGTTAGTTCGCTACCTTGAAGTTGTAGTGACTAGAGCCATGATATTAGAGGAATTTGTAGCTACTCACCTGTTCCATCAAACTGGCTGACTAGCTAGCAGAATATTCAGCTAGGTATATCTGTTTACCTCCCTAAGAATGCCTTGGGAGGAATAAGTCATTTCGACCGAAGTCTGTTTCTCTATTGTTGATCACTTCCAGGAACAAGAAATGAAAGCATATGTCAGATTAGTCTCTGCTAGCTGCACATGCATCAATGGTTATGCTGTCCAGCATGCACCCATTGAGCATGGAGTTTCTAGGTCCAGTTTACAAGATAGACTTCTGAAAGTCCAAAATGGTATGAAGCTGCACCCACAGCTTATTTAACAACTACAGAGGAAACTGAACTTGGATGAGATTCATGCAGGTTATTGGGATGATTGGGTATGGCAAGAGCAGAGCATAGGTAAAGGGTCTATGTAGAATCATTAACCAAAGAGAGAATGGAATTTCAGATTGCTGATTTCTCCAAATTCTTGAGCAAGAGATGCTACAGCATAACACGTGTCATATTTGAAGCTAATCCTGGAAAGGTGATAACAAAGTACCAATTCAACAGTTTGTTACCAAAAGCACGGAACAACTATGGAGCCATCTTTGATAATCAATGGCTTTATAAGATGCAGAGCCTTTTCTTTCAATCCAATTGCTGTGTGCTAGATCATGACTCAATTGTGGATAATAGGCCGATGAGGAAGACTGTGATCATCATCAACAACGTCCTCCATGTATAATGACTGGTGAAGCGCATCAACCATGTTTATGCTGTCCATGTTGAGGGTCTTATCATCAGTGATCTCAACACATAGCCAGATGCTACTGATTTCAGTCTAGCAGATTATTTTCCCACCGTGTCTCCATAGGAACCTGTATGAAGTGGCACCATGTTGGTTCCTGGTAGTTTATCAGTTTCTGGTCGTGTATCCAATGTACCTATCACTTCTACCACTCCTCCTCAAGTAAGACCACCTGCTAATGAAGGCACAATGCAAATATCCTCAGCTAAGACTACTAGCTTGTAGGACACCAAGTTGGCAATTCCTCTACAGCAAGTTCAAACAGGTCCTTGACTCACTCAAATAAACCTCCACATCCTCTGATAGTATAGATGTCTAAATACCTCATGCAATATCTACCAGCTACACCAATCTCAAGATAATCAGCTTCACAATAGAGTTCATGTGTTTTGTCTAGTGCAGAGGAGAACACTGTCTAAAATGACAGAGAAGACTAGAATTAGGAATAACTAGCATAGGAGGAGAAAAAAGAAAGCATGAAAGAGAAGACAAAAAGAAGGGACAAAGGGAAGAATTCATCCAGAGGAAGATGGAAGAGAAAGCCAACAAGGAGTGCATGTGGGAAGAAAAGGCCTACAAAGAAGCAAAAGTTTGTTGCAGACGCAGGTGGACTGGCTGAAACTTGACTTACCAACTCACACCTTCTGAACCTTGACCTTACCAACTTACACCCTCTGAACCTGAACTACACCTTCTGAACCTGAACTACACCTTCTGAACCTTGACCTTCCCAACTTACACCCTCTGAACCTGAACTACACCTTCTGAACCTTGACCTTCCCAATGTACACCCTCTAAACCTGGAGCTTCCCAACCTACACAGTTTGTCTGAACCTGGATAGTATTTGCCCTTTGAGCTTTCCTGTATGAATTGTGAATGTTATGAATGTTTATGCATTTACGGTGAAGATATGAAAATATGAACTGGAGCAGAATGGGTTAAGTATGCCTGCAGTCGCTGGGTTAATTTTACAATGTGCAGCTAGCCAGCTAGTTAGTTAGCTAGCCAGCCAGCTAGTTAGTTAGCCAGCCAGCCAGCTAGTTAGTTAGCTAGCCAGTCAGCTAGTTAGTTAGCTAGCCAGCCAGCAGGTGTGCTTGTGTTTAGTGCTGTTCTTGCTATTATTGTCTCTTAAAAATTAATGGATTGTGTTGTGGCGAGTGTTTTGTTATATTTACATCAGGTGTGAACATGGTTCACTGCATAAAAATTGAATGAACTATGGACCTGTGTGTATCCTGCTAAAATCAAAACATCACACCAGTGCTGATAATGATTTCTTTATGGTGTCAGAATTCAGTACTAAGTGTCAATAACTATTTGTCAAGAATTAACTTTTTCTAATTATTCATGTCATTAGAATGCAAATGCAATACACTGCAGTGCGTATGAGAATTTTGTATGAGAATCAGCTCAATTGCTATTGCTATAAGGAAAGAAACTACCACATAACTCTATGTTCACAACAAAACTTACAGGAGAGATTTTGGCAGTTACAATAATGTATTTAAAAAATAAAAACAAGAGCAATCAGAAACCACAAACTCTGCCAGTCCAACAATTTTCTTTCATAATCATTCTGAATAAAATCTATTTTTAAAAGACTAGTAAACAAAGAAAATTTTGCTGTGCAGTCAGCCTCACTAGCTAACTGCTAGAGTTAGCAAGCTCTAACTTAGCTAGTGAAATTTGTTGTCTCAATGTTGCATAATAGGTGAACTATCATTACTTATGTGTAATATGCTGCAATATGCATGCAGAGGTATATTCATAAACAACATGACATGCGACTCCAAGTGCCGTGCTGTTTCTGGTGATGGCGTATACCAGTATATCATCAAATTCTAATGGATTTGTCCTTGATCCATGTCTGCATAACCTGTGGATAAATAAACAAGTTCATATCTCAACTAAAACTCAATTTGACAGCTGTTTAGTGTTCTAAACAATAGCTTCAGCCTATTTTAGCTCAAAAACACTTCAACTCTGTCTTGATTTCATTGCTAATGTAGTAAACAGGCAGCACACATACTCAGACACATGCCCCCCCCCCCCCTATGAATCGATGAATTGTGGCTATCTAACTACTTTTTCTACCCAAACTTTGTATAATTGCTAAATTCTAAATACATTAAGGGGGGAATAATGTCAAAATGCTAACTTTCACCTTTTTTTAAACAACTATTTTAAATGGTGTCTCTGCTCATATAGAAGTCATATTCCAAATTTCAGAACATTTGAAGATTCTATGATGCAGTTACGACAGCTTTTGTACTTACTATTTTCATTAGAAACCCAGCAAGTGTGAAGAAGAATCGCGTCGCATTAGATTAGAAGAATTTCCACATATTTCCACAAATTTCTCCCTCATTTCAAACCCAAACTCCATAATTTATATAATACCAGAATGCTTATTGTGTGCTCTTTAACCTAAACTATTTTATTTTCACTGTTATGAGAATGTGTTGGGTATAGACCAGCATATCTGCATGTGGTTTGTATGGGATTTCCTCCCCCTCTCCTGTGGTGCATTATCAACAAATAGTTTAGGTGAAACTACTACATGTACTCTTACCAATAAACCACTTAGCATTATTAAAGGATTTTTAATTTGTGGATTGGATTTCCTGGCTGACACTTTGGCATAAAAAATATATATGACTGTTGTGGAACCTATTTCACAGAAAGCCTCCACAAGCACTACGCCCACGAAGCTACGAGCGCAAGACAACAGTCACACTCTGAGCTGCAAGAACAGAGATATGACTGTAGACCAGATGAAAGGATGGACCCAAGATGAACCCATGAGATCATCTGGATCTCATGACTAACACAATTTCTGAACCCTTAATTTATACATGTACTGTAGATCATGCATTGATGATGTAATAGCTAAATTTAGTAACAACTGTGGCATGCTCTGGGAGCCTATTTAAGGGCCCAACGTGCAGGTCACAGGGGACTTGTTTTTTTGTGAATGCGTGGACTTGTGTTCATATCAATTCTTATTAATATTTTAACTGATATGGAGTCTAGTGCATGGTAGCGCGAGCTTGAGCCTTAGATATTACAACACTGGTGGCAGCGAAAGTGACTAACCTACGAGTATCTATATTAGCGTAGCTATAGCATCGATTTGATTGACCTGTGAGTATCTGAGTAGTGCTTAACATCATTTTGCCTTCAAACTGATTCGATTACTCAAGGAAGTACTCCCATTTGCATTATCCTCCAACTTTCCTCAACTCGTTTCTCGCCAGAACAAACATGTCCACCAGACGTCAAACAAACAAAGTCCAGCCTCCAGGCGAGAGTGCCCAGGAGAGTGAACAAGACCCCAACGTTGCTGACCAAGAGGTGATTGACTTGGACAAGATCATGAAGATGATGGCCCAGCAATTTAAGATGGATGCCCTGCACCGAGCTCATCAAAGAGAGCAGGATAAATCAGCGGCAGAGAGACAAGAGATTGAACGGGCAGAACGAACCCGAGAGATATTTGAGAGGGAGGAGAAGGCAGCTAGAGAGAGAGCTGAGAGAGAGGAATAGAGAGCCATAGATAAGGCTGAGAGAGAGCAGCAGAGAGCTGAACGAGAGGAGATCGAGGCCAACCGTTGGAAACAACTCCAACAACAAGCACATTTAGACAGAGAGGAGAGACGACGGCTAGAGGATGAACGTCGAGACCGAGCTACCCTGGCAGAGGAACTCAGGGACGAACAGCAGAAACAACATATGGCCATGATTAAGTGGATAGAGGAACAGCAACTTACCCAGGCGAAGAAAGCTGAGAGTGACAGGGAGCTACGCAGACAAATGGGGAAGGACCTACCGACCATGGCTCCTTTAAAAAAACCCAAGGAAATAAAAAACTACCTCAACCATTTCAAAGGCCAGATGCAAAGGTATGATATCCCCAGAAGACAATGGACCACCCTGCTGAGGCCACTCCTGGATGATGAGTCCATGACCTATTATGACTGCTCTACCTGTGGAAATTCAGGACGACTTCCAACGACTGTCAGAGGAACTCGCCACCTTCAATGGTGTCACAAAGGATTTCCACCGTAAAGAGTGGACCAAATTTGCAGCACTAAAGGATGAAGACCCTGTGCAGATGGGTATCAGAGCAGAGGCTCTGATCGAGGCCTGGACAGCTGAAGCCACCACAATGAAAGAGCTACGATCACATTTTGCCACCGAACTACTCCTTGGAGCGCTAGACCCAGATGTTGCAGCCTGGACCAGAAACCAACACTATAATGATACCCGTGAGGCATCCAAGATTGCTAGTGTATTCAAGGCCAGTTTACCACCCTTACCACCCAAGAAACAAGAGTTCACCAGAAGTTTCAAACCCAGACAGCCCTTAGATTTCGAGAAAACTCAGCCAGGAGGAGGGAAATCTGTAAAGACTGAATCTAGAATGACCTAGGACAAGGTAAAGGGTCCAAGATGTTTTAACTGCCAGGTGTTCGGACACACAGCAGCCCACTGTCCTGACAAGAAGGCTGAACCCACTCCAGCAGCTATATCAATGCACACATCTGTGGAAGGACCGGCCAATCAACACCTGTACAGGGGATCTGTGAACAAACGCCCGGTAGAAAGAATGCTAAGAGATACTGGTTCTACCATGTCCCTGGTACACCCTAGAATAGTGGGGAAACGATTCAAGAATGAAGGACCCATCATGTTAAAGGGTCTCTACATGGCAAAAACCCAACCATCCACCACAGTAACACTCAAGGTCAATGGCTCTAAGTGTAGGGTCCGTATGGTGGTCACTGATCACATCGACTACGATGTGGTCCTGGGTAATGACATCCCCCGTATTGACGAATTATTGGGAGCTAAACCGACCAGACAACAGCCCAAGCGAAGGAGCATTCGACCAATCAACTATAGAGAGCCATCGGATTCGTCCTCACCAGACAGCAGCAACTCAGACTATCGTTCTGATTCAGCAGAGAATGCTTCAGGAGCTGAGTCAGACCACAACACAGACTCTGAGAGTAGGCAAGCGACACCCACCCACATTGAGAACATAGTGACCGATGAAGCAGCCTCTACCGACTAAGTTTCTGATGAGGACCAAACTCCTAAGAACAATCAGACTAGGACCAAACAAAGCAGAGAGAGACAGAGGCAGGCCCACCGCTGGGGCGAGCCAGTTCCCCTGGATGGGGGGATACAACAGTTACAACAAGCCCAACAAACAGACCAGTCCCTAGCAGCATCGAGGAGGACGGCTGGACTGACCAAGTCACCATTTTACTACAACCCAGAGGGAGTTCTCTGTCGGCAGGGCATGTTGTCCAAGAACCACCCCAGACTGGAGCAGATAGTACTGCCACACATCTACAGGGAGAAGACACTCAGGATGGCTCACATTGCCCCGCTAGCAGGACACTTTGGGACTACCAGAACCCTATCACGAATTCAGAGTCGGTTTTTCTGGCCAGGACTGACCCAAGACGTCAAGGACATGTGCCGACGTTGCCAGATCTGCCAAAAGACAGCCCCACGAAGATCAGGCAAGGCCCCGCTAGTGCCCCTTGCCATCATCAGAACTCCATTCTCAAGATTACCTATGGATATGGTAGGACCCCTGCCGCCAACGTTGGAGCCATCATCAGAACTCCATTCTCAAGATTACCTATGGATATGGTAGGACCCCTGCCGCCAACGTTGGAGGGGCATCGTTACATACTGACAATTTGTGACTATGGTACGAGATACCCGGAGGCTTTTGCTCTCAAGTCGACCACCAGCCGAGACGTGGCTGAAGCGCTGATGGAGATGTTCTCCAGGACTGGCATACCAGAAGAGATCCTCATTGACAGAGGCTCAAATTTCTGCAGCAACCTGATCAAGGAATTCTACACCATGATGGGAATCAAATCAATCAAGACCTCAGCCTACCATCCCCAAACTGATGGGATGGTTGAGAAATTCAACGCGACACTCAAGGCAGGCCTGAGGAAATACATCGAGCAGTTTGAAGGACAATGGAATAAGGCACTGCCCTATATTCTATTTGCCTACAGAGAGACACCACACACCACCACAGGTCTTTCACCATTTGAACTCACCTTTGGGAGAAGCCCAAAGGGACCACTAGACGTCCTAAAAAGACAGTGGACTGGCTCTGACTCTTCAGGGGAGGATGTAGTGACCTTCCTGACCCAAACATATGCACGTCTCGAGAAGGCCACGGAGTTGGCCACAATGCTAGAGTCACAGGCAAAAGAGACGACGAAAGAATATTATGACAAAGGAGCCAGGACAACTTCCTACGAGATTGGAGATCAAGTTCTTGTCCTCAAACCCTCAACAAAGGTGAAGCTGCTGGGTAGTTGGCAGGGACCTTTCACCATCGTCATGAAACTCTCTGACACAACCTACCAAGTGCAGAAGACGAGGTCCAACCCTAAGCTGAGGACCTATCACGTGAACTTTCTGCAACGATGGCAGTCACCCTCAGCAGTGTGTCTCCTCTCAACAGCCTCAGAGGACATAGATGACCTCCCCAGCTGGGAACCCACTCCTGGCCTTGACAGCATCGACATCAACCAGGAACTGAGCCCAGGGCAGTACGACCAGATGACCACCCTACTGCAGCAGAACGAAGACGTTTTCAGCAATGCTCCTGGTACCACGCCAGAAACATCCACCTCCATTGAGACAGGTGATGCCAGACCAGTATGTTCACCCCCGTATAGGTTAGCACACTCACAGATCCCAGCAGTCAAGCAAGAAGTCCAGCAGATGCTTGCAGCTGGTATCATCACACCCAGTAGAAGTGCCTGGTCCTCCCCACTGCTCATGGTCCAGAAGAAGGATGGGACACTCAGACCTGTGATAGATTACAGGAAGCTCAACAGGCTCACCAAGCCTGATCCCTTCCCAATGCCCAGAATAGAGGACATGATAGACGAACTGGCCACTGCACAATATATAACCACCCTCGACCTCACAAAGGGCTACTGGCAGGTGCCAGTGGAGAAAGCCTCCCAGGAAAAGACTGCATTCGTTACCTCGTTTGACAAATACCAGTTTAGCAAGATGCCGTTTGGTCTGATGGGTGCCCCGGCAGTGTTTCAACGGATGATGAACGCCATTTTTAGGGACGCATCAGACCATGTCGCGGCATACTTGGATGATGTAGTG
The DNA here is from genome assembly GCA_028752905.1 of Cladorhizidae sp. MBARI D1340-BT2. Taxonomy (NCBI): domain Eukaryota; kingdom Metazoa; phylum Porifera; class Demospongiae; order Poecilosclerida; family Cladorhizidae; species Cladorhizidae sp. MBARI D1340-BT2. The sequence goes on along the minus strand of JAQNBH010000006.1, from coordinate 1,770,576 downwards.
ATCTTTAGCAAGTCCTGGGAAGACCATGTCAGCCACGTTCAAGATGCTCTAGATAGCATCAGAAAGGCCGGACTCACCATCAAGGCCAAGAAGTGCCAGCTAGCCATGAGGGAATGCCTGTACCTTGGGCACACAGTGGGAAGAGGCAAGGTGAAGCCAGACATTACCAAGATACAGGCTATTCAACAATTCCGGAGGCCCATCAAGAAGAAGGATGTGAGATCATTCTTGGGCCTGGCCGGCTATTATATAAGATTTGTAAACAATTTTTTGACCATTGCTACACCTCTCTCTGACCTCACCAAGGACTGCCGACCCGATAGAGTCAGCTGGAGCGAAACGGAGGAGAAAGCTTTCCAAACTCTCAAGACCAGCCTGACCACTGACCCAGTACTGCAGGGACCAGACTACTCCAAGCAGTTTGTCCTGCACACCGATGCCTCCGACGTGGGCATAGGAGCTGTGCTGAGTCAAAGAGACGCCCACGGCCACGATCTAACAGTAGCTTTCTACTCAAGGAAGCTAGTACCCCGTGAGACCAACTTTGCAGCAGTGGACAAGGAGTGCCTGGCCATTGTGGATAGCATCTGACACTTTCAAGTATACCTGACTGGAGTCCAGTTCAAAGTTGTCACAGACCATCAGTGTCTGAAATACCTGGATTCAGTGAGGGATGCTGGAGGCCGTAGAACCAGGTGGTCTCTACGACTCCAACCCTTCAACTTTACCATCTGCCACAGAGCTGGAAAGACAAATGGCAATGCAGACGGCCTATCTCGACAGGCCTGGGCCTCTGTCGACCACTCCGAAGAGTCGATGACCGTACCATTCCCGCAGAGGAGGGTGGAGGGGAGTGTTGTGGAACCTATTTCACAGAAAGCCTCCACAAGCACTACGCCCACGAAGCTACGAGCGCAAGACAACAGTCACACTCTGAGCTGCAAGAACAGAGACATGACTGTAGACCAGATGAAAGGATGGACCCAAAATGAACCCATGAGATCATCTGGATCTCATGACTAACACAATTTCTGAACCCTTAATTTATACATGTACTGTAGATCATGCATTGATGATGTAATAGCTAAATTTAGTAACAACTGTGGCATGCTCTGGGAGCCTATTTAAGGGCCCCACGTGCAGGTCACAGGGGACTTGTTTTTTGTGAATGCGTGGACTTGTGTTCTATCAATTCTTATTAATATTTTAACTGATATGGAGTCTAGTGCATGGTAGCGCGAGCTTGAGCCTTAGATATTACAACAATGACAAAAGTTAAATACATCATTAAATAGCTTATCTTCTAAGCTACATTTTGGTAAAAAAATTATATTAATAGAGGGTAGTAGGTGGAAAATATGATTGGTATTGTCGAGGTGTATTTTTTTGACATTCCCCCCCCTTAAACCACCTCAAAGGTGGTGAAAAGTCAGTACAATACACACTCTTGTATATATACAATATGGAGTCGAGCTGAGCTGAGTCAGCAAGCACCTACAAATTCTCACTAGAAAGTAGTCAGCAGTTAGTTGCTGAGAAGTTTATATATTCTTGTGGCTCAAGTAGACAGAACATAGCTTCAACAAAACCAAGTATATGTATCTATTTGTACATATTATGAATATATACATAATATGTGACATATATAATATCTATGATTGATAAATTACTTATAGGTGTCTATGTAGGGGTCTACTTAACTGTAAATGTTTCCAAAAACAACAATAAAAAAATGGAATAATTTGCCAAAACGAACACAAATATTATACTTTTTATATGGTATATACACATTTGTAAATGGTAAAGGGTCCCATAAATCATTGGCAAGTTCTTGTTTAATTTTCCCCCTATATATTTCTTTATATATTATATTAAACATTGCACATATATTATATATATATAATGAACTCAATAATCAACTCTATAATCAACTTAAATTTAACAATTTATTCATTCCACATTATGCTAGAGCATTTAGCCAGTGAATATATTATAAGTTGATTATTGAGAAAGTTGTCATATCTACTATATATTATGTCAACTGAGAATTAGGTGGGAAATATATTGAATGTCCAGCTGCAGTTATAAACATACAATGGTAGCTAAGCCTCCCGATGTTTAGTGTAATAAACTGTTAAGTATGTCATGGTCTCACTCTAGTTACAAACTGGTTACATAGTGAGTACCTCGCTAAGAAGGGCCTGTCTTGAAAAATGCAAGACATTTCTGCGCCTGCATCTTGCATCAACTTGCATTGTATTAAGTTGAGTTGATTTGTTTAGAGGATGTCTGAAACAACTCAGCAGATGCTAATATAGGAATGCCCTATTTGGACTGAGAGAAGCCTAATGGGACAATGGAAAACATGTAGCAGACATGTCAATGCTTTTCTTTAAACTCATGGCAAAGATGAGGTGGTCACGATTGAAACAACAAAACAAAAAACAGCATGTGAGTGCAGTTTGTTATAACTCTAAAGCATTGTGAGCTGGAGAAGAAGCTGCATGAGAAGTATTTACAACTGAGGGATGTTGTTTTTTCCTCTAAAAAACATTTCACTTAGCTATTTCCTAATAATTGAACATTGAATCATTTTATAAATATTGACTTGTTCCAAAACATGGAAGCATTTATAAGGGCAAGAATTACTAGTGAGACCACCTTGCCCTTATTCTTAACTAAAAAAACAAACGGCAGTTTCTTGATTAGCTTACTGTTCGCAGTGTAAATGTAATTCAGGGTATTTCAAATCCCTCCCCAGTTTGCCTTGTCCAGTAATTTCACCTGCAAGACCAATGAAGCAGTGATGTCATCAGAACCTGCTGGGATTTGGGGCTTAATGCAAATAAAAGCTGGCCTAGACCACATAATTATATAAAAAATTATCAATGATATTCAAAATATCAAAATGTAAGTTTGCCCGAATGTTGCAATCGTCTTCTTTATTTTGCCAGAAATTCAAAAAATTAATGCCATTGATGGTCTCTCTATGTTCCCTACTTTCTTACATAAACGAAAAGTCACTATGAGAAATCACCATGAGTATCTTTCTCATGCAAGCGTTGATTGGCTCTATTGATGAGTAGATGAGTTACGCTCTGATTCTGATTACTGCATGAATATTCAAATTACAAATTCAAAACTGTCCTCTTAAACTATTTCAGAGGAAATTGCCAAGAAACCATCTATAAAATCTTTTCAGATATATGTCAGTTGTGAAAAGAATTCAGACAATGAGAGATTATCCATGTGATAATGTTTTGATGGTCGAGCTAGCTTTGTAAAATCCCAAAATTTTAGCCCTCTAAGGCTGGAAATTATAGTGCCAAGCCATACTTTTAGAAACAATTATCGAGTATACTTCGGTCATCACTCTGCTGTTGCATTGTTGACAGGCATTTGTGCATGCACAGTAGTATAACTGTCTAGACAGTGTAATCGTCACACCCTTTCAATGGCCATGCCATGAAGTTCCATTCTACTCTGTATGTTTGAATGGAATTATTCCCCACAACTATGTCTAGCTCAAAAAGGATGCCTAGAGCATGTCTGTCCTGGTGATTGTCTTCATTACACCCCAAGTAGAGCCTCGCAATGGAGTATATCAAAAGAGTGATCTCAAACAACCTTGTCAGAATCTGCTCTTGAGATGTTATATCTAGTTCCTACTTTCAGCTCATAGCTAGTTACATACCTCGCTACTTGCATCTGAAAAAGTCATTTAATCTGGATAGAAGAATAAGTGGTTTGTATTATTTAGTAAATGCCTATATATTCACAGTTGAATGCTAATTTTCTCATGGGTTGGGCTTAGAAGCGTGAGCTAAACATCCAGACTTTCACTTCATTTTGAGTATGTTGATTGAACATGAGCAAGTCACTTACATTTTCTGTTTGTCTTCCTTAAATGCTCTTTTCTCAACCATTTCTGCCACTTAAAAAAATGACGACACAATCAAAATTAATGACATTCAACTCTACTCAGGGGTAGAGGCATGTGCCATTAAAATTGATTGAGGTCAATAAATAGTGAGAATTGCTCTCGGAGTTGGTTTAAATATTGCTAGTATAAATTAAAGATTCTTTAAGATTTCTACTTGCAGCCTAGCCAAAAATTCGAGTGAAGTGAATAGTCCTCCTTAGGAACTAGAACAAAAGACACTTGGAGTAGGCAGAGTCTTCATTTCCCCTAGTTCCTGCAGAGGCTACCTGCTATGTTACAGCTCACATAATGCAAGAATTAGCACAGGTCAAAGGTTGCTAATGTAGTAATAGGATCTTTGCTAGTTTTTTAAAAAGTTGCCGTCCATTTTCATTTTCTAGTTCTCTTAAATTGAAAATAAGAGGCACTGAGCGCCTTTTTACTAGTAATAACAGCAATTAAATGGCATAACGAGCAAATGAAAGTGGTTGATTTCTTATAGCATCTCACTTTATCCTACCAGTCTATCTAGATATTTATTTCTGCTCAGCTTTTCTACACTTTTCTGACGGCTCTTCCTGTCTCAATATTGTGGTTACAGGAAATAGAAACTCTATTGGCTTATCGTATTATGCTCACTCCTGGCATGATCATTTTGTCTCAGCAAGTGTCAGTGCTGTTCACATTGCTCAGAGATATCTTGCTCTCTCTTTGCATGTTCACTGTCCTATACATTTCTGGTTCTCTTCTCAGGGCCTCAGGTTGCTGTTGCTATTCAGGGGTTCATAATCTCTATCTTTATATCTAGAGATTAACTTTTTCTTCTCATGCACTCCAAATAATATAGGATGGTTTATATTCTTGCTAATGGTTGACTTCTTGTACACTCTAGGATGGGATGGTGGGGGCTTATTTTGGTGCTGTATAGTTCTAGTGGTTGACTTATCATGCACTTCATATAATATTTGCAGCTTCCAAACATGAGGTGGAAGGACAGAGATTGCAGTAAGTGTCAGTGCATTGAAATCTTGGTTGTCTTCTGTATAAGTTGAAAACTTACTCTGTTGAAAATATATTTAATTAAAAAGTCTTTCCATCTACAATAGATTAACATGGGTGTATTAGGTTGTCATTAGATGTGGACTTACTGGCATCAGGCATGCTGGAAATCAATAGCTACCAGGAAATAATGGCGTGCACGTGCAATGCTAATACTTACTAACAATTTGCAGTTGTAATGTGCAAACTGCCTAAACTCTCAGCCGTACTGTACTCTGTAGTAGCAATGACATATCTAATATCAAATGAAAGGTGAATGAATGCAGCAAAATCTCTCACAAATACATTAATAATTATGCATTAATAGTTTTCACAGCAAGCAACCAAGGCAGTTTACCAAGGAGCATGAAATAGACCACGCTTCCCTCATAATTATTGTAACAAATAGTAATAACCATCAAGTAGTAAATATTATTAGTGCATATGACGAGTCACATAATTATATAATTTTCTCATTAAAGGAAATTTATGAACTGAAGCTTTTTATTACAGCCATCAAAGTGAAGAGGTGGACTGAGTGGTTCTAAAGATGGATAGCTTCTCTACACTGTAACCTTTACTATGGCTTAGTCTTGTCAGTAAATATGGCCATATTAATTTGTATATCCTCGATTAAGAATTGCCCCTACAATTATAGCTACTTCTCAAATTGTAACCTTGTTGCTCAGTCTCAGTTGGTTAATGGAACTGCCCTTCCATTTGTAACTGCTGTAACAAATATGCAATAGGTCTCACCCAAACCATATGGAACCACATCTTATTGAGGTAAGTGTACTATTGTCATGAGTGATATCACAACCAAAATAATGGCAGCGATGCAGTGTGGCTGGCTGATGAGAGGAGCTGCTATACTAGAACTTTATAAGCTTCAAGTATATACTTCAATTTGTTCAAGTATATACTTCAATTTGCAAAGCTGAACAGAAATTAAATTGCAGTGTGACAGTTTGGGGTGAATGAAGGTCAGGTGAGAAATACAAAAGGAGCTACCATCAAAAGAGAGGAGGTTGATGGATGGAAAATGGCATTTCCTGTGAAGAGCAGTTGGCAAGGATGGAGCACTGAGGTTTGAACACCTGAAGTTTTACCTCTCTAGATGAAGAATAGATTGAACAGAACAAACTTGTTGTAGGATAGTGAGTAGCAGTGGATCCTAGAGTGCATTATGTGCTCTAAAATCCAGAGGTTAGCACATAGCTACACTGCAGAGCTAGACATTGGCTTAAGAATTGATATGTGCACACATGTGCTAGACTGAATTTGAATTCCATCTTCCAGCCAGCACTGACCTTTCCCAGCACATTGAATGTTGATAAGTGTGATGGATTGTCGCCAAGGTTTCAAAGGTAGCACAATGAATCTTCAAATAATTTAGTTAAATTATTATTATATACTGTAGCAATGAAGAGAGAACACAAATCAGTTGAACAGACTCACATTGACTCAGAGCACTAAGAGCTAACTAAGAATATGCAAAAAACAGAACAAACACACAGCAAATGTTCTTGAAGAATCCTGCAAACTCACCAACACACATCAAAGGGTGCAGGATTAATCTTGCAGGTTTGTGCAAGTTTTGAAGATCCTGCAGCTGCTGAGAAGCCTGACCGCTATACTAACCACAAGCTACACACATTACAATCACACATAAACAACTTCACAATGTCAAAGTGTGCCCTGGTTGATTTGAAGGTCACTGTTCAATATTGTGTATATTGCACTGTTGTGGACCATGCAATGGATTTGCAATGGATTGAAGTGCACCATCCATGCAACACAGCAATGGAACAGGTTGCCTTCTGTCATGTTGAGAAATTGTCTTTATACTGAACTTCAGCTTGTAGCACTTGCATTGCTATGAGATGAATGTTTAATTTTCTGAAGAAATGTTAAAGCTTTTTAACTTAATGGCTACTAGAGATAAAGTGGAGTTATGTGCTGGACCTATAAATTACCTGATGTGATGTGCTATGCAATGATTCAGACCTAAAAACATGCATGCATGTAACCAGCTGTAGAAGTGCCTCTTTGGTGTAGCTGGCCTAACTTTCATAATCATGTTCTATTGGTGAAATTTGATAGCTAAATATATTATACGCTATGTATAATTATGTTGTGACACAATATAAAAATGTGTGGGTGGGCGAGAGGTCTTCAGGAAATTGTTTGATACCAAATATGTAGTAGTTAACTGCATTTGAATAGAGCCGCGTATAAAAACACTCAAGGAGGTATGTGTCTATCAGGAGGTGCTGATAATATTAACAACATACAACATGACACACATGCACGCACGCATGCATGCTCACGCCCACCCACAACCACACACACATACACACAAGAAGTGTCATCATTTGAGGAGCTGTTCTTTTCTCTTGCAGACATGAGTCTTCAGTTACACAGGTGATCAATCCAGCTAGAAGTGAAGGAGATTCCACTTGCCCTCCCGTGTATGAAGAATTTAATGCTGCATATGAGAACCCTGATGTAGGCATACAGCACAATACTACAGAAGCTGCACATGTGGGCCCAAGCATAGGAGAGTATGCATTATCCCAGTGTGAAGCTTATGGTGTTCATAAGAAGCATGATAAGGCAGTGGTGGATTTTAGCTATGATGAAGTTAGGATTCCAGGAGCAGGCCAGTGAAGCTCAATGAAGACTGCAGTTCAATAATTACAATACTCACACTACTAGTAGGACATATAGAATGTATTGCACATTATAATATACTTTTACTATAATACTATAACAATATTGTTCTACTTTTTGTAACACTTTATATTATATGAAGCTATTTAAATTTCAGTGTGATAATGCCAACATTTATTAACATTTTATTGTGGACAGTTGGGAGGCTGCATTGCTCTCTAGATCTCAAACTTTGGCATGCCCAGCAGATGAGTGCCTGAGCCCTTCATGAGAGGCCAGCTGATGAGTGCCTAAGTCCTGCTTCATGGGAGACTGAGCTGATGTGCCTAACTCCTGCTTCATGTAAGGCCAAATGAGTGCTTAAGAGTAGGCCATGGCGGATTATGCTAGCATAATTTTGGGAAAAATAGGTGGTTCAGAGAATTGAGAATAATGCTGGAAAAATAGGCAAGCTTTCAGGAAAAATAGGCAGACTTTCAGGAGAAATTGAAATGATTTCTTAGATTAGACATAAGAGTGACTGAATGCATCACAGTAACAGCTTATCCACACTTCTCAAGTCTCACTTATTGAAATTGTGACACACTCAGCCAAGTCAAGCATCTTAATTAAAAAGCATGCAGGATATGGGTGGGTAAGATTCTTGCTGGTACCAGTTGTGAAATAACCACAGTGTGGTCATTTCACAACAGTCAAGTATTGTCTACTGGTAAAGGGTTAGTCTGCTTGGCAGTTAATTACTTTATTGTGTACAGACCACATGGCCAAGTCATTGTGCACTGAACAGTTGTGTTTGTAGCTAGCTGAAGTATATGGCTGAGACAATAGAGGCAGGACTAGATGGAGACACTGACAATGTGTGTGACATCAATGAAAGTACCAGCTCAGACTACACAGAGTTGCCAGTCACCAATCTTGTAGATCTGCTTAAACCTCTCAGCCATCAGCATCAGCCAGAAAAAGGAAGATTGGCATCAACCTTCCTCCTAGAGAGGAAGAAGCTGTACAAACAATGATCCTAAGTCGGTTTCTCCAGCTGAAAGAGTGAAAGGCATACAAAAATGACCCTTTGACAGTGAGCAATGGCAAACTGTTTTGTTCAGGCTGCCAGGAACAACTCTCTGTAAATAAAAGTTCCTTAGAATTTTACATCAAGTCTCTGAAGCATGTGAGGGGCAAGGAATGTTTGGTATCGAAAGAAAAGCGTCAATTAGGCTTAATGAGGTCACTCCGGCAATTTGATAAAGAAGTTCATCCATCAGGTGAAACATTACCCGATTCTACCCATATGTACAGAGTGAATGTAGTGACTGCTCTACTAAAAGCAGGTGTTCCTCTCAGCAAGTTAGACGCCTTTAGGGACCTACTTGAAGAAAATGCATTTACCCTATCTGATTCATCACACCTTCGTCATCTGATACCATTCATCTTGAATGATGAAATCAGTAAACTGAAACAAGATATTTGCGGGAGACATTTAGCAATAATTTTTGATGGAATTACCCATGTGTGTGAGGCCTTTGTGATTGTTCTACGTTACATAGATAAAGAGTGGGCTATCAAGCAGCATGTTTGTCGGCTGATGCTTTTAGTATGGTACTCAAGCAGCTGTTCTTGTAGAAAACTGGAACTGGCAAGCCTATGAATATTAGTGAGTTTGTGCTGATCTCTTATAGGATTACCTTAGCCCAGCCCCTATTCCAGGAGGGTGCACTGTATTTGAGATTGTAGTAAAGCTTTGACATGGCCAAGAGGCAAATATCGATTCTGTCATTTGGGGTGTCAGTGTCAAGCAATGAGTCTGACATTAGCACTGCTACTGATAAGAAAGTCAGTTCAAGATCAAAGGGAAGTAAGGCAGCCAAGTACTACTCAGTCTCTATCTCCTGATGATCTGGGAAATGTGTCGGGTCAAGGGTGTGTATCAGCTGCTAGGGTGTATGCATGTCCTCCTGGGGCTGACTTAGGAAACTATAAACTTGAGGACATCAGAATTCTTAGCAATGACCAGAAGCTTTGGCTTCTGAAGAATGCCTTTAGACCAGGGTGTGACTTCAAGTTCCCTACTAAAAATGAGTACTCAAAGTCTAGATCCTTCTTGGTTGAGCTACTCTGTTTCGTGTAATGGTGGCTTCTGTTTGAGCTGTTTACTCTTCACCAAGAATCAATCTATTCTTGGACAGCTGGTCACCGTTCCAATGACTAATTTGACTCGAGCAAAGCAAACACTCAAAGAACACAGCTCGCAGAAATCATACAGAGCAGCTATGGATGATTCTGTTACATTTACTGGGAAAATGGAAGGAGGCCAGCTTTCCATACAGTTACATAGTGGAGCATCTGCTCAAGTTCAGAAGAATCGGGAAGTTCTTAAGGCTATTTAGAAACAGCTACTCCAGCGGTGCCATCTTTGCAAAGAATAATTCAACAAACTCTTCTCTCACCACACTTTCCGAGTCAACATATCGCAGGACTAGAGGAAGCTGCTGTTTATTAGATGCATCAGCAGCCTCGTCAGCACACACAGAAAAGTACTTTGCTAGCCCAACCTCCTGTAGAATTTTCTCTCTTATCCATTCACCAATGGCTGCAATCAGTTCATTTTGAATGATTGGGGCATGATATTGGGCATTTCTGGCTGCAGAAGCAAAGTGGTCTGTCAGAACTGCATCACCTGCTTCAACACGAAATTGAAGCAAGGCTAAAAAATAATTTCCAGGATTTGCATCACTCCAAAGATCTCAGTGGCCACGAAGAGCTATGTTTTGCTTACCACAAAAAATGATAGTCTTGAGAAACCATCCTAAATGCAATACAAAATTATGCCTTAGACACAAATAATTTACGTGGGAAGGGCTATGATGGTCAGGTGCGTGGGCAGGGCTATGATGGTCAGGTGCCAGCAACATGGCTGGCAAGTATCATGGGGTTGCTGCTCTAATCGAGAAACAATACCCAAAAGCAGTCTATGTTCACTGTGCGGCTCATACACTGAATCTTTGTGTTGTGGCAGCATGACTGTTTGAAATATGCAAGGAACTCTTGTGGAGCTATGCCTTTTTTTTAGGTTTTCTCCCAAGAGTGAAGTAGAACTAGAAAAACGGATCAGTGAACTTCCACTGGGAACAACTAACAGACAGAAACTGGTAAGCCTTTGCAAGACCCATTGGGTAGCGGCCTATGAAGTCTTTTCGAAGATGGTACCAGCTGTTATTAGTACCTTGGAGACAATCGGCACTGATGATGGGTGGAACAGAGTGTCTGCTCAGAAACCTGCATCACTTTTAACAACTACAACTCAGTTTGAGTTTCTTATGGCATTTGAGGTGGTGTACCATGGCCTAGGCTACATAAAAGGCTTAACAGTGTCTCTACATAGCCGTTTGCAAGATATTTGCAATGCTTATACTGATGTAAATTTAGTCGAGACCACTTTACATAAATCTCATGACAGCATTTATTGTCATCACAAGAAATGGTTTGATTCTGCAGTCACTCTAGCACAAAAAATCAATGCATCACAGCCATATCTTCCACGTCGATGTGCAAGGCAAACAAGTAGAAGCAATGTACCTGCTGACTCTGCTGAAGATTATTACAGAAGATCTATTTCTGTTCCATTTCTGATATCACATGGTCACACTCATTTTTCCTACACACAAAAGAAAGCAGTACGAGCTTTGAGCATAGTTCCATCTGTATTCATGGCCAATGTAGCCTGAACCTGACAACCTGAAATCTGCTATGGTCCAGATTTATTAGATAAACTCTTGATACAAAACTATAATAACTTCTAAGCAGTGATTGTAGGGGTTTTTTCTGTCAATTCCACAATGCTAATTAATAATTCATGATGTTATTCAATGGCTGAGACAGCACACATTAATTTGGCTACTTCTATGGTTCGACTTAAGACCTCAAAGAAGAACTGCTTCACTTAAATGGAAGTAGCGGCCAAAGTGTTTGCTTAACAATGACAGTTAATTTCACAGTTAGTTGTTACTACCTTGATATCTAGTGTTGCTGTTATTCAGATTCACAAAAATTAATAACTTGAAGTTCTCATTCATTTTTTACCAAACTAACATGGACATGAATATAATTATAACATAGCATATGATGGTGAGATAACTCGGCATTTCTGCATTACTTTTTAGCAAATACATACTCACCTCAATGTGAGTTTGATAGAACATGTCCAGCAAAGTCATGATATGAGAGCTATATAGTCAAGCCAGGCTCCTCCTCCACTAGATGAGTTGTATCTCTGCCAGACATGTTGTTAGGCTTGTCAGTTTCTCTTTCCAGATGCCTGCTCCTTCGCCTTCGCTGTTCCCGCTCGAATCTTTGGTGAGCTCTATTTTGTGAAATGTTGCATTCTCCACGTTGGATGTTTTATATAACCTGAGGGTAAACTTTGCACTACAATAGAGCAACCCTTTTAGCATCTCATGGTAATATTTTATGCGCTTAACACGAAGAGTTGATTGGAGAAATAGGTTAATCCTCTAACATTGCGTAGGCGATGTTTTGTCACACTAATCATCACAGACTTCCCTAGAGCAAGTTGGATGGATGCAGACAGATGTAGTATTTGGAAGAGCACAGAGTAGGTATGAGCTTCAGTGCTCCTACACACATACTGCCACATTCCTTGTCTGTCTAATTGTCAGTGTTCGACCACAAGGTCATCACATTCACACAGTGTGACAGAGATTTGATTGTGTAATTCAAGCTTTTGTGCTCATTCTAACGGTGAAGACACTGTTTCAATTTAGAAGCAGCAAGCTGAAATCTCTATAACTTTGAGAAGTTCAACTTTTGAAGCGACACTGAAAGCTAGAGCCAATGCTGAGAATCTAGATATCAGCAGAGCAAGATGTGTGAGTCAGTGCTCCAGCAATAACAGCAATGTTCAATAGACCAAGACAAGCAAGCTGGCTTCATGTGCACAGTTAACCAAGTAGCCAAGGAACATCTTTTTGTTAATTTTGCTTTGGAAATCCATAAATTTGAATATAACATAAGCTCTATCAAATGCCATGCTGGATGATGACTATAGTTAGACCTAGTATGTGTAGCTGCCCCACAACTGCTCTACAACTGATATGATATTACAAAAACTTTCTTAATAATCATTGTATGCTCATAGAGAACAATTTTCAAGTTGATTATTGAGTATGTTATTATGTCAACTGAGAGTTCATTGAGATGATAATTTGATTAATTACTGGAAGTCTGAGGGCTGCAACCAGACAATTAATTATTGTTGCCTCTGTTTGTTTAGTTGTGACAACTCATCTTAGTTATATCTACAGTTAAATTTGAAAGGACATTAGTTTTTCATAATTGATGTTATCACTTTCTTCTCTCAGTTTGGTTACATTTCTGGAGTTAGATATTAAGCTGCAATAGAAAAGCTCATCACCAACTGTTTAGTTACTTGGTCAATACATGGGCAGTACCCATTGATTCAAATGCAGTCAGGCTTTTCTTGTCCAATGTCATGGGTTAATAGGAGTTATATGGCTTCACCACGTATATATTAACTGACACAGTAGTTCAATTTCACTCCAAACCTTTCCCCACCAATCATCACTTTTGCATCCTGAAGGCAGTTTTTTTGCAGCCATTACATATTTCTGAAGCTTCTGAAAGATCATAATCATTAACATGCAGAGCAAGTGTCACTCAATTAAGAAACCTGGGAGTGGCTTAGGAAACAAATACTGCAACAATGAAGTGATATCCTCTACTTAAAGCCTTATATGTGAAGAGGCATAAATTCTGGACTCACTTCTATTCCATCCATGGTTATTAAGCATGTGACACACTTAGCGTAACTCTGTAATGGAGGAGATAAAAAATGAACTAAGTTATAATAAAGACCTTGAGGGTCCGGGGTCCGGGCAAAATGAACAAATTTTTGCTTGCAACTTTTTTTAGAAGGTTCTCTTGAAGCACTTGCTTCAGATGACATGTTCAGCCAGTCAGCTATATACTACAGACTGATAACAACAACCACATAACCTTCACAGATGAGTAGCTGGTGAATGATATAAAACAATTGTTGTTCTGTTATCAAAGACACGTGTACAGTCTGTTCCATTGCACAATCTAGGTATATTTACAAGTACAGGTATCCATGATTGCCTTTTATCTTAACAATTTGACCTGTCCCCAATTCACCCGCCCTCACCTACCAATTATGCCTGAATGGATTGACCTGTTATGAGAAAGTAACCAAGACTATGCCCATTAGACCACAAGCAGTTAAAAGGTGCTTTACCTTTTAAAATCACACACCAATTTTGTACAATCTAAATAATGATGATTGTAAATGGCAGAATGTCTACTGAGTGGCTGTATCTACAGGTACAGGCTGTTTTACCTCTTTTTTACTGGTCAATTTAATGTAGTTACAAAATAATCTGTCCTCTCTCGCTGTTTGGACTAGATGCTCTAGCCTTCATCAAGAACAATACAGTTGTTTGTTTTCTGGTATATCTAATTGCTGTTTGTTCTCATACCAGTGACTGAGGGGAGTATAGACTTCCTTGTACCTGCATGTACCTGCACTAGATGTTAGCAATGTAATGGCTCTTTCAGCAATTCTTCAACTAGTATTTGGTATAATGTTACTGAACACAAAACCAAACAGGTAGTGTTGTTCAGAAGTTCTCTCTCCAGTAATTGTTCTTCTGCACATTTTTCTCCTGGCCTTCCAGACTATATTTTCTTAGGGATAAGGCTAGGGCTCACTTCATCAGGAGCCCAGTAGCTAGGTGCCAAGTCCTGTTTTGAGGGAAGCACAGCTGATGAAAGCCCATGTCTTGCTTCTGTGGACCTAGTTTGTGTCATGTCAGTCATTGGCAGTGAAACAGGTGGGACAGGAAGTTATTGATGGTTCAACCCTCTTTCTACTGCACATAGATTTTGATAGCCAGTAATCATATTTGGAATAGCTCTATCTTAACATTCTTTCACAAGATCAGAAAGGAATCTTGGCCTGGAAATTAATGCACACACTATAGAATGATCATAGTATTATTTTATGGGGTAAAAAAGGAAGAATCTGCTCCACAATGTGCAAGTAAATTTTAGCTGGTTGAGCATCAATTGATTGGGATTAGGCATATGTGATCCATCTTAGTATCTCTCGACAAGTCTCATGATGCAGCAACACATAGCTATGTCAAATAAAACTTCCACTCATCGGTGCTGGACATATGTAAGTCCACTAATGGTTACTTAGAAAAGGAGTAGCTAGCATCATATCAATTGACTAATTTATTTCATCCAAACATAGTCACAGAACTAAAGTAGGCTTTGAGCAGTGCACCAGTTCTCAATACTAAGACTGAACAAGGAAGTTACCGTACAGTGTGATGCATCCCAGTCTGGACTTGGTGCAGCTATACTACAGAATGGACAGCCAGTCGCCTATGCATCGCATGACCTGATATCAGCAGTGATTCTATATGCTTAGATCGAGAAGGAGCTGCTGGCCATAGTATTTGCCTGTGGACGTTTTGACATCTATGTGTATGGTGGGAGCATAGTCTCTGTGCAGAGTGATCACAAGCTTCTAGAGAGCATCTTCTGAAAGGTGTTGTGTTCAGATCCAAACAGATGATGACAGCATATTCTGCTGTGCCTTCAGCGCTACACTCTGGATGTCAGTTGTAGCAAAAGCATGGAGATACAGCTGGCTAACATCTCAGCTATGACATTATCCATTCATTCAAAGCTGTATATCACACAGTTCACTTGCCTGTAATGCCAGAGTACTTACATCAGGTAGGCCATCCGACTGCAGAGGATCTGGCCCTGTCATTGTTATGTGACATGGGTCTAAACAGCTGACCATTAGGTAAGAAGGCCATTCTCTAGTCTCACTTATACTAAACTTGGACTATGGTGAAGAACTGATTGTGCAGGATCAGCTGATGTTCAAGTATTACCAGCTGGTGATGCCTGCGAGCCTGAGGACAGAGCTGATGGCCATCAGAAATGGCACCGATGAGGGCATAGAAGGGTATCTGCAATGCACCCATATGTGCCTCTTCTGACCCTTGCATGGCTATTAATATGGCAGCTTTCAGGATCAAGGGGTGACATACATCAATTACATGGCAAAACTCAGCAGAAAGCACTTCTTCAAATGACATTAATGTTCGTCAGTGGACCAAGGTTGGGACTGAGCTGTCCAAGCAGAATGGACAGGAGCTATTAGTGGTTACTGACTACCACAGTAACTTCATAGTAGTAGAGCATTGGTTCCCAACAAGGGGGTAAATTATGCCCTGGGTGTAATAAGCCGGGGGAATGTTATATATTTATATATTTATATAAAGGGTTAGTCCGCGCAAAAGCAAGAGCCACTTCAATGCTGACTGACAGATTTTTGTGTTGTGACTTACAAAATGTCAGGTCAGTGTAATGACTGATGTAATGACATTCTTAATATTATTTAGTGAGTATTGAAGTTTAGAAATGTCTAGATATGGTTTAAGATAACTGATTAACCTTTACTGTGATAGATGAATAGATGGTGTCATTCTCTATGCATAAACTAGATGTATTTATTTACCTTTACCTTATTAGGAATTATTTAGATGATTTGAGTGACTTTTTGTGCATACAAAATGTGATAATTATGCACACTGAATTAAGACAAGAACTTTTCTACACTTCAAGTTATCAGTCATTTCGTGTTTATTTTTCTGGTTTAACAAAAGATATATCATTTGAGTGTGTTTTACATCGATAGCGGACTGTAAGGTGTTTGCTAGCCAAAAGTTGTATTGGCTAGCAAGAAGTCAACTTACCCAGATGCTTTTCTGGCTCATGGATTTGTCAATTTGTCCTCAAGGGTCAAGACCGACCAGAGTGTGTTACCTGTAGCAAGGTTCTGATCAATGAAATCCTGAAGAACTTCCAAATCATCTGCTGTAATGTCATCTTGACCTCCATAACAAAGACTTAGCCCACTTCTAACACAGGGCGAAGCAGTGGAAGGGCATTAACACTGGTATTGCAGCAAAAAATCTTCTTGCCACTCTTGAAGCTTCCTATGATGTGGCCTACAAATTGCACAGCAGCAGAAGGGACATACCATTGCAAAAAATCTGATCATGCCATGTGTACGAGTGA
The DNA here is from genome assembly GCA_028752905.1 of Cladorhizidae sp. MBARI D1340-BT2. NCBI lineage: Eukaryota > Metazoa > Porifera > Demospongiae > Poecilosclerida > Cladorhizidae > Cladorhizidae sp. MBARI D1340-BT2. Next base: position 1,753,787 of record JAQNBH010000006.1, on the reverse strand, counting down.
TGCTTGGCAAAGCATTTGGTCTAGAGCAGGCTAAGTAGCTCCATTTTAAACAACATAATTCGACATAGGGTAGACGAGATGGCTGTGGATATACTGGCACAAGTAATGTAAGAAGTCAAGACCAGTCCATATGGCAAATTTTTTCTGCAATTTGACAATCCACGGATGCCAGAAGCTGTGCTATTTTATCGGGCTTTATTTGTTATATTCACTGCTGGGATGTGAAGGAAGACTTTTTCCTATGTGAGATCTAGCTACGATAACTAAAGGCGAGGATATGTTAAAAAATGGAGGCTTCGAGCAGTGTTGAACATGTGTCTGTTGATGGTGCACCTGCTATGATGGGTGGTAATCATCAGTGCAGAGTCTTTGTTCAAAGTGAAAATGCAGATATCAATCACTCTTGACCACTGCAGCATTCAACAATATACACTTGCATCCCAAATACTCCTAGATGTATTGAAGGAGTATTTGACCAACTTTTATCTTCATAAAAGTCAAAGACTTCAACAGCTGTGTGTTTAAATAATTGTGCAAAGAGATGGGTGAGAAGTATGAAGTGCTGCTATGTATGCATGTGAGTGAGTGTGTATGTGAGTTTGCATGCATGAAGGCATGCACATCTGTGCATTTCGGCGCATGTATATCTCGGTGTTGTTGTGTCTGTGTGTGTATGTGTGCGATGAGGGCCCAAACATAATATAATAGGCATCCTGCAAAATACAGTTGTGGTGGCTTTATGTTTGTCGGCTCCATTGGTGAAATTAGAGAGATCAATTTCACCACATAATAGAATGGAAAATTAACTTGACCATAAGCAATCATGAAGGCAGGACACCAATTACACCAAAGAAACACTTGATACTGATTTTGATCATTTGGTGAATGAGCTCATTAGAGAACACCATACAGGGCAACATCAATGGTGAGGAGGATAAAAAGAGCACGCCAATAACAATAAAGAGGAGGAAAAAAGTGCAGGCAACAACAATGGTGAGGAGAAAACAAAGAGCAGGGCTACAATAATAGCGAGGAGGTGGCCAAGGAAGTAACAGCCGAGGTGCAGTTAATGTAAAAAAATCTATCACCATCCCAACAATGAGAGGGTTACCTCCATCATCCTGCATGCACAAGGAGTCATGGCTGATTCCCATCAGGGCAATACAGATCTCCATTAACTCAACCTTATTCCTCACCACACACTGCATGAGCAACATGACCCTTGGGGGATCGCCAAACAGATGCTGTACGAGTGCCACATACTGCTGCTGCTATGCCCTTCCATGGGATATGGTCCAGGGTGATTAGTTGTGGAGAAGTAGAACTCCGCAAGATTATTGACCAGAACTGGCCAATTATTACTATTTCTGATTAAATCATGGTTGTCTAATTTTGCATACATATAAATACCATAGGCATTAAATCAAAAGCTCCACCCTGCCACCCCTACACCCATTCAAATTGGTCCCTCCTTGAATGGGCCTAAGGATGATGCAGACTAGTTGAGTGTACATCATTTGTGAGACTGCTGCTGCATGCATGTCACTCAGTTGGAGAACGATGTTGGCAGGAGCACAAAATGTGTGGGAGGCTCTAGAGGTATCACAAATCATTATAATTGAGATCGTGAGACAATCTTGAAAGAGTGCTGCTGAACTGCTAGTGAAGGAGGCATTGCACATCAGCCTAGCACCAAAGTGTGAGCGGTTCCATCGAGAATGTGAAATGCACCAAACACCATAATAATCCTATATTCATTTTGTCTGGAACTCCAACCCTAGTGGTCCCATGACAATTCTTCCCGAGAGAACAGCATGACCTATTATGGTCATAACCAGTAGAATAGCCTATAACTGTTAGAATGCACACTAGTAGACTGATTGGTTAAACTACTTAGATATGCATATTACCATATAAGGCCTGACTGGGACTCTGGCTGGTAACCTATTTAAAGGAGCCAGCTCAGAGGTCCAGGTAGAGTCAGCTCAGACTGAGGGATTTCTATTATATTCTATCTATCTAATCTCTGGCCAAGTAAACTTGCTGGTTAGGATCCCTCATACTGGTGGCAGCTTCAATGTTTGGACCCACTCCTACCCAGTGCCAACCTACAAGAAGACTGCTCCTCATCAGGAACCTATCTGGCTCTCAGAATATCTAGTGAACTCAAGTGAATTTTTGTGTGGTATGTGAGCTGTGGCTCTGCCTTTCCCCCTCTGCTACTACCTAGAACATGTACACTAGAGGACAGGAAAAGCTAACCAACAAGCTCACTCCTTCTGACTCAGAAATGGGAAGAAAACCACTTAAAAAAGAGGAGTATTCTGGGGAGGAGTCTACATCCTCCACAGCTTCTACTCTCCGAAGCAAGTGCCACTCTGATGACATGTCTAACATAATGGCCATGTTCATGCAGATACAGAATGACGACAGAGAAGAAAGGAGACTGGCTGCGATAGATACCAGATGACTAGGATGAATGCAGAAAAGAAGATGACCAGTAATGGTGGGCTGCCCTCCTGACTGCCAATCAAGAAGCAGCTAATAATGCCTGTCCAGATGTTGAGACACAATGATTCAGGGATGAGGAATGCAGAAAAAGGAACTAGATACCATCTGCCTAAACAGAGTTGCTGAGAGGCAGAAGGATGCCAGGAGAGCCTTGGAACAGGAGAAAAAGAGGGCAGTACATGATGCCCCAAAACTGCCACCTCTCAAGGACATTGAAGATCTGGAGACATTTTTGAGTATGTTTCAAAGTCATATGACCCTATTTGGGGTCTATCCAGACTATTGGATGGCCAAACTTCTGCCCCTTTTGGACACCACATCACTCTGATTCCAGGAGCAGATGTCTGCCGACTCCAAGTGCGACTACCAGGCGGTGAAGAAAGCCCTGATAGATCTGCATGGGATAACAGCAAACCACTACAGAATCAAATGGAGGGACCTGCAGCAAGACCCAATGGAAAGTGTGCAAAAATACCAACTGCAGGTCTCTTCTACCTTTGCCCTGTGGGCCAATAAAGCCACCTTGCAGACGTAACTGGCAGACCTCATGACCAAGGAAAAGATCTTGTCCACCTTACAAGATACCAAGGTTAAGATGTGGGTCAGGACCCAAAACCCTACCAACACCAAGGAAGCTGCATGGATGGCAGACAACTTCATCCCCACAGTCAGCCGAAGCTGGAGAAGCCCAAGCACTGCAGCTGCCTAAATGTCCATAGGTTCACCGGACTTGGTGACCGTAGTAGACAGAAGCCCAGAAGAGAGCTATGGAGACAAGACTCTTCAAAACCAGATGCCATAGGGAATGAAAAGTGGCCATGACTACAGAACTTTGACCCTATCAAGGGAATCGTGCTTCTACTGTCAGGAATACAGGCATGTGGCACCTTAATGCCACAATAAGACCTGCCTAGTTAGCTTAACTATTGTTAACTCTCCTTTTCTTATCCACCCAGGTAATGTGGACGGAGCTGAAGTACAGAACCTACTTATGGCCACAGCATGTAATATTTCTCAGGTTCACCCAAGGTGGCTCTCAGATGACTACCAGGATGAGGGACCTGTATTCATTACCGGGCCCAACCACATGACCAGGAGTTACCCAACCACAACAGTCAGGCTGGGAGTCAAGGGGAAGACACTGTTGCTGAGAATCACTGTCAATCCCAACATCCGCTGTGACGGCATTCTCTTGCTCTAGTCCCTCACATAGGTCTGTGGATCAAGAAGGCAACAGTCCCCAAGCACCCTCGCAGACGGTATCGAAAGCCTATTAACTATGCTGAGAAGTCCCTCTCCAATGACTCTGATGCAGACTCCACTACCTCCTCCAGAGATGAGAGATGAGAGGGCATCCACAGAGAGGCATTCCACCTTTCCACCATCATCAGACTCGTCGGAGTCGCCACCCCCATCCTCTGACGATACACTACCCACGTCGATGCCTGGGCAAACATCGGAGTGTGATAACAGCAACCAACAACTTCAAACACATGACATCGATGACCTACCAGCTCTGAGCGATGACCTTTTCCAGCAGGTATCTGCCAAGAAGAAGAGGCTGAACTGTCCGAGATAGGCCGACACCTTTGGACAACCAGTGACGTTGGACGGACCAGCTCAGTTACAGGAAGCTCAGAGCACTGACCTTTCACAGGAGATTGTTCAAAGGAAGTGCAAGTCATCAGTGGCTCCCTTCTTAGTGTGGGAGAGATTCCTATACCAAAGTTGGACTCCACCCAAACAGTGTAAGGCTAATCCTGCCCTCCATCTCCAGAGAGATGATGCTCCAGATGGCGCACCTGGCACCCTGGGCTGGACACTTTGGCAGAAGACGGACAACAGATAGGAAGATAGGAGGATCCTCCACTTTCTTCTGGCCAGGTGTCTGGCAAGATGTCGCAGATATGTGCAATAGTTGCCAGATGTGCCAGAAGATAGCTCAAGGAAACACCCAAAAGGTACCACTTGTGCCACACCCTGTTATTGATATTCCGTACCGTAGGATAGCAATGGACATGATTGAACCCCTGCCTACCACAGAGACACAAATACATGCTCACAATATGTGATTATGGCTCCTGATACCCAGAAGCAATACCCCTGCACACCACAACCAGCACAGACATAGCGGAAGCTCCAGTTGAGTTCTTCTCTCGGGTCGGACTACCAGAGGAGATATTAACCAACCCGGGTTCCAACTTTTGCAGTCCACTTATGGAAGAATTCTACAAGCTGTTTGGTATCCATTCCATCAAGACATCAGTATAACATCCAGAGACTGACGGAATGATGGAGTTATACAATGCAAACCTCAAGAGTGGCTTGCGAAAATACATCCGGAGATTCGGTGGCCAATGGCACAAATCATTACTATATCTCTTATTTGCATTCCGTGAGCTCCCACATAGCTCTACTGGGTTCAGTTCCTTTTGAACTGGTGAATCCCTGAGGTCCCTTGGATGTCCTGCACAAAGAGTGGCAGGAATCCTCAGACTGCCTTGAGAGTGTAGTGTCCTACCTTCTCTCCACCTATGCCAGTTTGAAGGCGGCAAAATGCCTGGCCAAGAACACAGAAGAAGGTTCCAAACAAGCGATCATGGTGTATGACCTGGTGCTTGTCCTACTATCTTTTTTCACAAACAAATTGATGGCTAAGTGGCAGGGCCCCTTTCCCATCACTGTAGTACTCTCACCTATGACCTACAAGGTCAAGGTGGCGAACTCGAGGAAGCCGGTAAAGACATTCCACATTAACATGCTCACCAGATGGGAGTCTCCATCTGCACTCTGCCTCCACAGTATGGCTGCCGACTTGACTGAGCCCGACCACAAGAACATCCCCACCTGGTCATGCCCTCACCAGACCCACCACAAGTAAACCCCATGTTACCTAACACCCAGACAGAGAAGCTGAGCCAACTCCTTACCCAACACCACCATGTATTCACAGACCAGCCTGGATTGACAGGTCTTACCTTGATCAGGATTGATACGGGTGAGTCCGCCCCCTTTAGTTCATCAACTTACCGTCTTCCTCAGGCTCATGTAGAAACAGTCAAGGCAGAGATAGCAGCTATGCTGAGAGCAGGGCTCATTGAGGTCAGCCGGATCCCATGGGTGTCCCCCATTGTACTCGTCCCTAAGAAGAACTGGTCACTGCACTTATGCGTGGATTATCGTAAGTTGAATGCAGTGACCCGTCCGGACACCTTTCCTATGCCTTGGGTCGAGGAACTGTTGGACGGCCTGGCGTGGGCAGAATACATCATGATGTTGGATCTGACCTTGGGGTACTGGCTGGTGTGGCAGAAGAATCACGGGAGAAGACGGCTTTCACAACACCCTTTGGAAAGTACTACCTGTCCATGATGCCCTTCGGCCTGGTAGGGGCACCTGCCACTTTCCAAAGGCTCATGAACTCACTGGTTGTTAATTTAGCAATGCATGTAGCCACCCTACATGGATGATCTTGTCATTTTTAGCTCCACTTAGCAAGATCACATCTCACACGTTGACAAGACCCTTTCCAGACTTGGCAAACCAGGTCTCACAGTAAAGATGGCCAAGTGTCAATTTGGAAGGTATGAGTATGTCCACCTTGGGACAGATTAAACCAGATGTGGCCAAGGTCCAGGCTGTACAAGACTTTCAATGACACCAAACCAGCATTTTGGGGGCTAGCGGGCTACTATTGTCATTTTATGCCCAACTATGTGACCACTGCGACACCCCTATCAGACCTCATCTGCACAAGGAGAAACTTGACAAGATCAAGTGGGAGCACATACATCAAGAGGCTTTCGATGCATTGAAGAGGCTCTCACATCTGACCCCATCCTCCAAGGACCAGACTACGAATGCCAATTCATTCTCCAGACGGATTCCTAAGATGTCGGCATAGTGGCCATACTCAGCCAACACTCTGATGCTGATGGATATTGCCCACGTGGCATTTTACTCACGGAAGCTTTTCAGCCGTGAGCGCAACTATGTAGCCGTGGAGCGTGAGTGTCTGGGGTTTATGGACGGTGTCCAGAATTTCGAGCTGTACCTAAATGGTGTGTACTTCATCATTGTCACAGACCACAGCTGCCTCAGATACCTTCACCACATAAAGGATGTTGGGAGAATACTGACGAGATGGTCCCTCGGTTTTCGGCCATTCTGTTTCAGTATTACCCACCAGCTGGGAACTGCTGACGGCAATACCGTTGGACTACCCAGGTAGGACTGGAAGGATGATGTCATTGATGATCTGACCCCAGTCTCGCTGCAGGAGAGGGAGGGGAGGAGTGTCGGAAACCCCAACCCTAGTGGTCCCATGATAACACTTGCTGAGAGAACAGCATGACCTATTCTGGTCTTAACCAGTAGAATAGCCTATAACTGTTAGAATGCATAATACTAGACTGATGGGTTAGACTACTTAGATATGCATATTACCATATAAGGCCTGACTGGGACTCTGGCTGGTAACCTATTTAAGGGGGGACGATACTAAATTTATTTATTAATTTTTTTTTTAACCCGTGGTTACAACTTTAGAGCTCCGTAGATTCTGCAAACTTCATGGTATGGACTTGATATATAGCTCAAAAGATAGGTCTCTCTGTGTGCTCTCTTTTGATACTTTAAATGCTTCATTAGGTATAACTATAGGCAAGTTACTAGACCCTAAAGCGGAGGGACCTCAAAAATCTGAATCGCCGCAACCTCCACAGAAACCACTCCGAGTTGCAAAGTGCAAAAAAAATTGAAAATGGTAGGCGTTAAAAATTTATTACCTGGTGGTGGGGCGTTGAAAAATGAACGTCCTCACCACGTGTCTGACCAGGTAATAAATTTTTAACGCCTATTCAAATGAGTTATGTTATTGCGTGCTTCCTCTAGAGTCTAGCCACTCGTACCATTTTCATGCACTTTGCAATTCGGAGTGGTTTCAGTGGAGGTTGCAGCGATTCAGATTTTTGAGGTCCCTCCGCTTTAGGGTCTAGTAACTTGCCTATGCTTATGTTGATGCTGTATAGTTCTAGTGGTTGACTTCATGCACTTCATATAATATAGGATGGGATGGTGGGGGCTTATGTTGATGCTGTATAGTTCTAGTGGTTGACTTCTCATGCACTTCATATAATATAGGATGGGATGGTGGGGGCTTATGTTGATGCTGTATAGTTCTAGTGGTTGACTTCTCATGCACTTCATATAATATAGGATGGGATGGTGGGGGCTTATGTTGATGCTGTATAGTTGTAGTGGTTGACTTCTCATGCAATTCATATAATATAGGATGGGATGGTGGGAGCTTATGTTGATGCTGTATAGTTCTAGTGGTTCACTTCTCATGCACTTCATATAATACAGGATGGGATGGTGGGGGCTTATGTTGATGCTGTATAGTTCTAGTGAATGACTTCTCATGCACTTCATATAATATAGGATGGGATGGTGGGGGCTTATGTTGATGCTGTATAGTTCTAGTGAATGACTTCTCATGCACTTCATATAATATAGGATGGGATGGTGGGGGCCTATGTTGATGCTGTATAGTTGTAGTGGTTGACTTCTCATGCAATTCATATAATATAGGATGGGATGGTGGGAGCTTATGTTGATGATGTATAGTTCTAATGGTTGACTTCTCATGCACTTCATATAATATAGGATGGGATGGTGAGGGATGCTGTATAGTTCTAGTGGTTGACTTCTCATGCACTTCATATAATATTTGCAACTTCCCATCATGAGGTGGAAGGACTGATATTGTAGTAAGTGTGTATTGAATTCTTAGTTGCCTTCCGTATACGCTGAAAATGTATATTGTTGAAATTATATATTTCGTTCAAAAGTGTTGCACGTGCCATCTGTCTACAATACATTCAAATGGGTTTGTTAGTTGTCATAAGACCAGATGTTGTTGACTTACTGGCTTCGGGCAATGCTGGAAATCAACTGCCACAAGCAAAGAAGAGTATGCAATGCCTCTAGAATGAGTAGTGATATGCAAACTGCCTAAACTCTCAGCACTACTTGACAGTGTAGTAGGAATAACATATCCTATATCAACTGAAAGATTAATAAATCTCTCAGAAATACACAACTATGTATTAATAATTTTTACAGCGAGCAACCAAGGCAGTATATACACCATAGTTACTAGGTTCAGCTGAACATCAGCTGACTGACAGTTTGGGGTGAAAGGGCATGTGAGAGATTGGAGAAACAAGGAAATAAGCTACTATCAAATAAGAGGAGATTGATGGATGGAAAGTTGAACTTCCTGAGATGGAAGAGAAGTTGCTGGCATGGATGGAGTCACTAAAGATTGAACACCTGAAGGTTTGCCACCCTAGATGAAGTATAGACTGATCAGAATGAACTTGTTGTAGATGATAGTGAGTATTTGCTGTGTATCCTAGAGTGTATTATGTGCTCTAGAATCTGCAGGTTAACACTGCTGAGTTAAAATTTGGCTTAAGAATTGGTGTGTGCATCATGTGGTAGACTGAATTGCAATTCCATGTCCCAACAAGCACCAACCTTTCCTAGTACATTGAGTGTAGATATGCCCCGCAGTTGAAGCTGTTCTCCATTGATAGCAGAATAGAAAGCCAATGTTCAATGTTGTGTACAGTGCACTCTACCGTGTTCATACTCTATTGTGGACCATGCAATGTATTTGCAATGGATAGAACTGCACCATCCATAACACAGCAATGGAACAGGTTCCTTTCTGTCATGTTTAGAACTTGTCTTTATACTGAACTTCAGCTTGTAGGACTTGCCTTCTTATGAGATGAATATTTATAGAATAACTCCAAAAAAAAGTTAATGCATTTTAACTTAATGGCTATATACTAGTGATAAAATAGAGTTGTTGTGGGCACCTATAAATTATCTATACTACTGACCTTATATGTTGTGTAATGACTCAGACCTAAGAAAATGCATGGATGCAACCAGCTGAGTGTAGCTGGCTTAACCTGTATTATTGGTAAAATTTTAAATATATAATTATGTTGTGACACAATATAAAAAATGTGTGGGCATCGGAGAGGTTTTCAGGTAAAGAGTTTGACTGTCCATAGATGTCTCTATCAAATGTCATAATGAGGCAGTGGTGGATTTAGCTATGTTGAAGTGAGGATTCGAGGAGCTGGCCTGTGAAGTTCAATGAGGACTGCAGTACAATACTAACACAGCTAGAAGGACATAAAGAATAGCTATAGAATGTATTGTACATTATAATGCACTTTACAAGATCTATAAGATCTATAATATTAATAAAATATTCTCCTACTTTTTGTAAAACTTTAGATATGTATTTATTAAATTTGAGATAATCTAACACTTATTCACATTTATTATGCACAGTGGGAGGCTGAATTGCTCTCTAGGTCTCATCTCTTTGGCATGTATTTTGATAATTCATAAAACACTGCACATCTATGTTACCAACTATTATAGTTATATATAAAATATATTTGTAGAGAACAAAGCATAATGGAGCAGGAAAATGTGTGTGTGTGTGTGTGTGTATATACTGAGACGTGCTTGCGTAAGTGCATGTGAGTGCCCAACATTGAGCCAATGGCCATGCTTCAGAAAACAAAACAAACTGATACTTTTCCCCCCATGTAGATAACTGTCAATATTTACTATAGCTATCTGAAACTTTATGTCACGAGAAAGCTCTGCCATAGCTCTATAAAATGAATGTTGGATGTCCTCTTGAAAGACCTTTAGTTAGCTCATTAGAAAAATTAATAACGGGGGCCATTTCAGTTGTATTTTTATTGGAACTTGAGAGACCATAAAACAAGTTTGAATCATGCTGATATACTGCTCTCGGACAGAATTTCAACCTAACCACTCATGAGGTAACGAAATTATTCCCATAAGAAGTTACAAATCTTGGAGCACTATGTTTTTTTGTGGCTTCCTCGAGGGAAATGGACTGGCTTGGAACATTGTTCAACGGGTGTCCGTTGATGGTGCATCTGCTAAGATGGGTGTTAATCATGGGTTCAGAGGAGTTGTCCAAAGGGTAAATGCAGTTATCACTGTTGACCATTGCAGCATCCACTGATATACACTTATGTCAAAGATGCTCCTAGATGCAGTATATTTGACCAAGTTGCTAATGTTGTTAACTTCATAAAATCCAAAGACTTTGGCATCCATCTGTTTAAAGAATTATGAAAAGAGATGGGGAAGTGCTACTCTACCACACCGAAGTTACACCAACTATTATTTGTTTGTGTGTACATGTGCTGTCTCGAGGGAAGGTTGAGAATTGCATGTTGAGCTTCGGGTGGCAGTACAACTATTTTTGCAGCAAAAGCATAATACTTGGCACACCATTTTTCTTACCATGAATGGCTTTTCCATCCGTGCTATTTAGGTGACATCTTGAAAGAACTCAACAGAGGAAACTTGGCACTTTAATGAAGGAAGGTGACAATAATCGACACAAGCCATTTCTGCATTTATCGGAAAGCTAAAGTTGTGGAAGGGTAAGTGAGTTGCAGAGGGCATAGTGACAGTTTCCCCCACTTGACAAATTTGTTGAGAGAGTGATGAGTATGGTCAAGATATCCTAGAAATTTCTAAAGCAGACATCCTAGGACCACTTGGTTAGAACGATGGAGAAATACTTCACTGATCTAGACACCGCTTGCCTTCAGTGGTGCCAGCAGCATCTTGTGGCCGATGAAGATCAGTCAATGAAGATGACTTTCCAGAAAAAGAGGAGTAGATAATTCTGAGAATAAATGAGGCATGGAAGCTGGAATTCCAGAACAAGGACCTGGAAACCTTCTGGATAATCCTAAATAGCACACCAATCTTGGCGAGATAGGCTCTAAAGCTCCTGACTTCCTTTTCGACCACTTACAGATGTGAGCAAGGCTTTCCCATCATTATGGGAATGAAAACCAAGAAACGGAACCGATTGGACAAATGATGTAATAATTGCTCTCAGTTTTACAAAACCGAGCATTAAATACTTGGCTGACAGAATGCAAGCAAACCATCCATTTGTTTTGCAATGAGCAATTAACTAACTACTAATACTTAGTAATACACTTAAATTTAAAATTTATAAAATAAGACATATTTTATTACACAGGTATGGGTAATGGAAGAAGGAGGATAGGGTGATTTGGGTATTGATTCCAAAAAGTTGGGAATCAAGACAGAATTCTGTGACATCACATGATGCTGTCCATGTGTTGTCTTCTGTATTCTCCAAGCATAGCATTCCAGATGTGCTGGTGTTAATCAATGGCCCACAGTTCTCGTCGGCCGAGTTCAATTAGTCCTTCTGCATGGCATTGTCATTTGTACACATGACCTCGTCGTCACAGTATCCACATTCTAAAGGAAGTGGAGAATGTTGTCAAGACCATGAAGCATCTGTTTAAAATGCCATTTAGTCTGGATTCTATGAGTTTATAGCCCTGCTCGAGTAGAAGAATACTCCTACTGAGGTGTAGTATGACCCTACACAGCGATGAATGGGTCAGAGTTACCAAACTTGGACCTCAGCCACTTCGTGTCTGCTTTGTACTAGGTATTACACTACTGTGGAACTGACTGCTATGGAAGAACTCAAGGACAAGCAGAACGATCACTATAATGGGTCAGCTCAACTACTTTCGGAGCTGCAGCAAGGTGACCCTGTCCTTCCTGGGAGCTCTACACGCACCCATGGAATAATAGCACTTTTCGTTTTAATGCACTTCCGTTGTCATTTCTGTGGCATATTTATGCACTGGCACACGAGTGCCTAAGCCCAACTTCTTGGGAAACCTAGCTAGGCACCTAGTTTGCATTTTGAAGCTTGTTAATTGTAAAGTGTTTTTTAAAATGTATATTGCAGCTGACTTGTTTTGGGGGAAATGGAGGAAGGAAGAAGTGAAATGTGACATGAATAATATGAGCCTGCTAACTTTTCACTTACAAGCAATCCTACTAGGCAGCCTCACACACTTCATTAGGACTGATTTCAATCTTACATCCAATTTATTGGAAGTAGTAACTATAAGAATTCTAGGAATTACACTTGAACACTGTCACCTCATGTCTGTGTGACCCATGTAGGTCCCAGTTATATGTATGCATGCGTTTGTGTATGTATGTGGATTTTCATGCATGCATGCATGCATGTGTGTGAATTATGGTGCATGTATATCTCAGTGTTGTTGTATAAGTGATGTATGTGTATGTAGCTACTGTATGAGGGCCCAAACGTAATATAATTGGCATCCTGCAAAGCCAGCAGTGGTGCACTTTATGTTTTTCAGTGGTAGGGGAGAAATTAGAGAGATCACATAATATCATGCAAATATTAACTTAACCTTGTACAATCATGAAGGCATTACATCGATGAAACTCTTGATGGTGATTTTGATCATCGTTGAGAACACCAAGCAAGACAACAACAATGGTGAGGACTAAACAGAGAGCAGGGCAACACCAATAATTAGGAGGAAATAAAGACCATGGCAACAACAGTGGAGAGAAGGAAGCAAAGAGCAGGGTAACAACTATGGTGAGGAGGGCTACAACAATGGTGAGAAGGAAACAAAGAGGAGGGCAACAATTATTATGGCGAAGAATCAACAGGTAGGGGTACAATAATGGTGAGGAGAAAACAAAGAGCAGGGCAGCAACAATGGTGAGGAGGAGGCCAAGGAAGTATCACCTGAGGTGCACAAAAATCCATCAGCATCCCAGCAATGAGAGGGTTACCTCCATCATCCTGCATGCACAAGGAGCCATGCCTGATCCCCACCTGGGCACTACAGATCTCCATTTAATCAACCTTGTTCCTCATCACACACTGCATTAGCAACATGATCCTTGGGGGATGACCAAACAGATGCTGTACGAGTGCCGCATACAGCTGCAGCTATGCCCTTCCATTGGATATGGCCCAGGGTGATTAGTTGTGGAGAAGTAGAACTCTGCAAGATGATGTACCCAGAACTGCCAATTGCTACAATGAAGAGCTACTTCTGACAAAATCATGGTTGTCCAATTTTCCTCATATATAAATACCGTAGGCATTAAATCAACAGCTCTACCCCGCCACTCCTATACCCATCCAAGTTGGTCCCTCCTTGAATGGGCCTAAGGATGGTGCAGACTAGTTGAGTGGTACACTATGTGTGAGACTGCTGCCACTCAGTTGGAGATTGATATTTGGCAGGAGCACAAAATGTGTGGGAGGCTCTCGAGGCATCATAAATCTGAGATTGTGATGAAAATCTTGATTGAGTGCCTCAGAACTGCTAGTGAAGGACAACAGCCTAGCACCAAAGTGTGAACGGTTCCATCGATGTGGAATGGACTTGCCTGGGTTCTGGGGCGCTACTCTCAATAACCTGAACTTGAAGCCATGACCACCACAATTATTTATAAAAAAAATTATATTAATCATTAACCAATTAATCATCAACCAATTAATAATTGTTATAATTATATATTTATATACTATTATTATTGGTTTGTTTGTTTGTTTGTTTATATATATATTTATTTATTTATATAATAATTAATATATTATTTTGTATTCGTTTATTTATTTATGTATTTATTTATTTATATTATTTACTTCCTGTTATTCCTGATGAAAATGTCAAGAAAGTAAAATTCAAGTTGATTATTGGGAAGGCTCGTTATTTCAACTGAGAGTTCATGCTAATTTTTGTGTAATGGACAATGTTGCGTATATACATGGGTACAGTCAACGAGAACAACATGGTGTGGAATGGGCTGTTATGTGTAGTGCAAAAGAAAAAGGAATCAGAATTGGACTTTATAGAACTCTGTATAGCTACTCCTCCACCACTCAGCTATCATAAAATTAATTAGCAACTTGAATGAGAACTAAAATGTCAAGCAAACAACTATATTGAGTTGCTCTGGTAATAAACACCACGTTGAATAAGTAGGGACTGGCAGACCAGTAGTTTCTCTCCAAGCCAGTTTTGTCTTTGGATTTCGTGAAAAAAGTCCAACCCAGCCTTTAACAAATTCAGCCAATATGTTTGTTCATATATTCTCTCCAACATGATCAAGAGTATATGAGAAGCACCCCACATCTAGAATACAAGGGTAAACAATTTTTTGAGTTTGAATTGCTACATTGTTAACCGAAGCACGATCACGCATAGCTGCTACTAGACAATACCAAGTCGATTAGATAGGCACATAATCACTGTCTGGCCACTTCTTCGCCTTTAAGGCTCTTAGCTAGCAACATTAGCCTGACAACACGTTGCTGTAGTTGCCACTTCTCATCCACAAAATGAACCACTATATATAACCATTGCTTCACAAACATGGGTTGTTCAATCAAAGATTACAGCTACTTCTTTTCCATTAATGTTATTTTTGATGCTGGCAAACTCTTGTTCATGAATAAATGGAATTAATTGGCATAAATTATTTCTGTGAGAGAGTCTGTGAAGGAGTCTGAAGGCATTTTCTTCAAATACTTCTCTAAAACACTCAATCTTGCTTAGAGGTACTCCAGCTTTCAAAAACGATTTCACAACTTTAACTCGAAAGACTCTGACTTCATCTGAAAGATTTTCTCCAACCGAGTTCTTTAACATGTCAGCTAAATTTTGATTGCACTTTCTTCGAAGCTTTTAGCTTTTTACCACTAGCATGCTTAGCTGATTTAATATCTTGAAGCCACAGGCTCTCTACAGCACTCACAAAATAATTTTCTTGATACCACAGAGAGATATTCGTTGGAAAATTCTTCAATCCTTGTTGAAGGGAGAACAGAGGGCTCAGTAGCCACACTAGTCTACCCTTACACCGAGTGGGAGGATTAGTGTATAATTTCCTCTTTCTTGACAGGTCTGTTGGTGCAGGACTTCTCAGCTTACTCAAAAGACTGGGAACATCAATGGTAACACTACTGCTGGTGTTCGGTGTAACAGGAGCTTCAGGCTCAGGGTGAGTTTCTTCAGTCTCATCACTTGCACATTCAGCCATTTTTCAGTCCTTGGGAGTGAGCTAGATGAGTCACATGTCAGAGTCACATGTCAGACTAGTCGAGTTAGTCACATGAGTTAGTGGTCTAGTCATGCATCTACATAGGCGTAACGCTGGGTCGGGCAATTGCCTGACAATACTTTCAAAACCACACCCACTCAAGGAGACCACGCCCATATCACGTGGTTGCACCATTAGATGTATATATATATATACATACACTACATTTTGCGTGCATAGATATCTGCTGTATAAAAATTAAACTTGTGAGTCTGGCATCATGTATTCAAAAATATATCCTGCTTGGAATCAGTAAAAATTCTGCCTATAATGCTAGCATTATTCTCAATGCTTCAGCACACCTAAAATGCTCAAAAAAATGCTAGCATAATTTATTGAGCCCTACTTCTGACTGGAGCAAAATTTAATAAATATTGTTATACTTAAATATATATATTTTTTGTAACCAATCTATTTCACATCCTAAAGACAACAACAAAAACCATCTAAGAGTTGCTGCTTATAACTCCAGTAGCAATTTGAATATGCACTGCAGCAGTTGCCCTCATTACTTAGCCTAGGAAGTAAACAAGCTCTTTATGCCAACTAACACCTCATAGAGGGAATTGTGTTACCCATTATCAGTGAACACATTCCCTTGCTACTCACTGAATGTTAGGAAATGTAATGGGTTATTCCTGCAACTGGTTAGCTGTACATGCTGTTGAGCACTTGCTAACCAAACAATGTTCATCTCCAGGAAACCAAGTACTCTCCCACTGAGCCACATGTAGTTCCAGCCAGAATTGTTGGTCAAGCTTGGCAGCTCTATTTTATATGTGATTACTCTTCCAATAAAATCCCACGAACACGAACGATCATAAGTAGTAACTTAAACTGTAGCTGTATTTCACACGTATCCAATTATGTGTTAGACTTGAAACCAGGCCCATACCCAGACTTCCGAAAAGGGGGGTTCCACCACTGTTGTTTTGTAATCTTTACCTAATTAGCTACCTGTTAAATTTACAGTATAGCCAATAACTGCCTCGTATCAGGATTTTGATGTTTTCTGACCCCAACTCTATTGCATACTAAAGAACATACGTTTCGGTTACGGTACACCCAGTTTCCCAAGGGTTCCATAACTCGGAGGTCCTACTTTATATATTATATATATATATAAGCTATTATGTTATTAAAATATATATATTATTTTGTTAATTTATTAATAAGATAAACTATAAATTATATACTTAATAACAATAAATATACATTACTATGGATATATACAACAAAGTAGTTCATTAAGTGTTGATGGCCATAAACATTTAATTAGAATCAAATTGAAATAATATAATAATAAAATCAAAAATTAAGTAATAATAATAAAAACAAACAAAACAAATGATGGCCAGGCACAACTTTATATATACTGTATATAATAATATATTTCTTCTTTCCTTCTATATATTAATATATAAATAAATGCATAAACATAGTCTGTTCATATGATGTGCATTAAAAACTGTCAATTGCAAAACATTGGAAAGCATCATGAAGTTCAGGATGAAATGCAGAAGCTCAGGTACAGGAGCTTCAGGTAAAATAGCTCAATATAGAGTATATAATGCTATATATTATTATGGAATAGGTAATCTGTGATCAATCCAGAAATACACTGCTCAAGTGCAACCCCTTCTTGGGTGCAGCCTGGAAAAAAGATCCACAACCTGATCTAGATCAATGTGATGCTGGTAATGTATATACATCAACACCAGATATGTCAATCGACTTCGGTCATATATACATCTCATAAAATTATGTAATCTGCGTACAGTATTAGCATTTCATTCACATTCACAGGGTGACGGGTATATATGGTGCAAGCAATCTTCAAATAAGGTGTATACATTGGGGAACAAAAGTTGATCACACTCTTTCAGGGCAGTAGCACAAGTACTGGGCCTTTCTGAAGCAGGCATGCAGACAAAACTTTGTTTCCAACGGCCAAGCTCTTCAAAAAGCTCAGGTGATGGCAAATTACTAAAATAAACATCCACACTATCAGAAAAATTTACATCATTCTTCGTACACAAAATAGAAGGGATAAGACATAGCAAAGATGATGAAGTTTAGTATAATGGTGAGAATCGAGTCTCTAAGTCACATATTATATGGTCAACAAAGGGGAGAGCCACATTTATTTTAAGCCACTCCTCAATTATACTTGTCACTACATTAGGCCTGTTTCTCTGCCTTTCACAGCTCCTGGGCTTACATGGCTGTACATTAACTGATGATGCCATTCTTTCAGCATGTATATATATTTTATGAAATTCATTATTGATATTAGTCCATATTACCTTGTAGTACAATAAAACACCATCAATCTGCTGAAATGCCTGAACTACATCGAGTGTTGTACTCTGTAACTTCACTGCAATGCCAGACACATATGAAAGAAACTGATAAATAATCAGGAAAACAATAATGAACTCAAATTCTGTGCGAGCATGTAGAAGAGAAGTGGCTTTGCTTCTTGACTTATAATCCCACACAGCATTACTAAAATTAGCAGTGAATGTATCAATGTGTAATCCAAGTCCTATTCCTTCGAAAGCTTAAATTTATAATCCATAAAAATGTGAATACGCAGTGTCTTTCTGCCCAACGGGGTCCTGTCCTGGTTCACTCCGCTCTTCCTCGACTACTACCACCCTTTTGAAATATTTCAGAAGCCCGCTAGGGTTGCCAAACGGTAACTTTCTCTTGCTAGCCATTTATCAGCCGCTCAGCACACGTGACGGAACGTTTTACCACCAGGATCGTACCCCTCCAACCCCCCCTGGGTACGGGTCTGTCTAAAACTAAAATCGTCTAGACTGATCGGTATAATTATAGTAGTCCTAGAGCGCTCTGAGAGACTGATGACGTCATCGCTCGCTGAAGTCCACGGTACAGATTCTTCTGCACGGCTTCTCTCCCTGCCAGCTAGAGAATAACTGCACTCACATCACCCAGTTACGCGACTGTTTTGCTGTAAGTTTATTGTAATTACTAAACTCTAGAGATAATCATCGCCATATATTTTTGTATGCTTAGTGATGGCCTATCTTTAGCTAGCTACCTATGTTTTGTGGGGAACAATCTGATGGTCTCTCTGGAACGAATTTTGACTCTGTCATTGGAGTCAATTTTTGATGTCAAAAAAGAGATGGGTGGAGAGAAGATTCCCCCCCCCCCCATGTTTCTAGTGGTTGTCAGAAGCTTGACATTGCAATCTGATTGGTCGACACTATGCATACTTTGCCAAAAATATGAGGTCTATCCTAGTGCAATAACCACACCTACACTGAACCATGTAAACCTGCCAGAGCCACCAGACTATATTTTCATAGTCTTGCTTGCTAGACTAATCATGCCCCAACTATACCATAGTCTTGCTTGCCTTCTAGACTAATCATGCCCCAACTGTGCCAATGTCTTGGGTGACTGCTGCAGGTGTGTGTGTCCTAGGACTAGGCCTCACTGCCCTACCATAGCCATGGTGACTGCTCTAGGTGTGTGTTTCCCCAGTATAGCAAGCTAAATCCCATGGGTCAGGCTATTCAGACCACACAAGTGTATCCTTACATTTAGAGGTGCCCACATAATGGGTGTGCTCACACATAATGGCCGATACTTTGTGTTGTAAAAACTTGTGGTTCCCACTTTGGAGCTCCATATATTCTGCACAAAACATTACTCTATGAATTTGGCTAAACAATAGCATTCTCTTGCTCTCTTTTGAAAGAAAAACAACAACAGACAACTCTATAGATATAGCCACACCCACAAGTTACAGGCAGTCAAAGTTGGGGGCCTCAAAACGAATTGCCAATATTATTATGTTGATTCTGTCAATGCATTTCAGTTGTTCTAACCACAGCCTAAGTGGGCAGGATATCAGGCTATGAGGTTAGTAGCTTAACCGATTACACGCCGTATTCCTAGTACCCGCGGGCAAATTATTCATGAATTAACGAGGTATTTTACTTATTATTTTTATATCTTCCGTTCTGCAGGGACTCCACCCATGAAACTTGGGTCATATTAAGCCACATGATAGCTCTACTTCCTGTAAAAAAATCGAGCCTTCCTTACCAACTGGGCAGAACTAACCAGCATTATAAAACCTTGTCATCTTCTTGGGGGTGAATATTTTCATATTTTCACACTATTATACACGCATTATAATGCCAACACAAGATGGAGCATCTATTTACAAACCCTCTACCATATGCAAAGCCAGTGGGTTGTTTTCCCCATCAAAATGCTAACAAATAATAATACAAAAAACAAATTATAAGAGAGTGAAAATGCTAACACATACTAGAATAAAACCATAATATAAAACACAATTATGTAAGGGAGTGTCTTGGGTAGAGCTCCGGTCTTGCTGTCACGGGTAGAGTAGAACTTGCTCAGTCTTGGGTATAGCTGGCTTGGTCTCCGGCATGATATTTCACCATGTTTTTATTCTACACAAACATGAGATACCAGGATAAGAATAACACTTGAATACTGGAGAGACGAGAGAAGTAGACGAAGGGACAGGGAACGAGAGAAGTAGACGAAGGGGCAGGGAACAAGAGAGAAGTAGACGAAGGAGCAGGGAACAAGAGAGAAGCACAGAAAGGAGCAGGGGGTGCATAAACATTACTGATAGTCCACCAAGGTATGGTATTTACGAAAACAGTCACGGCCTGTTGATCCACCACACAAAGGAACCTTACAAAAACAACACTGGGACCTTGCCTCATGCCTGTAACCTTTACAAATGCAAACTACACAGCGCTTCTTTGCACAGCACTGTGGGAAATGACCTAGTTTTAAATTGAGGCAATCTAGCTGACTATTTGCCTGACTACAACGTTGACCTGCACGCTGCCGAGAAGAGAAAGAACCAATCAAAGATTTAGCTAGAACAATCCTAGCTTCTAGATAATTACCCTTCCTTACTGATATTGGAGCTCGGACAGAAGAAAACAAAATTAATGAATTCAATAAACAAGCTTCTATCAAATACGAAAAAACCCTTTTCCACCATCTCCTAGACTTTCTACCCAAATTATAGTAGCCTATTCTCTGATCTGCTCTGTCCACACCTCTCATGAATGACTGATAATCAGGCAAACATGGGGGACATGGCAGATCCTCTCTAGAACCATCAATTTTGTGCCTTTTTACAGTAGGAGGTACTAAATTATTTTCCGCGGGATGTATATTAGTTATCATGTAGATTGACCGTTTATCTACCCAAACTAAAGCCAGGAGTGCAACATTAGACCTATAATCATAATAACCTCTATTTCTAATCGAAGCTTTTGTTACTAAATCTGGAGGAAAGTTCCTCCTAGTATACCTAGCTGTACCACATGCACCAAAGCCTTTACTTGTAAGCGTTTGAAATAAATTAGGACTAGTATAATAATTGTCCATGTACACATGGAAGTTCTTATGTTCTAATCCTTCTAACAAATCTAAAACAACTCTACTACACAAACCAGTTTTATCAGCTACTTCCACGTTCTTACCTGTATAAATCTGCAACCGATAAATGTACCCATTCCTAGCATCACAAAGGACAAACACTTTTATCCCCCATTTTATTGGTTTGTCCTTCATATACTGTTTGAAGCCAAGCCTACCTTGAAAGGGAATCATAGCTTCATCAATACTAAGCTCTTGATGCAAAGTATATTCACTCTCAAACTTAGGAGTAATCAAATCTAATAACTTCCTTACCTTATAAAGCCGATCATAATTCAGGTTGCCCTTTGTAACCAACAAACCATCAATAGAATTTACATGTACATAACGCATTAGCTCCAAAAACCGAGTCCTAGGCATTACTTTACGAACCAAAGATCCAGACAAATCCGAGTGATTAGTGGACCAGTACAATTCTAAGTATGAAAGTGTGGAAACTCCCATTATTATCAACATTCCTACAAAAGCTTTCATTTCCTCTATATTAGTATCTACCCATGGCCTGGAGAGACTAGCCATCCTAGAAACGTAACTGTTCGTCTCTGCTACTAGGAGTTCCCACACTTCAAGAGTAAAAAAAGGTAAAATGCATCTAAAAATGTAATTGATGCACCAAGCAATGAAGAAGTTGGACCAGCTGTTGCTGTATAGTCCAATTTCAAAGGAGTTGGCTCCTTTATTTCCCACTTACCTGTGACCTCAGTTAGCCTAGAACCAGTGCCAGATGCTTGGGCAGAACCAGTGCCAGATGCTCGGACAGAACCAGTGCCAGATGCTCGCACACGCCTATAACCTCTGGCCCGCCTACTACCAGTACCTTTTGGAGGACCACTAGCAACACTTACAACTCCACTACCACTTGAGCTGCTTCCCCCTTGGCCAGTACTCCCTCGCTCGCCTCTCCCTCGGCCAGTACTCCCTCGCCCGCCTCTCCCTCGCACAACTCCAGCACCAGTCGTGTTCCTACGCCCTGTAGAGACTTCAGGCAAGGCTTCCTCATCTTCCAATGTAACAAAAGGAGTCATAGATGCCTCATCTCCACTCTCATCATCTGATGCTGTAGGAAAAGTAGTGGGGAGGGTGGGAAAAACAAGATATATATATCAAGTTTGTGGTCAACATTTGTAAATTCAAATTCAAATGAAAATCAACAACTCAACAACTCCAACCTACACTCTTAGCTATAACTTTTTTCTATAACTATCCTGTCTGAATTTGGAATACCAACAGAATAAGCTAGTATTTGGCAATAGTACACTCTCAGTTGACTATGGTAAACAAAGGCTATGAAGCGCTATGAAGCGCTAAGGTTAGAAGAAACTTACAATCGAGAAGTCCATCCAAGCACGCCTCTTCTCTTAGAGCAACTGGATCCAGAGTGTTTCCTCGGTATGCATAGATGTCTTCACCTTCTTCCCCAAATGAATCTGACCCAGAATCGCCAGAATCGTCGGCTAAAAGTTGAGAAATAACGTCCTCACAGGAGAGCATCTTTGAGCAGTTAAAAAAAAAATGCTCGACCAACGAAAATGGCGTTCAATGGCGTTCAACCGCAGGATTTTTGTTGCACGATGCATCAACCGGAAATAATCATTTTTGTGACGTTCTCTAGTCTACTAGGCATGTGCAGAACCCAACCGGGGCTGTTAGCTCATAACGGTTCATTTTATATATTTTTGTGTGGCGAAGGATGTAAGGTCTCGCGCCATATGGCGCTTACGGCGTTTAATCGGTTAAGGCGGGACTAATCCATTTCTGGGACTTTTTTTAATTCGTTCATAACCTTTTTTGTTCTATATACTATGATGTTGAAATTAGTACCAAAATGCTGCTCATTCAGAGAGCTTTCCAATGGTATATTTAGTTTTGACCTAGCGCCATCCTGGTCAGAGTTGTGGACAGTTGTGGACACCAAGGTGATTTCACATTATTGCACTTTACTAAACACCTGTCACATAACCACTTACAATTTTGACAGCACTTAGAGAACCCACAGACATGCATTTTGAATGGCTGAAAACATCATAACTTGTAAAATGGATTTTTAAGAAAGGTCAGTGTTTTGCTCATGATTAGCAACATTCCAGGACTAATATCTCTCCCATAGATTTTTTTAGTAGATTCTTTCCATTCAAATGAAAGATTATGAAAAGAGCTTTCAAATGATATATTAAAAGTTGATATAGGACAAAGCATGGCCCAGTTATGTGCACACAAACTTGAAATAACTCGTTTTGAGATAACGGCTCTTGAAAAAAGTACATTATTATGTTCTCTATCTTCCTTTCAGGTTCGTAACTTCGAATTTATGTAGTCAATAGCATGGACAAAAGTGTGTATAACTTTGCAGTGAAGCATTCAAATGCTCTAAAACTTGAAATAGAAATACTACATGACTATACTATAGAATGAATAAATAACTTTAAAAAATGTTTTTTCCCCGAACGAATGGATTAGTCCCGCCTTAACTTCCCAAGCACAGAGAAGTGACATATCAGGTTACCATATCATGAACCAGGAAGTAGCTATGCACAAATTATTTAGTTCAAATGCACCACATTTGTCCTCAAAATAACTTACAAAAATAAAGGACAAAAAAGTTATGAGAAATATATTTCATATCTGTACAGAAATTTATATGGCTGCCACTATAGAGATTGGCCACGTGGCTATCTGAATGCTAGATACACACACATAATGGTGGGTTTGGAATAGTGAATATCCTGTATTATATGTCTGCCACTATAGAGATTGTATTGGAGAGGGCCTGGACTGATAAACTTGAGAATTAGTGTTTCTTTTGTTTATGCTTTCAATGTGGACAGGAATTATTTGAACATTGATCCTTAATTCTTGCTCCCTCACCACGAAATAAGAAACAGCTCGAGTTAGAAATGAAGAATATTCTGCTCTGTTTCATTACTACTTGCAATAAGCATAGCACATTCATGCTGAAAGATGGTCATTTCCAGGCATGTCTACCCCATACCCTATCCTCCTTCATGATCTTTATAGAAATCTGTCCATGTTCACTGGAGTGCTGGTCTATATAAAGCTGCAAAGTTTGGCTTGCCTTGTTCAAGCTCATCATTATTTTTTCAACTTTTCATTTTCCTTCCATTTGTTTCCACATTTCTCAACTGTTTCTGACCACGCCCTTTGAGTAGTAATTTCCCATCATGGTGTAGCAAAACAGAACTGAAAGTTATTTTGGCTGTTATTTGATTACTTTTGAACACACTCCTGAAAAACCCACCCACACATTTAATGATATGCAGCACTTAGCTAGTGAGGGAGGGTGTGGTGGAAGTCTTTGCCTTGTCGCTGTCACCTGTCTCCATGCACTGTGGTAGTGTGCAGGGAGTGGAAGTGGAATGATTATTGACTACATGAAGTAGATACACAAACCAGCCAGCTAATATTATGCAGGGAAAAGATGGTTGGTGACTTGGTGCATGCAAGCAGCCATGGGCAGGATCTACATGGTGATCGTCAAAGGTGACGGAGTTCAAAGTTGATGTCAAATCAACTGAAAATTTGCCTTCATCTCTCAGATTTTTGTAAAATTTTGAGGATCCAAGAGTAACGGCCAGAGCTAAAATATTTTTGGTCACACCCACTTAATTAATGAGATACGTGCCAACAAACTTCGGGCTAATTAGCACTACCTCG
This sequence comes from Cladorhizidae sp. MBARI D1340-BT2, assembly GCA_028752905.1. Lineage (NCBI taxonomy): Eukaryota > Metazoa > Porifera > Demospongiae > Poecilosclerida > Cladorhizidae > Cladorhizidae sp. MBARI D1340-BT2. The sequence goes on along the minus strand of JAQNBH010000006.1, from coordinate 1,729,049 downwards.
AAATTCAAATGCCCGTATCTTTGGAAGTATAGCTCCTGTAGAGCGGGTTCTGGGGTCATTTTGAGGCTCTTTTCAAGGCCTATAATTTATCTCCAGACAATCTTGCTCTTCAAATCAACCAGAAAAAAGGGATCATAATTTATAAAGTTCAAACTTGAACCCCCCCAAAATATATCCATCAAATTTTTCCAAATATTTGCCAGCAGTACCTCATAATGTAAACAAGCTTCCCTGTAAGTTTTGTGATGGGCACTCTGACAGTTTTTGAGCAATAAGCAATTATATACAGCATAACCATACGAAAATGTACTCATGGTACATAGGAACACCCATTATAGAGCTATTGATGCTCTCTAGGCCTTAGTAATAGGTATATATGTGCATCATCGTAATTTGCATGATCGCAGGTGACAGATCTATCAATCCCTGAGACCTATTGGGGGGAATGTTTCCAAGAGGTAGGCATAATTCAGGTCTTAGGTGAATCCAATTGAAAATCCCAGGGGATAATTCCAGGTTGGTTGGCTATATAATGTTAAGTCCTGCTCAGTTGGTACAGTCACTTCAAAAGTCACTTCAACAAGATGTCAAAGGCTAGGGAAGAATTCTTCTTACGGCAAACATCCTGTTGTAATCCCCTTGGACTTCACGAAATACAAAAGACATCTGGTTTGAGGGCTATAAATGAAAGAGCTATTGCAGATATCCAAGCCTCAAAGTAAAACATGGACACAAGATTTGTACCCAGTGTCGCAAGAAACTTGCAAAACTACCACTGGATTTGGTAGAGAGTGATATACCATTACCAGTGACTAGCAGCACTGAAGACAATGCTACTGATGGTGGATTTCCAATTCCAGGCTGTTCCAGTGATTTCACATATCATTCTCCTGAGGCATATATGAAAACGCTGAATGAGTCTTTGGTACTTCTTGGAGAATCACCCATTAAAAAGAAGAGACTAGATGCAGATAAATATTTGAAATCGATAACTAAGAGAATTGGTGACACTGAGGAAAACATTGTAAATGGCTATAGGAAAGTCAGCGACCAAACTCCATGATGCTGGTCAGGAGATGATTCAACAACTCAAGGAAAAATTTGAATCAACAACGAACAAAAGTGAACAAAAGCAAGTGTTAACGATTCTTCCTAAAAGCTGGTCCATTTCTGAAATTGAAAAGGAATTTAATGCATCAAATTGCATGGTGAGGAAAGCTAAGGCAGTTGTCAAAGAACAGGAGATTCTTGCAATGCCTAACCCAAAGACAGGAAAAGTGATTTCTGAGGAAGCATTCCGGAAGTTCTATCTGTCCGACACCATAAGCAGACAAATACCTGGCATGAAAGACTTTGTTTCTGTTCTAGTGGATGGAAAAAAGCAACACATGCAAAAACATTTGGTGCTCTGTAATCTGAAGGAAGGATATAAACTTTTCAAGGAGACCCATCCAGAAACCAAGATTGGGTTTTCAAAATTTGCTCAACTTCGTCCAAGGGAGTGTTTACTAGCAGGATCAAGTGGGACACACTCCGTCTGTCTGTGTTTGTACAACAAACCAAAATCTAAAACTCATGTTTGCTGGGACAAAGTTAGATTCTGTGACTGATGGTGAGTTCAAACACTACCGTCACTGCCTTGCAGCTATTCAGTGCATCCCTCCTCACATCGAGTGTTTTCTTGGCAAGTGTTCAGAGTGTCCTGGAACTGATGGTCTTCAAGTAAAGCTTGAAGCATATATGCAAGACAACATGATTGATCAGGTGCAGTACAAACAGTGGATTTCAACAGATCGTTCAAACCTTAAGACCAGAGTTCGGATAGTTGCTGACTTTCTAGAATCTTTCCAAAATAATCTTCAGAAACTGTTGCTCCATGATTTCATTGCCAAGCAACAAGAAGGTTAACTTCAGCATCTGAGAAATGTGCTTGAACCTGGAGAGTTCTTGGTCATTGCAGACTTCGCAGAGAACTACAGTTTCATAATTCAGGATGCAGCTCAGTCATTCCACTGGAACAATCTCCAGGAAACATAAACCCCTGCATGTGTTATTATCGGCGTGACAAGCAAGATAAAACACCTGAACACACAAATTTCATCATCATATCAGAATGTAACATTCATGATACTGCGGCAGTTCATCTGTTTAAAAAACTGCTGCTTCAGTTCCTCACTAAGAAACTTCGTCAGGACCCTAAAAAATTTGACTATTTCTCTGATGGTTGCACTGCCCAGTACAAGAATCGGAAGAACTTTATCAATTTGTGCTTCCATAAAGATGATTTTGGTGTCCAAGCTGAATGGCACTTTTTTGCTACATCACTTGGGAAAGGACCATCCGATGGAATTGGTGGACAATAAAGAGGTTAGCAGCTAGAGCCAGTCTCTCCAACGACCATAATTATGATCAACAGATCACCACTCCTCGCCAACTTTTTGAATTCACAGATTCAGAGATGGAGAATATCAACTGCCAGTTTACAACAACGGAACAGTATGAACAAGAAGCCAAACTACTCAAAGTGAGATTTGAAGAGGCATGCACAATCCCGGGCACACAAAAGTTGCATTGCTTCATTCCAATCTCTTAGGAAACGGTCACAGTTTGAACCTTTTCATCCTCAACTCAAGAATGACAGGAACTTGTGAATCGTACTCCCGAGATGATTGATCACAGTGTTTCAGCCATAAATGGTTATGTGACAGTGGCCACTGGTGGGTTGCATGTGTCAAGGTATGCACACCAGAGAAGCATGAGGTGGAGGTTTACCTTTTCCTCTATCCCCATGGACCGTCCCCATCATACATATATCCAGACCCATCAGACCAACTGACAGTTCACTGCCAAGATGTGCTAACAACTGTTGAACCAATCTCTGCGACGGGAAGAACATATTCCATTTCCAACAGAGAATCCAGTGCTGCTGTTGCTGCGCTGAAAAAGACAATGAAAACCTAACAGTTACAGATATGTGTGAACATGAACTCGATACAAGTTGACTTTATCTTATACTGTGCCACACAATTTAGATAATTCTGCTAGTCCATTAAGTAGCGATTTTTTAATTGACATGCCATACATAATTGTTCATAACTCAAAAACTGTCAGAGTGTCCATCACAACATTTACAGGGAAGTTTCAGTTGAGTCTAGTATCATTTTCTTTTCTTTAGTGGAGGCGTTCCAAATTTTCCAGCTGTGCAGTGAATTAGTAAAGGGTCTCCTCCATAGATAATTAGTTTTGAACCTGAAAGTCGTCGCAGCATAGTCCAGGAAAAGGGAGTCCTGTATTTACAGGGAAGCTTATTTACATCATAATACTTACCAATACACCTGCTAATTAGCCCAAATTTCATCGGCACGTATCTCACTAATTAAGTGGGTGTGACCAAAACTATTTTAGCTCTGGCTGTTACTCATGGATCCCAATCATTCCCCAACATTTTACAAAATACCTAATAGTTTATTGATAAGTATTGTATAGGCATGGAGCACACCAGACCTGTGGACTGGTGGGCATTCACTTTACCTGTTGTACTAATAGAGAAGAGAAGTCCCATTCTAAAGGAGGGAAAGGGGTGAGGTATTAAGGAAGTGGTGGAAATCCATCACCATCTCTATGAACTTCTAGTGTTGGGATACATGTATGTATATTTTTATGTCTATCTAACCCCATGTGTGTGTGCAGGATAATGGTTGCTCTGAAAGTGTCTGCCCTTCTCCTAGTTATTACAGCTCAATGTGAGTTTATTAACTATGTCTAGTAGGTCTGTTTTGTGTGGTTGGATGCTTATTACTTGAGAACTTCCAATGAGAACTACCCAAGCCATATATATATATATATATATATATATATTTGAATGAGTATGGCAATAAAGTTATTGAAACATTTCCCCCCATTTACAATTTTTAAATATGAATCTCAGGGGAAGACCTTTGAAGTGATTGGTGTGGATTTGTTTTCTCATTGCCAACTGGCAACATCAAGCAGAGGCAGCTCTGCCAAGCTGAGCAAGGTGTCTCACAATAAGTTTCCCATATCCCTGCACAAGTTGCAGTAACACCAGAAATATAATATGTATGTATATTATATATATATATAATTATATGTGTGTGCAATGCTTAATAACAACAAGACACTTGCCATCTAGACCTCAATCAGTAGACAACGTTTTAGCATTGAAAATAGTTCATGGCAATCAACAGGACAATATTTCTGTGCATGATTTCAAGAGGATCATCTACCTGGTTGAGGTGAGCATGATAACTGTCTTGCTCCTTTCGTCAATCAGATGTCGTTGTTCTTTTTAAATTCTCTTAACTCTCACTCTCAGTTGCACAGATGCAATGCATTCCTCGATAACCAACTTGTGCTTAGCTACTCACTCTACGTTTTGGCTGATGCTCTGCCCTTCATCAAGCATTCAGACAAAACGTCGAGTAAGTTAATTTTCATGAAAGTCATTGACAAACAGTAATTTCAAGTTTATTTTTGCTTAGTTTTGTTTTTCATTTTGATATAGTTGTGGAGAACTCTACCACATTCTAGCCACAAGTTCCAACTTTGGACCTTTGGGAGTCCATCTTTTAAACTTGTTTCTTCTATTTTCCTAACACATTCTTTATCTTATTGGTATTGTTAACTTTCTAAGGTTAAGTTTAGCAATTGTAAGGTTGGTCAGAAGAAGTTCACAAACCAATCAATAGATGTTTTGCTATATGATGAAGAACAGCCACCTGAATTTGGTGTAGGTATGAGTAAAAATTCTGCACACCAAACAGCGAACAGAGTGCTTGCAATCTGTTGTTCTGTTTATAACACAACACATGAGTTCAGGTGATTGCGTCACCACCACAGCCATTTATCACTACCTATTTCTGCAATTGAGAAAGATTTGAGGATGGCTTTAGAAGATTTGGAATCTTTCAATTCAAGTTTTTTCTACAGATCTGTGAACGTTGGTTAAGTACCTCAGTGAAGCACTTTGGAAGGTAGTGATGGTGGAAAGTCACATTTAGGAAGCTAATAGTGTGCTAACATGTGTTTTAACTCCGGTATGAGTTTTTGTTGTTGAGGGGGAGGGGGTGGGATGGGGGGATTATGTTAGGAGAAGGAGGGAGAAGGCCTCCATGGTCACTCACATCATCATGCATGTCCTAGATTAATAAGAGAGGAGTCTGGACTACCAGTAGGTCAGAGGTGAGTGACTCCTCCTTTTTCATTGATAGCCCCTCCCTGATGTTCAAGCCAGATAAGTATTGATGGGGGCAACTAAGTGTAACACGGAGAAAATACTACCCGCGTATGCAGAAAGATGGGAAACTCTGCCAAAATGGGGGGATTTCCTACTAGCTGCTATAGTAGCTGCGTGGTTAACAAACTGGCAAAATAATGGCTCCATCAAGTGCCCAGGAAGATGCAAAAGCCAGGAAGATGCAAAAGCCATTAATTTAAAACGCATTTTCCTCAACCTGAATGCTTCAAGCATCTAGCATGCAGGCTTTCATAACTTTTCTTCTGAATGGAAATAGGTGATGATTTGAGTTCCAAAATATAGGCATTGCTTTGTTCTTTCACCCTTCACCTGGTATCAATAACTCAGTTGTTTTTTTTGTACATAAGACCCCTTTTCTCAGCTCCTATAACATATGTGTCTACAGCACACACTATGGAGAGGCATATATGTGTCTACAGCACACACTATGGAGAGGCATATATGTGTCTACAGCACACACTATGGAGAGGCATATATGTGTCTACAGCACACACTATGGAGAGGCATATATGTGTCTACAGCACACACTATGGAGAGGCATATATGTGTCTACAGCACACACTATGGAGAGGCATATATGTGTCTACAGCACACACTATGGAGAGGCATATATGTGTCTACAGCACACACTATGGAGAGGCATATATGTGTCTACAGCACACACTATGGAGAGGCATATATGTGTCTACAGCACACACTATGGAGAGGCATATATGTGTCTACAGCACACACTATGGAGAGGCATATATGTGTCTACAGCACACACTATGGAGAGGCATATATGTGTCTACAGCACACACTATGGAGAGGCATATATGTGTCTACAGCACACACTATGGAGAGGCATATATGTGTCTACAGCACACACTATGGAGAGGCATATATGTGTCTACAGCACACACTATGGAGAGGCATAATTATATGTGTCTACAGCACACACTATGGAGAGGCATATATGTGTCTACAGCACACACTATGGAGAGGAATATATGTGTCTACAGCACACACTATGGAGAGGCATATATGTGTCTACAGCACACACTATGGAGAGGCATATATGTGTCTACAGCACACACTATGGAGAGGCATATATGTGTCTACAGCACACACTATGGAGAGGTATATATGTGTCTACAGCACACACTATGGAGAGGCATATATGTGTCTACAGCACACACTATGGAGAGGCATATATGTGTCTACAGCACACACTATGGAGAGGCATATATGTGTCTACGCACACACTATGGAGAGGCATATATGTGTCTACAGCACACACTATGGAGAGGCATATATGTGTCTACAGCACACACTATGGAGAGGCATATATGTGTCTATTCATGGCCCGATGGAGAGTTTGACATTGTAGCTATAATATCTTAGTGATTAAGCTTCTTTATCTTGTCATCCACAGTTATATTGTAGTCAACATTAGTCGGTTGTTGATCATAGTCTATTTATAATGTAACATTTATGTAGTTAACACCAGTACATGCACTGATATTGGTTGTTGATCATAGTCTATTTACATTAATGTAGTCAACATCAATACAGGCACTGATATTGGTTCTTCATAGTCTATTCAAAATGTTGCTATTACATTATTAGGTTGGACTGCTCCTCTGGAGGTGCTCGTAAATGGTGCTAATTATATTGGGACTGGATTTTGTGTTGGAGACAATGTGATGTTCACTTGTACAGTATTAGAAAATGCTCATACCTGGAATATTGATGCCACTCAACTAGCAATAACACGTCCTACAGCTACTTTAATAATGGTAGGACCTGAGAATAGGTTCACGCTGGTACAAGTATTTCCCCAACCCACTGCATCAATAATAAGCTCTCTCTCAGTGGTGGCTTATTCTGGCTTTAATGGATTCAGCATTACCTGTGTAGATGGTATTACTGGGAATGAATCACAGACTGCTACAGCAACCATCTTAGGTAAGGCAAGTGTGTATACTTACTATGTGACAACACTTATCTGTTGGTTAGTCACTTAGTGAGTAGCTGGCAATTATAGAGCAGGAAAAGGCACACCGTGGAGACGTACTCTTGTATTCTCATTGTAATTAAGACTATGATAACGTGGGCATTGCATTGAGCTCTTGTAGAGGTATAAAGATTACCATGTAGCATTTTTCAAGGAACTGAAGTTTTGAGGATATCTGTAACTAATTCGTTTCGTAGAATAAATTGTGCAGTTATTGCAAGCCTTATGGGCTTATTATTAATTGCTAGGCACAAATTTTGTGTCCAGGATCAAGTTTGAGAAAACCTAAATAATTTAGCTCCCTGAAGAAAGGCGCCATACCAGCATATTCAGTTATAACTTTACATTTACCATGCAATTATTGCTGTAAACATTTTAATTGTTTAACATAATAGTCAGTGTTGTGGTGGTGTACTTTTAATAAGATTTACTCGGTACCTCTAGTCAAGTTCATAACAGTCACACATCTACGTGTTACATGCATAAATGAATACTTGAAATATTCTCTTTAAATCGGCTTCTTATTTTTAACTTATAGAAACCACCAGTTATCAAACAAGTGAGTTTTAGCTGAGAGCCAATAAAAACTAAAAGCGAGAATCCTTTAATTGTTTGATGTCAGCTGAAATTAATCGTACGTGTGTAAGTGAAATAAAACTTTACGTTTCTAATATTTAGTATTAGCCACTCGATGCTCACCATCCCCTACATAACATAAAAAATAATGATATATGAAAATCGGGAGAAAGGCACGAGTTAATTTTTTCCTAGCAAGGTTATGCTCGACTCCAGTCAGCCAAGAATTGGTGGAGTAGCCTTCAGCATCACTGCATCAGAGTATTGGTGGAGTAGCCTTCAGCATCACTGCATCAGAGTATTGATGGAGTAGCCTTCAGCATCACTGCATCAGAGTATTGGTGGAGTAGCCTTCAGCATCACTGCATCAGAGTATTGCTGGAGTAGCCTTCAGCATCACTGCATCAGAGTATTGGTGGAGTAGCCTTCAGCATCACTGCATCAGAGTATTGGTGGAGTAGCCTTCAGCATCACTGCATCAGAGTATTGGTGGAGTAGCCTTCAGCATCACTGCATCAGAGTATTGGTGGAGTAGCCTTCAGCATCACTGCATCAGAGTATTGGTGGAGTAGCCTTCAGCATCACTGCATCAGAGTATTGGTGGAGTAGCCTTCAGCATCACTGCATCAGAGTATTGGTGGAGTAGCCTTCAGCATCACTGCATCAGAGTATTGGTGGAGTAGCCTTCAGCATCACTGCATCAGAGTATTGGTGGAGTAGCCTTCAGCATCACTGCATCAGAGTATTGGTGGAGTAGCCTTCAGCATCACTGCATCAGAGTATTGGTGGAGTAGCCTTCAGCATCACTGCATCACAGTATTGGTGGAGTAGCCTTCAGCATCACTGCATCAGAGTATTGGTGGAGTAGCCTTCAGCATCACTGCATCAGAGTATTGGTGGAGTAGCCTTCAGCATCACTGTACCTGAGTATTGGTGGAGTAGCCTTCAGCATCACTGCATCAGAGTATTGGTGGAGTAGCCTTCAGCATCACTGTACCTGAGTATCAGTTGGAGGAGCTATAGTAATCTATCGAATAATTGACAAGTGTTGCTTTTGATATCAGCAATGCTGAACGAACATTTAGTTATATCCCTAACTGTGCCCATTACTGAACGAAGTGCTACAGCTGGAGAACAGTTCAACTTGAGTGGTTCACCATCTCAGCTCACTGGCCGCTTGATCATAGTCGCTGTAGAGAGTTAATTCAGTAAATATCCACCACCTGTTGTGGGAGTGGCTTATTAATGATGCCAATCACGGAACAGATGCACATGGTTGGCCTAAAGTTATTTTACACTATGGTATGATGTAGGCATGGAACTGAAGGGTACAGAAGATGGTATTAGTCTTCTTGTCTTTCCAAAGGATGTAACCTGGTTAAATATTTTTTGGCTGATCGAGTCAGATGGACAGGGGCAAGTGGGAACTTACATAAGTCATGTTTAAATTCTGTTACATGGCAGAGCCCTCCTGGCCACTCAGCAGTTTGAATCCTGCACTGTAATGAACTAAAGAAGAAAGTAATATTGATGTACATCTTATTATATATGCACCCTGCCCTAAACATTGGCTAGTATACATGTGCACCCTCCCCTAAACATTGACTAGTATACATGTGCACCCCCTAAACATTGACTAGTATACATGTGCACCCTCCCCTAAACATTGGCTAGTATACATGTGCACCCTCACCTAAACATTGGCTAGTATACATGTACACCCCCTAAACATTGACTAGTATACATGTGCACCCTCACCTAAACATTGGCTAGTATACATGTGCACCCCCTAAACATTGACTAGTATACATGTGCACCCTCACCTAAACATTGGCTAGTATACATGTGCACCCACTAAACATTGACTAGTATACATGTGCACCCTCCCCTAAACATTGACTAGTATACATGTGCACCCTCACCTAAACATTGACTAGTATACATGTGCACCCTCCCCTAAACATTGACTAGTATACATGTGCACCCACTAAACATTGATTAGTGTACATGTGCACCCTCCCCTAAACATTGGCTAGTATACATGTGCACCCTCCCCTAAACATTGACTAGTATACATGTGCACCCTCCCCTAAACATTGACTAGTATACATGTGCACCCCCTAAACATTGACTAGTATACATGTGCAACCTCCCCTAAACATTGGCTAGTATACATGTGCACCCTCACCTAAACATTGGCTAGTATACATGTACACCCCCTAAACATTGACTAGTATACATGTGCACCCTCACCTAAACATTGGCTAGTATACATGTGCACCCTCACCTAAACATTGGCTAGTATACATGTGCACCCCCTAAACATTGACTAGTATACATGTGCACCCTCACCTAAATATTGGCTAGTATACATGTGCACCCACTAAACATTGACTAGTATACATGTGCACCCTCCCCTAAACATTGACTAGTATACATGTGCACCCTCACCTAAACATTGACTAGTATACATGTGCACCCTCCCCTAAACATTGACTAGTATACATGTGCACCCACTAAACATTGATTAGTATACATGTGCACCCTCACCTAAACATTGACTAGTATACATGTGCACCCTCCCCTAAACATTGACTAGTATACATGTGCACCCTCACCTAAACATTGACTAGTATACATGTGCACCCTCCCCTAAACATTGACTAGTATACATGTGCACCCACTAAACATTGACTAGTATACATGTGCACCCTCACCTAAACATTGGCTAGTATACATGTGCACCCACTAAACATTGACTAGTATACATGTGCACCCTCCCCTAAACATTGACTAGTATGCATGTGCACCCTCCCCTAAACATTGACTAGTATACATGTGCACCCTCCCCTAAACATTGACTAGTATACATGTGCACCCCCTAAACATTGACTAGTATACATGTGCACCCTCCCTAAACATTAGCTAGTATACATGTGAACCCTCACCTAAACATTGGCTAGTATGCCTGTGTACCCCCTAAACATTGACTAGTATACATGTGCACCCTCCCCTAAACATTGACTAGTATGCATGTGCACCCTCACCTAAACATTGGCTAGTATACATGTACACCCCCTAAACATTGACTAGTATACATGTGCACCCTCACCTAAACATTGGCTAGTATACATGTGTACCCTCACCTAAACATTGGCTAGTATACATGTGCACCCCCTAAACATTGACTAGTATACATGTGCACCCTCATCTAAACATTGGCTAGTATACATGTGCACCCCCTAAACATTGACTAGTATACATGTGTACCCTCCCCTAAACATTGACTAGTATACATGTGCACCCTCACCTAAACATTGACTAGTATACATGTGCACCCCTAAACATTGACTAGTATACATGTGCACCCACTAAACATTGATTAGTGTACATGTGCACCCTCCCCTAAACATTGACTAGTATGCATGTGCACCCTCCCCTAAACATTGACTAGTATACATGTGCACCCTCCCCTAAACATTGACTAGTATACATGTGCACCCCCTAAACATTGACTAGTATACATGTGCACCCTCCCTAAACATTAGCTAGTATACATGTGAACCCTCACCTAAACATTGGCTAGTATGCATGTGTACCCCTAAACATTGACTAGTATACATGTGCACCCTCCCCTAAACATTGACTAGTATGCATGTGCACCCTCACCTAAACATTGACTAGTATACATGTGCACCCCCTAAACATTGACTAGTATACATGTGCACCCTCCCCTAAACATTGACTAGTATACATGTGCACCCCCTAAACATTGACTAGTATACATGTGCACCCTCCCCTAAACATTGACTAGTATACATGTGCACCCTCCCCTAAACATTGACTAGTATACATGTGCACCCCCTAAACATTGACTAGTGTACATGTGCACCCTCCCCTAAACATTGACTAGTATGCATGTGAACCCCCTAAACATTGAGTAGTATACATGTGCACCCTCCCCTAAACATTGAGTAGTATACATGTGCACCCTCCCCTAAACATTGACTAGTATACATGTGCACCCTCACCTAAACATTGACTAGTATACATGTGCACCCTCTAAACATTGACTAGTATACATGTGCACCCTCACCTAAATATATTGACTAGTATGCATGTGCACCCCCTAAACATTGACTAGTATACATGTGCACCCCCTAAACATTGACTAGTATGCATGTGCACCCTCCCCTAAACATTGACTAGTATACATGTGCACCCTCACCTAAACATTGAATTGTATACATGTGCACCCTCCCCTAAACATTGACTAGTATACATGTGCACCCTCCCCTAAACATTGACTAGTATACATGTGCACCCTCACCTAAACATTGACTAGTATACATGTGCACCCCCTAAACATTGACTAGTATACATGTGCACCCTCACCTAAACATTGACTAGTATACATGTGCACACTCACCTAAACATTGGCTAGTATACATGTGCACCCCCTAAACATTAACTAGTATACATGTGCACCCTCCCCTAAACATTGGCTAGTATGCATGTGCACCCTCACCTAAACCATCAGCTAGTAAAATGGAAGAGATGAGATATGCAGTCTTCTACCCCAAATACCAAAAAAGGAGAGGTCATAGCTAGTTCTAGAAGCTGCACTTATATGGTATAACTGAACGATGTATGCTTTAGGGGCATTGTGAAAGGTCAAAGTTGATTATCAGCCTCCACTGATCAGTAGCTTCAAACAACTCATCAAGGAAGAGGCAGTCGTCAAGCACAAGAGGCAATGTTTAAAGCATTAATATTTGTCAATTAATAGTTTAAAATGCTTTTCAATTTCCTTGAGCTTGCATATTGTACATTACATGGCACATTACTTACCTCAAAGTCTTTGTCTTGATATGTGTTGGAGCATTGATCTTTGTATCTTCAGCCTTTCAAGATGAACTAATTCTTCAAATAAATTTTAATTCAGTAACTAGAAATTGTATGGTCATTGACAAATTTGATCCAATGTCCTTGATGATGCCAGGATGCTTTTTGATGAACCTTCTAGCAACTTCTCCAGCAGATATATACTTCAAACACTTCAAAATACATACGGCAGGCATTTCTTTGGTTTTTTTGGTCTCCATGAAGACTTGCAAGCCTCTTCATGATTTTTTTCTATTTGATGGTGAGTTGTTGATGGTGTTTTAGTTCTCCACAGACATGAAGAGAAGCCAATCACCACTAACTACCTCTCTTCTTAGACATTGATATTCTTTGCTCGAAGATTTATCGATAGTTTCTGTATAGAGAAAATAGAAAAGATCAGCAAGATCCCACTTCTTCAATGACATTTCATTGCCTTTGCAGCATATTCCTCACACATTCTTTATTGCACTCTGAATGATGCCATAATTTCTCAGTACACTTGCAATTGATACCTGCCTTACTGTCCAATGTGTTGGGCACAGTGTTCTAAATGTGATGTAATTCACCACACTAACACCAACTTCCTTCTTAAGCTGTCAAAATGGATAACATCTTTTATCATTTCACAACGTTTTGTTATGTCATATAAACAATGTCCCAAGCTCCATGCCAGGCACTGAATATATGATACTTGTCTAGCCTATGCTTTAAGTAGAGCTTGTACCCCATACCTGAAACCACTCGGGTTTGTAGCACCATTAAAAGCCTGGTCTCAACACTGCAGCAGCAAACATCCTATTAAGACATTTTTGATTGCCATAAAAGTGTTTGGCTTTGTTCATTTAGTAATTGAATGAGCTTAGGATGTCTTTATGAATGTTAACAATTCTTGGGGAGATATACTTCATTCATTTCAGACAGGATATCATATCTATGCAATCTTTAGTATGAAGTAGTGGCAATTGATAGAGGATAACACTAAAGGATTCTGAATCCTCTTTGCGGCAACAGAAAGGAAAATCTTGATGTGAAAGAGATTGAATTCCATAAAGGAATTTCATAGTATAAATAGGGGGGCATTTAGTCATCGCTTAGCTGATTACTTACTTAGCTGGGCTTCACCCCCCAACATCTCCCTTTGCTGTCAACTTTAGAGTGGCTTCTCTCTATGGATGCTCTGCTAGCTTCATATTCAAGAAATTTCTCAAGAGCATTTTTCCAATTTGTGAAGGCATCATGAATAAAAGCTGACTTTATATATATATTTGGGCTCACCTAATTTTATCATTAGCTGCTCGACAGAGTGCACAATACAATCTATATTTTGAAGTGCACACATTGATCCACTAATGAGATTTGTACCTACTACTTGGAATTGTTCTTGGAATTGTTCTTGAATGAGACTTTTAGTTATAACCATTTATTGCAATGCAACTGACTTTATTTTTAAATATCCATTTCCAAACGGTGATGAGGAATGCTAACATCATAACAGCACTGGCTCTCACATGAACTATTGATAGTTGTCGATGAGTCAGGTAAGGATGTTGTTTCATCAGTTTTATTTTGACTCGTTTACTCATCAGTGGGGAAATCTTATTCAACTACACTCACTAATGTCTAAGTTTTATTCTGTCCTAACAAGTTTTATCTGAGTCAGGAAACTGACAGCTTCTATTGATCAGTCACATGTGCTCAAGCTACTTAATTAACAGTCAGTGAAATATTGAAATTTTTCAAATAGAATGCACCGTAACTGCATAACTCCTCAATCCACTTCCAAAAGATAAACATGTATGGCAAAACAAATACTAGCATCTGAAAGCATCTGCACTGGCTATATTTTAGTGTATAAATAAGTACCATAGCATGAAGATGAGCAAAGATATGGTACGTTGTATTAGACCACTTATTTTTATTCACTTGTGTCCCCCAGTTGGTGAGCATGATTAATGCTCTTTCAAAATTTATATATTTTCAACATATTTATCTTGTGCACTAGTCACTCCACCTGCTCCTACTATAACTACCACTGCAAGTGATGACTTCCAGTCATTCAATGTGACCCTAACCACTGCTGGACCTTCTGCTAGGTGTGTCCTGCAATATTCCCTCACTATTATTGAGAATGGGCAGACAATGTCATCAGTGACCATCAGCTCTAGTGGAAATGGAAGTGTTGGTGGCTTAAATCTCTGCAGGAACACATACAGCTTCACAGCTGTTGCATTGACTGACAATATGAATAGCAGCAGTGATGGCTCTGTTGCAGGACATGTTGACTTCTCAGGTACTGTATTTACGTTACGAGTGTATGTTTATGACAGTGTAAAATTAATACTACATTATGGCTATACTACATTATGGCTGCTACAAATATAATATAATTAACTTTATTTAGGAATTGGCTATACAATAAATATAGTGTTGACTTTACTCACCTTTGACATTAGAGAGAATTCACTCACAAGCCTAAATAAATAATGAGCCTCTTCTTCAAGAATAACACTATCTACAGCATACCATTCAGATAGACATGATTCCTACTTGGGCCAAGTGGATCTGATGTACTACTCTAATAGTTTGGACATGTTTATATAGTTACACTGATTTATATTCAGATTCTGAAGCGCATAGGTCACAGGATTTAAAAAAACTCTTACAAATATACCATCATAATTATCTATGCACGAGCAGAACATACTAACAAGCCATAACACAAACACAAAAATTGGTAATCCATTTTTGTTGACATGTCACCTAGTAATTGCCTGTGGTTAGCTTCAGTTTATGGCTTATGAATATTCATTGTGTTCATGAATATGTGGTTAGCATGCGAAGCATTCTTATGCCATCGTATAGGAGCTTATAAGTACCATTCAAGTTGTGCTCATGTTTTGACTGTAAAACTGACCAGTGTCAACTTCAAATGTTTAAATTGTGAGAATATTAAGATGCTAAGACTCTTGTGAGCATGGTATATACCACCATTCACCATGTGATAACAAACCATACCCTGGTACACATGTCCACTTCATGAAATGGATGTGGCAAAACTAATTAATAACAAACAAACAATTAAAAGACATGTTTGATATAACTAAAACATAAACAAAGAATGAAAAAATATTATGGTAGTGGATAAGTTCACACTGTTGAGAGTGGCTACTCACCGGAGACAGGTAATTGTATTCCACAATCTAAATTGAACAGCTCACACTTTTGTGCTAGTCTGATGTACAATGCATCTTCATAAGCAGTTTCTTCTGGCCTGGTCAAAGATGGTGGCTTTCTCCCACAAATAGGATGTACATTGTCTCCTGCATGTTCAACAATTGCAGATTTCCCTTTAGCACACTTCAACAGGTATCTTGATGTCGTTTGATTCTAGTCTCCCGTCTTCTGTTGGTCTGTACTTCACCCAGCTGCAAGTGATGTGGTACACAATGAATGAATGCATACTGACTGGCCTTCACTCTGCTCAGTTATTTCCTCAGAGTTCTTTACGATCTGAAAACAACTGTTACATTGAATTTCCTGCAGACCCACCTGATGTCTACACTCATTACTGCTACATTTGGAATTACTGTCATAGGATTCTTCTTTCCAGACCCCTGATTGCCTGCATTGGTGACTTATCTTCCTTTCTGCATATAGATGTACCTACGAACGAAAGGTTGTATCATGTTGGGGAAAGTGGTATATATCAAGCTCATGTAAGTCTTAGGAACTCATTAATCAAAATGAAGGCTAGAGAATCTAGTCAAAATGTCAAGAGAGTAAATGTCAAGTTGATTTATTGAGAAGATAATTGTAAAATATAGTGCATAAAATAGTGGATTTATCTATAGATGCGACTTTAACTTCCCGACAATGGCAGATACTGTAGCGATGGTTGTGTAGCTTGAGTACTTATACCAGTGATAGCAATACATGATGAGATATTTCCACCTAATGACTGCTGATTGCAATGCATGATATTAACAGTACTTCATATTGAATAAAAAGTTTCTTGCAATGGTCGAACTCACTATAATGAATTACACAGAAATAGTTTGTTTTGTACCACCCTCAGCAGAGTATTATTCATGGCCGTCACATATACAAGAGCTTGTAACATGAGTAAGGTACTGTATCTACTGCACTTATTATCTCTACCATTGTTTCAGACATTCATTGTCTCCAATTCAGTACACATGTGACATGCAAAGTTTAAAGTTCATGCATGTTTATGCTAAGGGACTCGTCACATTGCACAGCCTCGTATGCAGGAGCTTAAAGGAGAGTGGGTGCATGACCAATTGACCACTGACTTTATTTGTGTCTTTTATAATTTTTTAACTCAATTCAATGTGAATATAATAAGCTTCATTTTGGTATAAGATTCAGCTCAATTGAGGTAAGGAAGGAAAAGCTACTCATCTCAATGTCACTTAATGTCTAAAAACAACAAGGAAATCCTTCTTAGCAGTGCCTCCTTTCTCAAGAGCAAAATTATTCAGATGGATTCCACATAAGCATAAGTGCCTGTGCAGCTTCACACCAAAGATAGCTTGAACCTGAAAGGACCAGGAGGGTACCGTTCATGACGGCAGTTGCAATTGGCAACTTTTGTTTTCATTTCATTCCCCTGCACCCCATCACAGATTCTTTTTTATGACATTTATTTTTATGGTAACCAGGAGCAGGTAAAATCCAGTGTTTAGTGTATGCACTATTTTCTTTTGCAAATTAACTTGGTAACCATTGCCAAGCTCGTGTGGTGAAATTTAACCCTCAAGGTGTTTGCAAGTGAGGATGCATGTATTTAATACTAGACACTATTTGAAAGACATGCTGTTGCTGAAATGCAAAGTGCAGCATCTTGCAACACTTTGGCAAAAATGCACAAACAGCAGAAATATAATTATCCATATAGAGCTATTGTTCAAGACAGCAAAAGTAATTTAGAAAACCACATGTAAGAATTTGGTCTAATTTCATCGTTGTACACTATTATTTATTTATTTAATTAATTAATTACATAAAAAAATTTGTTTGTCTGTTTATTTATTGTTTGTTTGTTTGGTTGTTTGTATGTCTGTCTGTCTGTCTGTCTGTCTGTCTTTCTGTTTGTTTGTTTGTTTGTTAATTAATTAATTAATTAATTAATTAGTTAATATTTTTTTCATCCGGTTCACGTGCTGGATGCATCTGCCAGTTTACATTGCTGGATGCATATGCCGGATTACATGCTGGACATGTGTGCGAGGTATGGTTTTGCAGCACATGGTGGATAGCTAGCTACCAGTGTATGGCTCACACGAGTCTTAGCATCTTATTATTCCTGATTAAGGCTAGAGCATCTAGTCGAAACGTCAAGAGAACTCAATTTCAAGTAGATTATTGAGAAGGTTATTGTGAGGTTATTATGTCAACTGAGAATTCATTGAGAGAAGTATATCAGTCGTGAACAAATCAAAATTTGAACACATTCCCGTTGTTTGCTTGCACTCTTACTAATTATAAACTACATGCATAGCAAAAACAAGTCACTGTTTTACTCTTGAGGATGAGCTACTTTTAGACCTGAAGAAGACCTGTTCAGCAAAGCAAAAGGAAGTTTGTCGAAGGAGGATGCTTCACAAACCCAATAAGTTAAATAGCTCTGCTCTCTTAGACAGTTGCTATAGCAGGGATGTATAGATGCAGCTAGCATATGCCATTAATTTCTAGCATGTAATCTGATTAGTGTTCTAGTCTCCCCCAAGCAGCTCTGACCTGCAGCTACAATGCAGGTGAAGTTCTATTAAACACACACTCACTAAAACTAATTATTTTACTGCCTAAATTTAATGTTCTGAATCATTTTGAATAAATTCAACTACTCCCGCATGTGCATTGGCTCTGGTACACATTGGGACAATTTACTAATTTGAATTTAGTGTGGACGTGCCCAATGCTACAGAGTGCAATTAAATGTGCATGGAATGTGGAGTATGGACTGAACCATCATTAGTTGTGGAGGATGTAATTTATCTGTGTTGTATTCTTCTTCTAGCTCTTTCTGAACTATCCGGTGTCAGAGTTAGCAATGGTGTGGTGCAGTGGACTGTCTCTAGCAGTCTTCCACTAGAGTGTTACAACAAATATTTCCTGCAATTATCTCGATGCATGATTGAAAAATTTGCAATTCTCCCTGCACTAAATCTGACTGATGATGCTATCAGGACAATTTTTTCCAGTGAGCTTAATATTTTGGTGTATTGATAAATACCATAAATTTAGGTAATAATTATTTTAACACTTCTGATATCATTGTGTAATTAATTTGTGTGATTTCAAATTACCAGGTATCAATCAATCATTTATTTTTGCAAAACCATTAAATTAAACTTCAGGATCAGCAGTCATAATATGCAAATATAATCCAGTTATCACTAGTAGGTTTGTTACTGTTAGTAGAAACTGCCGGAGATACAAAAATGCCTCTTTCTGGTGCTGTTTATCAGACATCTCAAGCATGCATGTGCTCATTACCTATGCCCTTCATGCATGAGAGTGCATGAATACACATGATTTAATTTCTTGCACAAATAAGTGCAAACTTTATTTTTCTAGGTATATCTGCTGCACCACCACCAACTTCTATGGCAGCAGTAAATTCTACCAACTATGACATTGTTTATATTGGTGATTGTGTCGGACCTACTCTCCAAATTTCCATCTGTCCTGCAAGTATATCTGGTCATCTTGTCTTGTCCTCTATCAGCACTTTAGTTGCTACTTCCATATGCAATATCTCCTTGAGCTCTGAGGGTGTGGCATCAACCAAGTCCCAGATAACTAGTTGCAATGGCACATGTAAGTTATGATAGTAGTGAACGGCACATAAAATGGTGCTAATTTTATTTTTGTTTCTATCCAGTGGTAATTATTGCAAAGTTAAACATACGCACAGAATTATAACAAAGGATATGATAGTCCATGATGCAAAAGTGTGAATTCACACTTGTAAATGCAATTTATCAATATGGCAGAAGGGAGTGCATCAGCACACCCTTTATTACTGGGACCTTTAAAAATAGTGGCTAGTGAAAACCCAAAGTGAACAAAACTCGTATCTCAACTAAAACTCACATTACAGCTTCTTAGCTGCCTAAATGGTGTCTCTATCTACCATTAGCTCCAAAAACTCTTCCAGCTTGCCTTGAGTCCTGTTAAGGTATATAGTAAACAAACACAACTCACTCCCCTTGCATAATTTTTGTGCGAAGTCTATTTACTATTGGATATCAATTATCTTACTGGAAGATTCAAAATCATCCATAAAATGTCTTTGCCGATGATCAACTTCAATTTACTCACTTGACGTTAGATGTTACTGCCTTCTTCATTACTCCTGATGAAGCCTTGAGCAGCATCTAGCAGTGAGTAAATTCAAGTTGATCATCGAGAAAGTCATTGCATCTTCTCTGCTGTTTGGTGTGTGGAGTTTTTCTATTCTGTGACAGTTACCAAGTCCTTGAAGGACTAATGATGAAGTAACTGACCACTACCAAAGAGCTGACTCTAATAGCAATTACAAGGTATGGTATGTGCTGACTTGTGTGGTGTGTACAACAAAGACAAACAAGCTAGAAAAATGTTTATGTTAAGGGTGGAGCTTTTGTTCTTCTCTGCTACTTGTTTTGTGGAGTTCTCCTGTGCGATCATGTAAAAAATAAAGTGTCCAACATACACCAAATAGAGTGTGCAGTGCTGTCTCTATTAGTAAACTAATTTTACTGTGCATTACCAACTCAATATTGTAGCAGCAGAACATGCACCTTATGGTGTGAAAAACACACCATTGTCAGCCAGTGTATATTACACACCAAAATCAAGTATCACTACACTAACAGCAGAATGAAAGATGTGTGGGTAAGTTCTTGAGTGACAAGACAAATATACAACTACTTGAAGGAGGATGTGGCTGATCCTTTACCAATGTACCTAATTAGAAAAACAACAACAAAATACGGAAACAAATAACAATAACAACATAAAAATTCAAGTTAAGGTATGGAGGGGTTTCCCCCACAGAGCACAGGCATGGCAAGATGACTGGAAGTGTGCATGTGTTGAATCAGAAAAGGCCATGTTTCAGTCCCATGCTTGGATGTTACTGCAGCTGTTTCTCTCTCCTTCTAAGTCTATATCTCAGCACAATCACTGCTACTATCTAGCTGGAACAGTGGAAGTACTGGATCTCACTATGGAAAAGCCAGTCGAGACGGAGCTACACTTGGTCTGGTCTTGCTTTCACTAGTTCTGCTCTTACAGAAATTTGGAACTCACTTCCTCATGGCTACTGACTCATGAAAATTGAGGATGGCATGACATGTTCCTAATGTGGGAAGCACGATTGTTTCTCTCGGAATGGCAATGAGCTACTGATTAGTTCAGAAAAGTGTTGATGCTGCTAACTGAATATTCTCTGAATGGACTAATCATGAAAAGATTGATTTAAAAAAGTTCTAAGTAAATGTGGTAAGTTGAGAACTGCCATTTCACAGTCCCCTCTCTTTCAGGTGCCTCAACATCAGCTGCCTTGTCATATTTCTCCTCTAAGTCCACCTTCAAATCTTCCAGTTATACACCCAATAATTAGCATTAATAAATACTAATTTTATGACCAGATTGACAAAACCCCATCTAAACGTGGATGAACAGTTTTATTATTTTTGTCTGAATAATTTGTAATTTAATGAACCTTCTCAATAATGGACTTGGAATTTTTACTCTCTCAACATTTCGACTAGACACACTAGCCTTCATCAAATTCATATTGGAAGGTCGTTATAATTTTGTTATGTCAACTGAAAGTTGGTTGAGAGTGTTTTGTAATTGCACTAATGGATAGAACTATCCTTCATGTATAACCAGTTATAAGCTCAGGCACCCTCACGAGGACCAAATAAATAACCCTTCCAGTGAGCTAGGTTGATACACTTACCCTTTGTTAATGGAGCATTATGTATGCTTTGAGTGTACCCATTAGGCTAACTTTTCTTCGG
The DNA here is from genome assembly GCA_028752905.1 of Cladorhizidae sp. MBARI D1340-BT2. Taxonomy (NCBI): domain Eukaryota; kingdom Metazoa; phylum Porifera; class Demospongiae; order Poecilosclerida; family Cladorhizidae; species Cladorhizidae sp. MBARI D1340-BT2. The sequence continues at coordinate 1,707,274 of JAQNBH010000006.1, read as the reverse complement.
CTGCTGCTGCAAATTCATATCTGGATTTATAGAGATGTCTTCATATCAACAGATGGGTCAGGGAAGAACTCGACGTGGTGGTAGTCTTGATGGTCATGCACTCGAGCAAAGCTAGTAGTTTTGGGTTTGACCCCACACTGAATACAATTATTCCAATGATTAATTTTTGAGTGCTGCTGGAGAGAAACTGTTCATGTTATACCTCAAAGGTTACACACTTCAGCAGTTTCAAACTTTCAGGACATGACCTTTAGCCATCATAGGTGCTAAGATAAATCTGTTTTTATTTAAAAAAACATTTAGTCAGTTTCACCAAATCTGGTCATATTTATATTAAATTCACAGCAAGTCACATCCAGTGCCACACCTACCACCATTGTTGGAAAGTTTTCTGGTGGGTCACTGGGTATGTGCTGATTTGTGTGGTATGCAAGAAGAGGAAATATTTTGGAGAGTACATATCAATATTGCACAGCTGACAAATTGCTCAACTGCTATATAAACAATATAGAAATAACTAGTTAGAAACAACTAATGTACTATATAGAAATAACTATAATATTATATATACTGTATAAAACACCTATATAAACAATCAACATAAACTAATAGAATCAAATAATCTTTACGAAACTGTAGTCTTGGCAATATTTGTGAATAAATCGACTTCAAATATCTAAATAAGGGCAGATCCGAGGGGAAAAACATGACAACTATAATTATTGGATTATCAATAAACTCTCAGAAGTCTAGAGCCTCTAGTTGAAATATTGAGAGAGTACAATTTCAAATTTAGGTTATTGTATTATTATTATGTTAACTGAGAGTTAATTGAGAATTTATTTTAGGGAAACCTATGGTAGCAATACCAACTATTCCTAATGAAGGCTAGAGCATCTAGTCGAAACATCGAGAGAGTACAATTTCCAGTTGATTATTGAGATGGTTATTGTCATGTTATTATGTTAACAGAGAGTTAATTGAGAGTTATTTTAAGGGAAACCTATGGTAGCAATACCCCATCCCCTATTTCTGATGAAGCTAAAGCATCGAGTCAAAATGTCAAAAGATTACAATTTAATTTTATATTAGATTGATTTTTTGTCAAATGTAGAGACCATATCTATTTAAACGACAACAAATTGTAAGAAGTTATAAAATTTAAAATCATGTTGTACCAATCATATAGATTTTATGTAGTTCTGAAAATAATTAAATTTATCAGCAGATTTAATTGTGTCAGGTTTACTAATTACGACAATCGGTAATGCTCCTCCCATTGAGGGAGGCATGGATGATGGGATGACATGCTGACAATAGTCAACAGCATAGATATTCAATTTAACTGCTTGTTGTATAGTTGTATAGTGAACAACAAGTTCATGGGCCACCTTCCCTTCCACACACTTGAAGTCCTGAGGGCTAGAGTTTTATTACTCTCTGGGTTTATGGAAGTCAGTAGGTTAAAAAGGAAGTGGTTAATGAGCAAACATCTTGAGGCCATTTCTGTGCTATGCGGATTTTGTTATTGCATGAGCTAATTAAGTACTTATTAATTAAAAACAAAACAACAACAAATAATAAATACATTTTAAGTTTAACTGCTAATAGATTGGGGTGATAATTACTGTTACTTTGTCTTTGTTTTGCAACTTTCACTACCATAGATGCCCCTACAGGCAGTGGTGGCAGTGATGGTGGTGGCAGTGATGGTGCTGGCAGTGATGGTGCTGGAGGAGGCAGTGGAGCAGTGGTTGTTGGTGTAGTGGGTGGAGTTGCTGTAGCAGTCATACTCATTCTTGTAGCCATTATAATTATCCTGGGGGTCCTGCTATCCAAGAAAGGTACATCTTGATGACATTTGTTATTACAAGTGTATTTTGTAGAGGATATTTACTCCACATGGTCCAAACATCGTGGAAGTGCATGTGGTGTTGTATGTGTATTTAGGTGATTGAGTCTGAATATTACAAGATCTTGAAGGTGAATTTTAGTTTTTTTTGCAGTTTTTAGGTCTGTTGGTTTCTGCACAAACCAATTTACCATCAAATTTATTTATAAAAATAATATTTAGTATAAGCTGCCAATTATCGGCTTTGCTCAATTATAAGCGCACCATGAACCAATTATCAGCATAGATTACATCACTCACAAGTTTTATAAAAATTTATGGTAATTTACCATAACATCTAACATTGAGAAGCAGCTTTGCAGGTTCCTCAATTGCTTTAGTTATTGTACAGAGCTTCTTGTTTGTTGTTGATGTATTGATTGTCATTTGCTTCTGGTTAGTTCGCTACCTTGAAGTTGTAGTGACTAGAGCCATGATATTAGAGGAATTTGTAGCTACTCACCTCTTCTATCGAACTGGCTGACTAACTAGCAGCTAGGTATATCTGTTTACCTCCCTAAGAATGCCTTGGGAGGAAGAAGTCATTTCGACCGAAGTCTGTTTCTCTATTGTTGATCACTTCCAGGAACAAGAAACGAAAGCATATGTCAGATTAGTCTCTGCTAGCTGCACATGCATCAATGGTTATGCTGTCCAGCATGCACCCATTGAGCATGGAGTTGCTAGGTCCAGTTTACAAGATAGACTTCTGAAAATCCAAAATGGTATGAAGCTGCACCCACAGCTTATTTAACAACTACAGAGGAAACTGAACTTGGATGATTCATGCAGGTTATTGGGATGATTGGGTATGGCAATAGCAGAGCATAGGTAAAGGGTCTATGTAGAATCATTAACCAAAGAGAGAATGGAATTTCAGATTGCTGATTTCTCCAAATTCTTGAGAAAGAGATGCTACAGCATAACACGTGTCATATTTGAAGCTAATCTGTGATAACAAAGTACCAATTCAACAGTTTGTTACCAAAAGCACAGAACAACTATGGAGCCATCTTTGATAATCAATGGCTTTATAAGATGCAGAGCCTTTTCTTTCAATCCAATTGCTGTGTGCTAGATCATGACTCAATTGTGGATAATAGGCCGATGAGGAAGACTGTGATCATCATCAACAACATCCTCATTCACCAACATGTGACAATCCTGAACCAGTACTGAATGAACATCTCAGTCCTGTAGCAAGTGATGGCTCTTTGTCAGGCCACAGCATTACACTAAAGGAGAAGGAGTTTTATTCCACTCTGTATGTTAAAGGATATGATTTTTACAATCCCAAGTATAATGACTGGTTAAGCATAAACCATGTGTATGCTGTCCATGTGTTGAGGGTGTTATCATCAGTGATCTCAACACATAGCCAGATGCTACTGATTTCAGTCTAGCAGATTATTTTCCCACCATGTCTCCATAGGAACCTGTATGAAGTGGCACCATGTTGGTTCCTGGTAGTTTATCAGTTTCTGGTTGTGTATCCAATGCACCTATCACTTCTACCCCTCCTCCTCAAGTAAGACCACCTGCTAATGAAGGCACAATGCAAATATCCTCAGCTAAGACTACTAGCTTGTAGGACACCAAGTTGGCAATTCCTCTACAGCAAGTTCAAACAGGTCCTTGACTCACTCAAATAAACCTCCACATCCTGATAGTATAGATGTCTAAATACCTCATGCAATATCTACCAGTTACATCAATCTCAAGGTAATCAGCTTCACAATAGAGTTCATCTGTTTTGTCTATATAGTGCAGAGGAGAACACTGTCTAAAATGACAGAGAAGACTAGAATTAGGAATAACTAGCATAGAAGGAGAAAAAAGAAAGCATGAAAGAGAAGACAAAAAGAAGAGACATGGGAAGAATTCATCCAGAGGAAGATGGAAGAGAAAGCCAACAAGGAGTGCATGTGGGAAGAAAAGGCCCACAAAGAAGCAAAAGTATGTTGCAGACGCAGGTGGACTGGCTGAAACTTGACTTACCAACTCACACCTTCTGAACCTTGACCTTCCCAACTTACACCCTCTGAACCTGAACTACACCTTCTGAACCTGAACTACACCTTCTGAACCTTGACCTTCCCAACTTACACCCTCTGAACCTGAACTACACCTTCTGAACCTTGACCTTCCCAATGTACACCCTCTAAACCTGGAGCTTCCCAACCTACACAGTTTGTCTGAACCTGGATAGTATTTGCCCTTTGAGCTTTCCTGTATGAATTGTGAATGTTATGAATGTTTATGCATTTACGGTGAAGATATGAAAATATGAACTGGAGCAGAATGGGTTAAGTATGCCTGCAGTCTTTGGGTTAATTTTACAATGTGCAGCTAGCCAGCTAGTTAGTTAGCTAGCCAGCCAGCTAGTTAGTTAGCCAGCCAGCCAGCTAGTTAGTTAGCTAGCCAGTCAGCTAGTTAGTTAGCTAGCCAGCCAGCAGGTGTGCTTGTGTTTAGTGCTGTTCTTGCTATTATTGTCTCTTAAAAATTAATGGATTGTGTTGTGGCGAGTGTTTTGTTATATTTACATCAGGTGTGAACATGGTTCACTGCATAAAAATTGAATGAACTATGGACCTGTGTGTATCCTGCTAAAAACAAAACATCACACCAGTGCTGATAATGATTTCTTTATGGTGTCAGAATTCAGTACTAAGTGTCAATAACTATTTGTCAAGAATTACCTTTTTCTAATTCTTCATGTCATTAGAATGCAAATGCAATACACTGCAGTGCGTATGAGAATTTTGTATGAGAATCAGCTCAATTGCTATTGCTATAAGGAAAGAAACTACCACATAACTCTATGTTCGCAACAAAACTTACAGGAGAGATTTTGGCAGTTACAATAATGTATTTAAAAAATAAAAACAAGAGCAATCAGAAACCACAAACTCTGCCAGTCCAACAATTTTTCTTTCATAATTATTCTGAATAAAATCTATTTTTAAAAGACTAGTAAACAAAGAAAATTTTGCTGTGGAGTCAGCCTCACTAGCTAACTGCTAGAGTTAGCAAGCTCTAACTTAGCTAGTGAAATTTGTTGTCTCAATGTTGCATAATAGGTGAACTATCATTACTTATGTGTAATATGCTGCAATATGCATGCAGAGGTATATTGATAAACAACATGACATGCGACTCCGAGTGCCGTGCTGTTTCTGGTGATGGCGTATACCAGTATATCATCAAATTCTAATGGATTTGTCCTTGATCCATGTCTGCATAACCTGTGGATAAATAAACAAGTTCATATCTCAACTAAAACAGCTGTTTAGTGTTCTAAACAATAGCTAGCCTATTTTAGCTCAAAAACACTTCAACTCTGTCTTGATTTCATTGCTAATGTAGTAAACTGGCAGCACACATACTCAGACACATGCCCCCCCCCCCCCCCCCCTATGAATCGATGAATTGTGGCTATCTAACTACTTTTTCTACCCAAACTTTGTATAATTGCTAAATTCTAAATACATTAAGGGGGGAATAATGTCAAAATGATAACTTTCACCTTTTTTTTAACAACTATTTTAAATGGTGTCTCTGCTCATATAGAAGTCATATTCCACGTTTCAGAACATTTGAAGATTCTATGATGCAGTTACGACAGCTTTTGCACTCACTATTTTCATTAGAAACCCAGCAAGTGTGAAGAAGAATCGTGTCGCATTAGATTAGAAGAATTTCCACATAATTTATTTCCACAAATTTCTCCCTCATTTCTCACCCAAACTCCATAATTTATATAACACCAGAATGCTTATTGTGTGCTCTTTAACCTAAATTATTTTATTTTCACTGTTATGAGAATGTGTTGGGTATAGACCAGCATATCTGCATGTGGTTTGTATGGGATTTCCCCCCCCTCTCCTGTGGTGCATTATCAACAAATAGTTTAGGTGAAACTACTACATGTACTCTTACCAATAAACCACTTAGCATTATTAATGGTTTTTAATTTGTGGATTGGATTTCCTGGCTGACACTTTGGCATAAAAAATATATATGACTGTTGTGGAACCTATTTCACAGAAAGCCTCCACAAGCACTACGCCCACGAAGCTACGAGCGCAAGACAACAGTCACACTCTGAGCTGCAAGAACAGAGATATGACTGTAGACCAGATGAAAGGATGGACCCAAGATGAACCCATGAGATCATCTGGATCTCATGACTAACACAATTTCTGAACCCTTAATTTATACATGTACTGTAGATCATGCATTGATGATGTAATAGCTAAATTTAGTAACAACTGTGGCATGCTCTGGGAGCCTATTTAAGGGCCCCACGTGCAGGTCACAGGGGACTTGTTTTTTGTGAATGCGTGGACTTGTGTTCTATCAATTCTTATTAATATTTTAACTGATATGGAGTCTAGTGCATGGTAGCGCGAGCTTGAGCCTTAGATATTACAACACTGGTGGCAGCGAAAGTGACTAACCTACGAGTATCTATATTAGCGTAGCTATAGCATCGATTTGATTGACCTGTGAGTATCTGAGTAGTGCTTAACATCATTTTGCCTTCAAACTGATTCGATTACTCGAGGAAGTACTCCCATTTGCATTATCCTCCAACTTTCCTCAACTCGTTTATCGCCAGAACAAACAACAAACATGTCCACCAGACGTTAAACAAACAAAGTCCAGCCTCCAGGCGAGAGTGCCCAGGAGAGTGAACAAGACCCCAACGTTGCTGACCAAGAGGTGGTTGACTTGGACAAGATCATGAAGATGATGGCCCAGCAATTTAAGATGGATGCCCTGCACCGAGCTCATCAAAGAGAGCAGGATAAATCAGCGGCAGAGAGACAAGAGCTGGAACGGGCAGAACGAACCCGAGAGATATTTGAGAGGGAGGAGATGGCAGCTAGAGAGAGAGCTGAGAGAGAGGAACAGAGAGCCATAGATAAGGCTGAGAGAGAGCAGCAGAGAGCTGAACGAGAGGAGCTCGAGGCCAACCATTGGAAACAACTCCAACAACAAGCACATTTAGACAGAGAGGAGAGACGACGGCTAGAGGATGAACGTCGAGACCGAGCTACCCTGGCAGAGGAACTCAGGGACGAACAGCAGAAACAACATATGGCCATGATTAAGTGGATGGAGGAACAGCAACTTACCCAGGCGAAGAAAGCTGAGAGTGACAGGGAGCTACGCAGACAAATGGGGAAGGACCTACCGACCATGGCTCCTTTAACAAAAACCAAGGAAATAAAAAACTACCTTAACCATTTCAAAGGCCAGATGCAAAGGTATGATTTCCCCAGAAGACAATGGACCACCCTGCTGAGGCCACTCCTGGATGATGAGTCCATGACCTATATGACCGCTCTACCTGTGTATATTCAGGACGACTTCCAACGACTGTCAGAGGAACTCGCCACCTTCAATGGTGTCACAAAGGATTTCCACCTAAAAGAGTGGACCAAATTTGCAGCACTAAAGGATGAAGACCCTGTGCAGATGGGTATCAGAGCAGAGGCTCTGATCGAGGCCTGGACAGCTGAAGCCACCACAATGAAAGAGCTACGATCACATTTTGCCACCGAACTACTCCTTGGAGCGCTAGACCCAGATGTTGCAGCCTGGACCAGAAACCAACACTATAATGATACCCATGAGGCATCCAAGATTGCTAGTGTATTCAAGGCCAGCTTACCACCCTTACCACCCAAGAAACAAGAGTTCACCAGAAGTTTCAAACCCAGACAGCCCTCAGATTTCGAGAAAACTCAGCCAGGAGGAGGGAAATCTGTAAAGACTGAATCTAGAATGACCTGGGACAAGGTAAAGGGTCCAAGATGTTTTAACTGCCAGGTGTTCGGACACACAGCAGCCCACTGTCCTGACAAGAAGGCTGAACCCACTCCAGCAGCTATATCATTGCACACATCTGTGGAAGGACCGGCCAATCAACACCTGTACAGGGGATCTGTGAACAAACGCCCGGTAGAAAGAATGCTAAGAGATACTAGTTCTACCATGTCCCTGGTACACCCTAGAATAGTGGGGAAATGATTCAAGCATGAAGGACCCATCATGTTAAAGGGTCTCTACATGGCAAAAACCCAACCATCCACCACAGTAACACTCAAGGTCAATGGCTCTAAGTGTAGGGTCCGTATGGTGGTCACTGATCACATCGACTACGATGTGGTCCTGGGTAATGACATCCCCCGTATTGACGAATTATTGGGAGCTAAACCGACCAGACAACAGCCCAAGCGAAGGAGCATTCGACCAATCAACTATAGAGAGCCATCGGATTCGTCCTCACCAGACAGCAGCAACTCAGACTATCGTTCTGATTCAGCAGAGAATGCTTCAGGAGCCGAGTCAGACCACAACACAGACTCTGAGAGTGGGCAAGCGACACCCACCCACATTGAGAACATAGTGACCGACGAAGCAGCCTCTACCGACCAAGTTTCTGATGAGGACCAAACTCCTAAGAACAATCAGACTAGGACCAAACAAAGCAGAGAGAGACAGAGGCAGGCCCACCGCTGGGGCGAGCCAGTTCCCCTGAATGGGGGGATACAACAGTTACAACAAGCCCAACAAACAGACTAGTCCCTAGCAGCATCGAGGAGGACGGCTGGACTGACCAAGTCACCATTTTACTACAACCCGGAGGGAGTTCTCTGTCGACAGGGCATGTTGTCCAAGAACCACCCCAGACTGGAGCAGATAGTGCTGCCACACATCTACAGGGAGAAGACACTCAGGATGGCTCACATTGTCCCGCTAGCAGGACACTTTGGGACAACCAGAACCCTATCACGAATTCAGAGTCGGTTTTTCTGGCCAGGACTGACCCAAGACGTCAAGGACATGTGCCGACGTTGCCAGATCTGCCAAAAGACAGCCCCACGAAGATCAGGCAAGGCCCCGCTAGTGCCCCTTCCCATCATCAGAACTCCATTCTCAAGATTAGCTATGGATATGGTAGGACCCCTGCCGCCAACGTTGGAGGGGCATCGTTACATACTGACCATTTGGGACTATGGTACGAGATACCCGGAGGCTTTTGCTCTCAAGTCGAACACCAGCCGAGACGTGGCTGAAGCGCTGATGGAGATGTTCTCCAGGAGACTGGCATACCAGAAGAGATCCTCACTGAGAGAGGCTCAAATTTCTGCAGCAACCTGATCAAGGAATTCTACACCATGATGGGAATCAAATCAATCAAGATCTCAGCCTACCATCCCCAAACTGATGGGATGGTTGAGAAATTCAACGCGACACTCAAGGCAGGCCTGAGGAAATACATCGAGCAGTTTGAAGGACAATGGAATAAGGCACTGCCCTATATTCTATTTGACTACAGAGAGACACCACACACCACCACAGGTCTTTCACCATTTGAACTCACCTTTGGGAGAAGCCCAAAGGGACCACTAGACGTCCTAAAAAGACAGTGGACTCTTAAGGGGAGGATGTAGTGACCTTCCTGACCCAAACATATGCACGTCTCGAGAAGGCCACGGAGTTGGCCACAATGCTAGAGTCACAGGCAAAAGAGACGATGAAAGAATATTATGACAAAGGAGCCAGGACGACTTCCTACGAGATTGGAGTTCAAGTTCTTGTCCTCAAACCCTCAACAAAGGTGAAGCTGCTGGGTAGTTGGCAGGGACCTTTCACCATCGTCACGAAACTCTCTGATACAACCTACCAAGTGCAGAAGACGAGGTCCAACCCTAAGCTGAGGACCTATCACGTGAACTTTCTGCAACGATGGCAGTCACCCTCAGCAGTGTGTCTCCTCTCAACAGCCTCAGAGGACATAGATGACCTCCCCAGCTGGGAACCCACTCCTGGCCTTGACAGCATCGACATCAACCAGGAACTGAGCCCAGAGCAGTACGACCAGATGACCACCCTACTGCAGCAGAACGAAGACGTTTTCAGCAATGCTCCTGGTACCGCGCCAGAAACATCCATCTCCATTGAGACAGGTGATGCCAGACCAGTGTGTTCACCCCCGTATAGGTTAGCACACTCACAGATCCCAGCAGTCAAGCAAGAAGTCCAGCAGATGCTTGCAGCTGGTATCATCACACCCAGTAGAAGTGCCTGGTCCTCCCCACTGCTCATGGTCCAGAAGAAGGATGGGACACTCAGACCTGTGATAGATTACAGGAAGCTCAACAGTCTCACCAAGCCTGATCCCTTCCCAATGCCCAGAATAGAGGACATGATAGACGAACTGGCCACTGCACAATATATAACCAACCTCGACCTCACAAAGGGCTACTGGCAGGTGCCAGTGGAGAAAGCCTCCCAGGAAAAGACTGCATTCGTTACCTCGTTTGACAAATACCAGTTTAGCAAGATGCCGTTTGGTCTGATGGGTGCCCCGGCAGTGTTTCAACGGATGATGAACGCCATTTTTGGGGATGCATCAGACCATGTCGCGGCATACTTGGATGATGTAGTGATATTTAGCAAGTCCTGGGAAGACCATGTCAGCCACGTTCAAGATGCTCTAGATAGAATCAGAAAGGCCGGACTCACCGTCAAGGCCAAGAAGTGCCAGCTAGCCATGAGGGAATGCCTGTACCTTGGGCACACAATGGGAAGAGTCAAGGTGAAGCCAGACATTGCCAAGATACAGGCTATTCAATAATTCCGGAGGCCCATCAAGAAGAAGGATGTGAGATCGTTCTTGGGCCTGGCCGGCTATTATAGAAGATTTGTAAACAATTTTTCGACCATTGCTACACCTGTCTCTGACCTCACCAAGGACTGCCGACCCGATAGAGTCAGCTGGAGCGAAACGGAGGAGAAAGCTTTCCAAACTCTCAAGACCAGCCTGACCACTGACCCAGTATACTGCAGGGACCAGACTACTCCAAGCAGTTTGTCCTGCACACCGATGCCTCCGACGTGGGCATAGGAGCTGTGCTGAGTCAAAGAAACGCCCACGGCCACGATCTACCAGTAGCTTTCTACTCAAGGAAGCTACTACCCCGTGAGACCAACTTTGCAGCAGTGGACAAGGAGTGCCTGGCCATTGTGGATAGCATCCGACACTTTCAAGTATACCTGACTGGAGTCCAGTTCGAAGTTGTCACAGACCATCAGTGTCTGAAATACCTGGATTCAGTGAGAGATGCTGGAGGCCGTAGAACCAGGTGGTCTCTACGACTCCAACCCTTCAACTTTACCATCCACCACAGAGCTGGAAAGACAAATGGCAATGCAGACGGCCTATCTCGACAGGCCTGGGCCTCTGTCGACCACTCCGAAGAGTCCATGACCGTACCATTCCCGCAGAGGAGGGTGGAGGGGAGTGTTGTGGAATCTATTTCACAGAAAGCCTCCACAAGCACTACGCCCACGAAGCTACGAGCGCAAGACAACAGTCACACTCTGAGCTGCAAGAACAGAGATATGACTGTAGACCAGATGAAAGGATGGACCCAAGATGAACCCATGAGATCATCTGGATCTCATGACTAACACAATTTCTGAACCCTTAATTTATACATGTACTGTAGATCATGCATTGATGATGTAATAGCTAAATTTAGTAACAACTGTGGCATGCTCTGGGAGCCTATTTAAGGGCCCCACGTGCAGGTCACAGGGGACTTGTTTTTTGTGAATGCGTGGACTTGTGTTCTATCAATTCTTATTAATATTTTGACTGATATGGAGTCTAGTGCATGGTAGCGCGAGCTTGAGCCTTAGATATTACAACAATGACAAAAGTTAAATACATCATTAAATAGCTTATCTTCTAAGCTACATTTTGGTTAAAAAATTATATTAATAGAGGGTAGTGGGTGGAAAATATGATTGGTATTGTCGAGGTGTATTTTTTTGACATTTCCCCCCCTTAAACCACCTCAAAGGTGGTGAAAAGTCAGTACAATACACACTCTTGTATATATACAATATGGAGTCGAGCTGAGCTGAGTCAGCAAGCACCTACAAATTCTCACTAGAAAGTAGTCAGCAGTTAGTTGCTGAGAAGTTTATATATTCTTGTGGCTCAAGTAGACAGAACATGGCTTCAACAAAACCAAGTATATGTATCTATTTGTATATACATAATTATTATGAATATATACATATTATGTGACATATATAGTGACATATATAATATCTATGATTGATAAATTACTTGTAGGGGTCTATGTAGGGGTCTACTTAACTGTAAATGTTTCCAAAAACAACAATTTAAAAATGGAATAATTTGCCAAAACGAACACAAATATTATACTTTTTATAATGGTACACATTTGTAAATGGTAAAGGGTCCCATAAATCATTGGCAAGTTCTTGTTTAATTTTTACCCTATATATTTCTTTATATATTATATTAAACATTGCACATATATTATATATATATATAATGAACTCAATAATCAACTCTATAATCAACTTAAATTTAACAATTTATTCATTCCACATTATGCTAGAGCATTTAGCCAGTGAATATATTATAAGTTGATTATTGAGAAAGTTGTCATATCTACTATATATTATGTCAACTGAGAATTAGGTGGGAAATATATTGAATGACCAGCTGCAGTTATAAACATACAATGGTAGCTAATCCTCCCGATGTTTAGTGCAATAAACTGTTAAGTATGTCATGGTCTCACTCTAGTTACAAACTGGTTACATAGTGAGTACCTCGCTAAGAAGGGCCTGTCTTGAAAAATGCAAGACATTTCTGCGCCTGCATCTTGCATCAACTTGCATTGTATTGAGTTGAGTTGATTTGTTTAGAGGATGTCTGAAGCAACACAGCAGATGCTAATATAGGAATGCCCTATTTGGACTCAGAGAAGCCTAATGGGGCAATGGAAAACATGTAGCAGACATGTCAATGCTTTTCTTTAAACTCATGGCAGAGATGAGGTGGTCACGATTGAAACAACCAAAAAAACACAGCATGTTAGTGCAGTTTGTTATAACTCTAAAGCATTGTGAGCTGGAGAAGAAGCTGCATGAGAAGTATTTACAACTGAGGGATGTTGTTTTTTCCTCTAAAAAAAAACATTTCACTTATTTCCTAATAATTGAACATTGAATCATTTTATAAATATTGACTTGTTCCAAAACATGGAAGCATTTATAAGGGCAAGAATTACTAGTGAGACTACCTTGCCCTTATTCTTAACTAAAAAAAAACACAGCAGTTTCTTGATAAGCTTACTGTTTGCAGTGAAAATGTAATTCAGGGTATTTCAAATCCCTCCCCAGTTTGCCTTGTCCAGTAATTTCACCTGCAAGACCAATGAAGCAGTGATGTCATCAGAACCTGGGATTTGGGGCTTTAATGCAAATAAAAGCTGGCCTAGACCACATAATTATATAAAAAATTATCAATGATATTCAAAATATCAAAATGTAAGTTTGCCCGAATGTTGCAATCGTCTTCTTTATTTTGCCAGAAATTCAAAAAATTAATGCCATTGATGGTCTCTCTATGTTCCCTACTTTCTTACATAAACGAAAAGTCACTATGAGAAATCACCATGAGTATCTTTCTCATGCGAGCGTTGATTGGCTCTATTGATGAGTAGATGAGTTACGCTCTGATCCTGATTACTGCATGAATATTCAAATTACAAATTCAAAACTGTCCTCTTAAACTATTTCAGAGGAAATTGCCAAGAAACTGTCTATAAAATCTTTTCAGATATATGTCAGTTGTGAAAAGAATTCAGACAATGAGAGATTATCCATGTGATAATGTTTCGATGGTCGAGCTAGCTTTGTAAAATCCCAAAATTTTAGCCCTCTAAGGCTGGAAATTATAGTGCCAAGCCATACTGTTAGAAACAATTATCGAGTATACTTCGGTCATCACTCTGCTGTTGCATTGTTGACTGGCATTTGTGCATGCACAGTAGTATAACTGTCTAGACAGTGTAATTGTCACACCCTTTCAATGGCCATGCCATGAAGTTCCATTCTACTCTGTATGTTTGAATGGAATTATTCCCTACAACTATGTCTAGCTCAAAAAGGATGCCTAGAGCATGTCAGTCCTGGTGATTGTCTTCATTACACCCCAAGTAGAGCCTCGCAATGGAGTATATCAAAAGAGTGATCTCAAACAACCTTGTCAGAATCTGCTCTTGAGATGTTATATCTAGTTCCTACTTTCAGCTCGTAGCTAGTTACATACCTCGCTACTTGCATCTGAAAAAGTCATTTAATCTGGATAGAAGAATAAGTGGTTTGTATTATTTAGTAAATGCCTATATATTCACAGTTGAATGCTAATTTTCTCATGGGTTGGGCTTAGAAGCTTGAGCTAAACATCCAGACTTTCACTTCATTTTGAGTATGTTGATTGAACATGAGCAAGTCAACACATTTTCTGTTTGTCTTCCTTAAATGCTCTTTTCTCAACCATTTCTGCCACTTAAAAAAATGATGACACAATCAAAATTAATGACATTCAACTCTACTCAGGGGTAGAGGCATGTGCCGATGCCATTGAAATTTGATTGAGGTCAATAAATAGTTGGTTTAAATATTGCTAGTATAAATTAAAGATTCTTTAAGATTTCTACTTGCAGCCTAGCCAAAAATTCGAGTGAAGTGAATAGTCCTCCTTAGGAACTAGAACAAAAGACACTTGGAGTAGCCAGAGTCTTCTTTTCCCCTAGTTCCTGCAGAGGCTACCTGCTATGTTACAGCTCACATAATGCAAGCATTTGCACAGGTCAAAGGTTGCTAATGTAGTAATAGGATCTTTGCAAAAATAAATAAAAGTTGCCGCCCATTTTCATTTTCTAGTTCTCTTAAATTGAAAAAAGAGGCACTGAGCGCCTTTTTACTAGTAATAACAGCAATTAAATGGCATAACGAGCAAATGAAAGTGGTTGATTTCTTATAGCATCTCACTTTATCCTACCAGTCTATCTAGATATTTATTTCTGCTCAGCTTTTCTACACTTTTCTGACGGCTCTTCCTGTCTCAATATTGTGGTTACAGGAAATAGAAACTGTATTGGCTTATCGTATTATGCTCACTCCTGGCATGATTATTTTGTCTCAGCAAGTGTCAGTGCTGTTCACATTGCTCAGAGATATCTTGCTCTTCCTTTGCATGTTCACTGTCCTATACATTTGTGGTTCTCTTCTCAGGGCCTCAGGTTGCTGTTGCTATTCAGGGGTTCATAATCTCTATCTTTATATCTAGAGATTAACTTTTTCTTCTCATGCACTCCAAATAATATAGGATGGTTTATATTCTTGCTAATGGTTGACTTCTTGTACACTCTAGGATGTGATGGTGGGGGCTTATTTTGGTGCTGTATAGTTCTAGTGGTTGACTTCTCATGCACTTCATATAATATAGGATGGGATGGTGGGGGCTTATGTTGATGCTGTATAGTTCTAGTGGTTGACTTCTCATGCACTTCATATAATATAGGATGGGATGGTGGGGGCTTATGTTGATGCTGTATAGTTCTAGTGGTCGACTTCTCATGCACTTCATATAATATTTGCAGCTTCCAAACATGAGGTGGAAGGACAGAGATTGCAGTAAGTGTCAGTGCATTGAAATCTTGGTTGTCTTCTGTATAAGTTGAAAACGTACTCTGTTGAAAATATATTTAATTAAAAAGTCTTTCCATCTACAATAGATTAACATGAGTGTATTAGGTTGTCATTAGATGTGGACTTACTGGCATCAGGCATGCTGGAAATCAACAGCTACAAGGGACTAATGGTGTGCACGTGCAATGCTTCTAGAATAATACTTACTAACAATTTGCAGTTGTAATGTGCAAACTGCCTAAACTCTCAGCCGTACTGTACTCTGTAGTAGCAATGACATATCTAATATCAAATGAAAGGTGAATGAATGCAGCTAAATCTCTCAGAAATACATAAATATGTATTAATAGTTTTCACAGCAAGCAACCCCAAGGCAGTTTACCAAGGAGCATGAAATAGACCACGCTTCCCTCATAATTATTGTAACAAATAGTAATAACCATCAAGTAGTAAGTATTATTAGTGCATATGACGAGTCACATAATTATATAATTTTCTCATTAAAGGAAATTTATGAACTGAAGCTTTTAATTTCAGCCATCAAAGTGAAGAGGTGGACTGAGTGGTTCTAAAGATGGATAGCTTCTCTACACAGTAACCTTTACTATGGCTTAGTCTTGTCAGTACATATGGCCATATTCATTTGTATATCTTCGATTAAGAATTGCCCCTACAATTATAGCTACTTCTCAAATTGTAACCTTGTTGCTCAGTCTCAGTTGGTTAATGGAACTGCCCTTCCATTTGTAACTGCTGTAACAAATATGCAATAGGTCTCACCCAAACCATATGGAACCACATCTTATTGAGGTAAGTGTACTATTGTTATGAGTGATATCACAACCAAGATAATGGCAGAGATGCAGTGTGGCTGGCTGATGAGAGGAGCTGCTATACTAGAACTTTATAAGCTTCAAGTACTCAATTTGTTCAAGTACTTCAATTTGCAAAGCTGAACAGAAATTAAATTGCAGTGTGACAGTTTGGGGTGAATGAAAGTCAGGTGAGAAATAGGAAAAACAAAAGGAGCTACCATCAAAAGAGAGGAGGTTGATGGATGGAAAATGGCATTTCCTGTGAAGAGCAGTTGGCAAGGATGGAGCACTGAGGTTTGAACACCTAAAATTTTACCTCTCTAGATGAAGAATAGATTGAACAGAACAAACTTGTTGTAGGATAGTGAGTAGCAGTGGATCCTAGAGTGCATTATGTGCTCTAATATCCAGAGGTTAGCACATAGCTACACCTCAGAGCTAGACATTGGCTTAAGAATTGATATGTGCACACATGTGCTAGACTGAATTTCAATTCCATCTTCCAGCCAGCACTGACCTTTCCCAGCACATTGAATGTTGATAAGCGTGATGGATTGTCGCCAAGGTTTCAAAGGTAGCACGATGAATCTTCAAATAATGTAGTTAAATTATTATTATATACTGTAGCAATGAAGAGAGAACACAAATCAGTTGAACAGACTCAGATTGACTCAGAGCACTAAGAGATAACTAAGAATATGCCAAAAACAGTACAAACACACAGCAAATGTTCTTGAAGAATCCTGCAAACTCACCAACACACATCAAAGGGTGCAGGATTAATCTTGCAGGTTTGTGCAAGTTTTGAAGCTCCTGCAGCTGCTGAGAAGCCTGACCGCTATACTAACCACAATCTACACACATTACAATCACACATAAACAACTTCACAATGTTTGAAGTGTGTCCTGGTTGATTTGAAGGTCACTGTACAATATCGTGTATATTGCACTATTGTGGACCATGCAATGGATTTGCAATGGATTGAAGTGCACCATCCATGCAACACAGCAATGGAACAGGTTGCCTTCGGTCTTGTTGAGAAATTGTCTTTATACTGAACTTCAGCTTGTAGCACTTGCATTGCTATGAGATGAATGTTTAATTTTCTGAAGAAATGTTAAAGCTTTTTAACTTAATGGCTATATCAGCTACTAGAGATAAAGTGGAGTTATGTGCTGGACCTATAAATTACCTGATGTTCATTGATTCAGACCTAAAAACATGCATGCATGTAACCAGCTGTAGAAGTGCCTATGTGGTGTAGCTGGCCTAACTTTCATAATCATGTTCTATTGGTGAAATTTGATAGCTAAATATATTATACACGATGTATAATCGTGTTGTGATGCAATATAAAAATGTGTGGGTGGGCGAGAGGTCTTCAGGAAACTGTTTGAATATTTATAGATGTCTATACCAAATGTGTAGTAGTTAACTGCATTTAAATAGAGCCGCATCCGAAAACACACAAGGAGGTATGTGTCTATCAGGAGGTGCTGATAATATTAACAACATACAACATGACACACATGCATGCATGCATGCTTGCACACACACACCCACAACCAGACACACATACACATATACAAGAAGTACAATACACTGTCATCATTTGAGGAGCTGTTCTTTTCTCTTGCAGACATAAGTCTTCAGTTACACAGGTGATCAATCCATCAAGAAGTGAAGGAGATTCCACTTGCCCTCCCGTGTATGAAGAATTTAATGCTGCATATGAGAACACTGATGTAGTCATACAGCACAACACTACAGAAGCTGCACATGTGGGCCCAAGCTTAGGCGAGTATGCATTATCCCAGTGTGAAGCTTATGGTGTTCATAAGAAGCATGATAAGGCAGTGGTGGATTTTAGCTATGATGAAGTTAGGATTCCTGGAGCAGGCCAGTGAAGCTCAATGAAGACTGCAGTTCAATAATTACAATACTCACACTGCTAGTAGGACATATAGAATGTATTGCACATTATAATATACTTTTACTATAACATTATAATAACTTATACAATATTGTTCTACTTTTTGTAACACTTTATATTATATGAAGCTATTTAAATTTCAGTGTGATAATGCCAACATTTATTGTGGACAGTTGGGAGGCTGCATTGCTCTCTAGATCTCAAACTTTGGCATGCCCAGCAGATGAGTGCCTGAGCCCTTCATGGGAGGCCTGCTGATGAGTGCCTAAGACCTGCTTCATGGGAGACTAGCTAATCAGCTGATGAGTGTCTAAGGCCTGCTTCTTGGGAGGCCAGCTGATGAGCTTCCTTCATGTGAGGCTGGATGATGTGGATGCTGCACATTGTGGCAAGCCAAGCTTTAGTAAATATATTTGCTCTTCTTTTTGGCAGATGTTTGACTAATGCCAACCTTCACTTCCTATTGTACTTATACTGGCTGCAATGGCTCTCAGACACACTGAGATCTTTCTCATAATATTGATTAAATATTGCATAATGATCAACAGAGACACCCTTGCTAGGCTCTGTCCCAGCATTGCAAGTAGGCTGGGTCCATTTCATCAGGTATGTCATGTGGATAGAAGTAGTGAATGCTTCAGATGATAGGCTACCTCAAGACTTACTCCTTGCAAGGTAAAGTTGCAGTTCCTGCATGATAGCAGATGCAAGTCCTTGGCCATTCCCATGCTTACACAGGCTGTCTCCTCCAGTAGGCTGGCATGTGGAGGAGGTACAAATAGTTGAGAGAAGAGTTCACTTTGTTCTTATGGAATGATTCTCACAGCATATAGACTCTTATTTCCCCTTTAGATTATTTCATTTACAGTACCTTACATTCTGCAGTTTCTGAGTACTTTAAGGTGAATATGTTTGCTGGTTGGCTACCTTGATGGGTGATAGTTTGATCACACTGGACATCAAGAATGCCTTCCTCGCCTACTAAAAATGAAATTACCTTGAAGTCCAACCTGAAATCTGCTATGGTCCAGATTTATTAGATAAACTCTTGATACAAACTATAATAACTTCTAAGCAGTGATTGTAGGGTTTTTTCTGTCAATTCCACAATGCTAATTAATAATTCATGATGTTATTCAATGGCTGAGACAGCACACATTAAGTTCAACTTAAGACCTCAGAGAAGAACTGCTTCACTTAAATGGTAGTAGCGGCCAAAGTGTTTGCTTAACAATGACAGTAAATTTCACAGTTAGTTGTTAGCTACCGTGATATCTAGTGTTGCTGTTATTCAGATTCACAAAAATAAATAACTTGGAGTTCTCATTAATTTTTTTACCAAACTAACATGGACATGAATATCATTATAACATAGCACAATGATGGTGAGATAACTCGACTATTATAGCATTTCTGCATTACTTTTTAGCAAATACATACTCACCTCAATGTGAGTTAGATAGAACAGGTCCAGAAAAGTCATAATATGAGAGCTAGCTCCTCCTCCACTAGATGAGTTGTATCTCTGCCAGACATGTTGTTAGGCTTGTTTGTTTCTCTTTCCAGATGCCTGCTCCTTCATCTTCGCTGTTTCTGCTCGAATCTTTGGTGAGCTCTATTTTGTGAAATGTTGCATTGATGTTTTATATAACCTGAGTTTCTATCTTCCAAACTTTGCACTACAATAGAGCAGCTCTTTTAGCATCTCATGGTAATATTTTATGCGCTTAACACAAAGAGTTGATTGGAGAAATCCTTTTTTCCCCATCCACACTAACACTGCATAGGCGATGTTTTGTCACACTAATCATCGCAGACTTCCCTAGAACAAGTTGGTTGGATGCAGACAGATGTAAGTATTTGGAAGAGCACAGAGAAGGTATGAGCTTCAGTGCTCCTACACACATACTCAAGTTAGTTATGCTGCCACATTCCTTGCATGTCTATATTATTTTGATTGTTAGTGTTTGACCACAAGGTCATCACATTCACACAGAGTGACAGAGATTTATTTTGCATGATTATGTAATCACATTAATTCAAGCTTTTGTGCTCACTATAACGGTAAAGACGCTGTTTCAATTTAGAAGCAGCAAGCAGAAATCTCCTAACTTTGAGAAGTTCAACTTTTGAAGCGACACTGAAAGCTAGAGCCAATGCTGAGAATCTAGATATCAGCAGAGCAAGATGTGTGAGTCAGTGCTCCAAGAGGTAGCAGCAATAACAGCAATGTTCAATAGACCAAGACAAGCATGCTGACTTCATGCACAGTAAGCTCTATCAAATGTCATGGTGGATGGCTATGGTGAAGTGTGGTAGACCTAGTGTGTGTCCACACAACTGCAACTGTGAAAGGATCTAGCCTATTAGCAGACCCGACTAATTAGGAAAAATGTAGCACTGCAGTGTTAATATTGTCACATAAAACTTATCAAGAGAGAGTAGCTTTTTCTGATGACCACAGATGGTTGGGAAGAACCCTTCAAGTTCATGTCCGTCTGAAGGATCTACGTTTCTATGTGTTCCTTAAAGTTCATCTCTTCAAGGATCTATGTTTCTATGTCTCTCCTGTTTGGAGTGTGGAGTTCTCCTGTGCAACTCTAACAAAGTCCTTGAAGGAGGCTGCAGTTGACTCGACATGAGTACAGTCAACAACAGCATCAAGACATGGAATGTGCACATATGCATAGACATGGAATGTGCACATATGCATAGACATGGAATGTGCACATATGCATAGACATGGAATGTGCACAATGCGTAGTGTACAACAATAAGCAAGTTTGGAAAAAAGTGTCCAACAAAACAGAAAATGTAATAAAAACACAAACAACATAATAGGACCAGATCAAGATGGAGGGTGGAGATGAGGGAGTATGGAGAGTTAGATATTAATGCATATCGCTCTTCAGAGCAAACAGGACCTAATAGGGTATCACAATTGAATGTGCATTCACGAGTCATTAAAAAAAAAAATTAAATGTAAAGTATGTAGAACGTAAAGATGATTTAACTGGTTCCAGTTAGCTAAATTTCAAGATTTTCATGATGAATCAGGAGTGCCACTAATCCACTCAACCCCTTTTCTAGTCCTTGAAAACTGAGTCCAAACCTCGAGATGATGATGGGCAGAAAATGATCGTGACAAGATGCACTTCACACAAAGTAAAAAATAACAATAACCTTCTTAATCATTGTATGCTTATAGAGAACAATTTCAAGTTGATTAGTGAGAATTTATAGTAATGTTATTATGTCAACTGAGAGTTCATTGAGATGATAATTTGATTAATTACTGGAAATGTCTCTGAGGGCTGCAACCAGCCAATTAATTATTGTTGCATCTGACCTCTGTTTAGTTGTGGCAACTCATCTTAGTTTTATCTACAGCTAAATTTGAAAGACATTAGTTTCTCATAATTGATGTTATCACTTTCTTCTCTCAGTTTGGTTACATTTCTGGAGTTAGATTATTAAGCTGCAATAGAAAAGCTGATCACCAACTGTTTAGTCACTTGGTCAATACATGGGCAGTACCCATTGATTCAAATGCAGTCAGGCTTTCTTGTCCATATTAACTGACACAGTAGAAGTTCAATTTCACTCCAAACCTTTTCCCACCAATCATCACTTTTGCATCCTGAAGGCAGTTTTTTTGCAGCCATTACATATTTCTGAATCTTCTGAAACATAATCATTAACATGCAGAGGAAGTGTCACTCAATTAAGAAACCTGGGAGTGGCTTAGGCAACAAATACTGCAACAATGAAGTGATATCCTCTACTTAAAGCCTTATATGTGAAGAGGCATAAATTCTGGACTCACTTGTATTCCATCCATGGTTATTACACATATGACACACTTAGCATAACTCTGTAATGGAGGAGACTAAAAATGAACTAAGTTATAATAAAGACCTTGAGAGGGTCCGGGCAAAATGAACAAATTTTTGCTTGCTACTTTTTTTGGAAGGTTCTCTTGAAGCACTTGCTTCAGATGACATGTTCAGCCAGTCAGCTATATACTACAGACTGATAACAACAACCACATAACCTTCACAGATGAGTAGCTGGTGAATGATATAATTATTCAAACAATTGTTCTGTTATCAAAGACACCAGTACAGTCTGTTCCATTGCACATTTACAAGTACAAGTATCCATGATTGCTTTTATCTTAACAATTTGACCTGTCCCAAATTCACCCGCCCCTCGCCTACCAATTATGGCCTGAATGGATTGACCTGTTATAAGAAAGTAACCAAGACTGTACCCATTAGACCACAAGCAGTTATATGGTGCTTTACCTTTTAAAATCACACACCAATTTTGTACAATCTAAATCAGTGGTTACCAAACTTTTGACAGTGTGGGCCAAATTTCCAAATTTGGGAATGTCCTGGGGCCGGATCATAAAATTGCAAGTGCCTATATATATGTATATATACCACATTATCTTATTTGTTTACAGTCCAGGATTTGTCACTCGGCCCAAGAGTCCAGGAAAGCTGACCACTGCTCCATTGTTGTGTCAAGGAAGAAGCCAGATTTGACTTTTAGTTTCATTTTAAACATGCCAGGGAACATTAAATAGTGGTCAGCTGTTCTGTAGTTTCATTAGTTACAAAGCACTAACCACTAGTCAATGGCGTGACAGTGGTAGCATAATAGCATTGGAGCCATTCCAACCAAGCATACCCAATTGAACTTCTCACACATTGAAGTACTACTTGTTACTATTTTTAGCATGACGATTTTTTTCTTTTTAATATAGATAAATGTGGTAAAGTGGATGTTTACACAGGCCAACTTTCAGAATTAATTTTTCTTTTTCTTTTTAAGACAGCAAACATGGAAAAATTGATGTTTCCACATGTTTCCACAGGGTTAGATAAATATTTGCCACTTTGAAATATCAGAATAAAAAACATTTTAAGACATTGCAAACTTGTTCTTGTTCAGTTGGAAGTGTGAAATTGCTGGTGACTTTTCATGATTTCATCAATGTCAGGTTTCAGATTAGTTGTGGATATTCTGAGGATGTCTTCAAGATGTTCAATGGTCAAGTTGCATCTGTACTTGGACTTTGTCATCTTCATCCTTGAGAAGAGCTGCTCGCAATTGAAAGTCGAGCCAAACAGGGCAGGACATGCTTGATCAACTCAGGGTAGGTGGGTAAGCGAATTCTGGTAAAACTGCACCAATGTCTTAGTCTTGAAATCTGCTTCCAAATCCATATTGCACTGCAGATCGATCAGTTCCATTTGCAGTGCCACCGGTGCCTCTGAAGGTTTCACAGAGAAAGGCCTTGAAAATATCTGAAATCCATTCTTGTGACCGACCATGGCAGGAGCACCATCTGTGGCCACTCCCACCAGTTTCTCATAGCCAAGTCCAGCTTACTCAAGTTGTTGACTGCTATAAAGACGTCCTTCCCAGTGCATGTTCCCTTCATTGGATAAAGTGCCAAGAGCTCCTCAGTAACATTCATCCTGCTATCAACTCCTCTGACAACGATCCCCATCAGACATTCCCTGACAATTTCTCCATCTGTGAATGGCTTTCCACTCTTTGCCAGCACCTCTGCCACTTTGAAGCTGGCAAAGGTAGCCTTTTTGCTCTGCAGATCAGCCTTCTTGAAGATCTTTTGCTGACTCTGAAGCATTTTCTGTAACTCCTCTGCCTTAGAAACCCTCTGGAAGGCATTTTGCATGATGGGACTTGTAATGCCTCTGGATGTTGAACTGTTTGGGGACGGCGACTGTATCAGAGAAAATCAAGCAAAGTACTTTATCCTTCTCCTCGGCGAAGAAAAAATCTTTGGTCCACTCATCCTTGAAAACTCTGCGTTCAAGATCCACTTTCCTCTTTTTCTCTACGGACTGGGCGGGGTTTCCTGCTCGTTCAACTACCAAATCATTTTTGTCGGATCCCTTATGATGATTTTAAATGGCAGAATGTCTACTGAGTGGCTGTGTCTACAGGTACAGGCTGTTTTACCTCTTTTTTACTGGTAAATTTAATGTAGATACAATAGCCATCTCAATAATCTGTACTCTCTCGCTGTTTGGACTAGATGCTCTAGCCTTCATCAAGAACAATACAGTTGTTTGTTTTCTGGTATAGCTAATTGCTGTTTGTTCTCATACCAGTGACTGAGAGAAGTATAGACTTCCTTATACCTGCATGTGTAGCACTGTTATCGATGTAATGGCTCTTTCAGCAATTCTTCAACTAGTAATTTGGTATATATATGTTACTGAACACAAGAAAACTAAACAGGGAGTGTTGCTCAGAAGTTCTCTCTCCATGAAGGCCATGCTCTAACACTGAGCCACAATGGTAGTACTAGAGTCAGTATGTTCACACCAGAGGATTTGATTGTCAGGTGTGCTAGCTTATACAGTATAACACACTCTACTCGAGCAATAAAAGCTGGCAATGGTCATCAAATGTTATATGCACAAAACTTACTCTGCAAGATTATAGTTTGACAAGCTACAGTAAAGAATACTCATAAATAGTAACTATATATATATATAGATTTTTTTGGCAAGCATAAAATAAGAAACTAAATTAATCATAAATGTATTCTGTCCCAAACTAAAATCGACAATTTGCAGTAAGATCATAGATTATTCATAAGACATATGCCATACCTGTGGAACTTGATCTACGAATTCCAATCTATGCACTCATTTTGAGTGGTCTCAGTTTATATATTCTTCCTTTGCCTTTGTGATGACAATGATATTATCATAGCTCTAAGATGATTATTGCCAGTCTAGTAATTGTTCTTCTGCACATTTTTCTCTGGCCTTCCAGATACAGCATGTGTTCTGCACTCATCTCACCCCGTAACACTTCCGTTTTGCTTTAGGTATCTGTAACTCTACTAAACTCAAGAGCTATATAGCTGGTACCTGTAGAAATAAAATGTTCTGTGGAGACCAAGCTGTTCTCCCTGAAAACATAATTTATTACCTAATTTTGGAGTCAGACTAATTTTGATGGCAAAAGGATATGAGGAAGAAAAGAATAGAAGATAGTGTTGAATATTTCATGATTCCTTGCTTGTCAGAAGCTTAACATTGCAAAGTGATTGGCCAACATCGTGCAATTCACATGATCATTAATTAACATAAGTATGAGGTGATCTATGCTAGTTAGCCATTCAAACACACAACCATAAAGACCTACACCACTACCAGACTATATTTTCTTAGGGATAAGGCTAGGGCTCACTTCATCAGGAGCCCAGTAGCTAGGTGCCAAGTCCTGTTTTGAGGGAAGCACAGCTGATGAAAGCCCATGTCTTGCTTCTGTGGACCTAGTTTGTGTCATGTCAGTCATAGTCAGTGAAACAGGTTGGACAGGAAGTTATTGATGGTTCAACCCTCTTTCTACTGCGCATAGATTTTGATAGCCAGCAATCACATTTGGAATAGCTCTATCTTAACATTCTGTCACAAGATCAGAAAGGAATCTTGGCCTGGAAATTAATGCACACACTATAGAATGATCATAGTATTATTTTATGGGGTAAAATAGGAAGAATCTGCTCCACAATGTCAACCATTGTGCAAGTAAGTTTAAGCTGGTTGAGCATCAATTGATTGGGATTAGGCACATGGGATCCATCTTAGTATCTCTCGACAAGTCTCATGATGCAGCTATGTCAAATAAAACTTCCACTCATTGGTGCTGGACATATGTAAGTCCACTAATGGTTACTTAGAAAAGGAGTAGCTAGCATCGTCGTATCAATTGACTAACTTATTTCATCCAAACATAGTCACAGAACTGAAGTAGGCTTTGAGCAGTGCACCAGTTCTCAATACTAAGACTGAACAAGGAAGTTACCATACAGTGTGATGCATCCCAGTCTGGACTTGGTGCAGCTATACTACAGAATGGACAGCAAGTGGCCTATGCATCGCATGCCCTGATATCAGCAGTGATTCTATATGCTTAGATCGAGAAGGAGCTGCTGGCCATAGTATTTTCCTGTGGACGTTTTGACATCTATGTGTATGGTGGGAGCATAGTCTCTGTGCAGAGTGATCACAAGCTTCTAGAGAGCATCTTCTGAAAGGTGTTGTGTTCAGATCCAAACAGATGATGACAGTATATCCTGCTGTGCCTTCAGCGCTACACTCTGGATGTCAGTTGTAGCAAAAGCATGGAGATAGAGCTGGCTAACATCTCAGCTGTGACATTATCCATTCATTCGAAGCTGTGGATCACACCGTTCACTTAACTGTAATGCCAGAGTACTTACATCAGGTAGGCCATCCGACTGCAGAGGATCTGACCCTGTCATTGTTATGTGACATGGGTCTAAACAGACATTCTCTAGTCTCACTTATACTAAACTGGGACTATTAGACCAGTGGCTAGATACTGAAAAGGTCCCCCCCCAGTCTATATAACCTGCACTCTGATTTTCTGTTAGTTCAAACATAGTTATTTACAAAATGACTTGATATACATGCATTATCCAGTTGCATGTATGGTATATCAGCAATTCAAAATGGCCGATGTACGCCATTGGGCAAAATGTTTTCTTTTGATCAAATTGATTAAAAAACCATGTGCAATATCAATTTTAACCAATTTTGGGTCAAGGAATTCATTAGAAACACATTTATCCATTTTAAGGTCATCTTCATTGTAATATGAATTATGATGTGGTCATGGATGCATTCAAACTTAGTCTGATTCGTAATAAGTATCCTCATAGCTACATATTGGTGACTCCTCATCTTCATTTTGGTTTGACTGCTGGCAGCTAACCGGATTTCTTCTAGGTCAGTTGGCATCATCTCATTGTGAGTCCACTGGAAATGCAGTGAGCCTTGCTCTCAGACCCAACCATGTTTCAATGGAGATGGAATTTGTGGAGATTTGATCAGTGCTCTCCACCAAATTTATGTTTGAATGTGTATTTTGAGACTAGATTGGCGAGGTGGGAGTAGGCTGATAACTATGCCAATGTCAGTGCTCAGTAGTCCTTTAGATTTCCTTGTTGAAAAGCGTTGGAAGAAAAGATCAAACCTGCAGCTATTGATACAAGATGTGGTCCTCGAGCCATATATACCACATGTAAATTTCTCCGACACTTTATGATCCTCTTCATGACAATTTCATGCAATGCCCAGCTGGCCAAAAGTGCTAATGAATGCTGGATCACTCAGCATTTTCTTGTAAGGCTTGACCTTCCCCTTTCTCATAAATGCACTGGTAGTGTCACAGCCGGTGAACGCATGAAAGCCTAGGACTGCTTCACTAACACTGGCACCAATGTGATGTCGCACTGCATTGATATCGATCCTCCTCCTTTTTTTAACCTGATTGCTGATAAGATCATCGTAGGTCAGTGAGTACAACTCAACACCATCACTCGTCAATTCCCAGCACTCTTTACCTAGAGTAAACATGACCTGGCGACCCTCTAGCCTAGAGGCATATTTTGGAGACTACTATTCCTTCAAGATAAACTTTGAGAGCTGGCTCTTGTTCTGATTGTTCGACAAGAAGCTTTTGAAATCTCAACGGACTTAATTGATGCCTGAATGTAGGTGTCATTTACAAAATCGACACGGTGAGTTTTAGGCAAGGTATTCCACAATTGCTCTGCTAGTTCCTCAAAGGTTCTTGGAATGATTGATTGAGCCTGGATGTGTGCTGCAGCATCAATGATGGTAGCAGCATTATGTGATCTCTCACTTATCTCCCTTCAAGATGATGCAGGAGTGTTGATTTGTCTGTTTTCAGTGGGCATCCACCTGCAGTTGCCATACTCCAAGGAATCACTCCAAGTTCAATTGACAATGCTTTCTCCAAACTGATGTTATGTTGAGCAGATAAAAGGACGAGCTGCCGAAACAAATTGCGCTGAGCTTGTATAGAAATACATTTGTTCCTGGCCTTGATAGTCTTTCTCTCCTTGCTTTTGGAATGTCAGATGGTTCCTCTTCTTGATTGGCTCATGATGAAATTTTACAGAGCCTCCAGATATTCGCAGTTCCAGGAAGTCTTTCAATGCTCTCTCTCCAGGTGTATCATCAAGGAGGTCAACGACTAGTTCTTGAGATGCAGGAATTCCAGAGGAAAGGCATACAATAACGTTTTGTCTCTCAGTGTCAAATGGATTGATATAGCTTTTGATCGTGTTCATATATAGTCCTTAACACTGCCTCTTCAGACTTCCTAATTTGTGCTGCCCTAACATCTTTGTGGACCCTTCTTTTCCACGCATTCCAGCAATCTCCAACAATGTCAAGAATCCTTGAATCGGAAGCAAACAGCTTCAAATGCAACTTCAATTGCAGCACCTTGTGGAACATGACTGGAATATATATACTAGTTCGCTGCGGTAGTTTGGTTGCCAGAATTTGATGGTATGGCCGAAGTGTTTCATTAGTTTAGCCTTGTTTTATAGTCCTGACTATAGAATCTAGTATGATAACATAGCAAATATTCAAGGTATCTCTCCCTCAACATTATGATACGTTCTACGTGTGCGCCCTTGATGATTTGATTATCCACATGTCCACATACATGGTGAGTTTAGGATCTTGATTGAAGATAATTTTCTCTTTAATTTCAGACTCACTTGACTTAGAAGCCAGTTTATCAAACTTTTGGTTATGCTTTTTCACCCTCTTACAACACAAGAAGCAATGATCCTGAGGAAGTAGAGTTGATGTGTTGGATTTGCTTTTTTTGCGAGGATTTTTAACCTTATCACATTGATCTTCAATATCACTTTGTTTTCGTTTAGTAATTGATATGAAACGCTGATAACACTTACGATGGTAGCCATGCCTATGATTTATGATTTACAATGCTATCAGGGATGCCTTCACATATACTGCCACACTGCTCAGAGTCTGTTTTGCCAATTAACTGACGGGTCCTTGCAGCTTTTTGTATTAATTCAAAGATTGCTTTGCTAACTGAATATATTTTATCCTTGCATCCTGGTGTATGACAGACAATACAATCAAATGTTCCCCTTTTCTTGACATCCTTCTTCAATTGCGGTGGTTTCTCATCAGCCATTATTACCCACCTGGAACAAATAAGAGCAATTAAAAATTACACAAACTCCAGTAGCTGGTCTACAACAGCTAACTAATGGCTGCCTCACCTTGCTTTCAAATTTCAATGAATTCTGAAGATTATAATGTGCAACATCAATTATCTGTATATTTGAACCTTTATATACAACTAGTCCACAGAGAAGGGCCCTGGTAACACAATAAGCTGGCTAATAATGAACAGGCTATATACTAGCCAAACAAAGGTAGCTAACAGACAAAAGACTACTGAGCATGCAAGATTGAATACAGGATGGAGTTAATTACACTAACACAAATCAAGTCTATTCATAAGTTACTATTGAAAAAAACATAAATCAGAAGATGCAAGTTGATACACTGCCTAATTAATTACGAATCTATGCAAACTTAATCAACTGCTATTTTTAACCTCACCAGTGGCCATATTTTTTTTACAATGAAGACCTTAAAATGGACAAATTGTGTCTCCAATGAATTTCTCCAATACCAAATTATATTACACATATTTTACATCAATTGGATAAAAAAATAGTATTTGTATCAAATTTAGCCAGCAGTGCACAGCGGCCATCTTGGATTGCTCATTTACCATACTTGCAACCAAAAATTGCATGTATATCAAGCATTTTTGTAAACACCTGGGTTTAAACTAACATAAAATCACAGTGGAAGTTATATAGACTGGGGGGGAGGGGGGGTTTCGGCAGCCCTTGGACTATATGTGGTGAAGAACTGATTGTGCAGGATCAGCTGATGTTCAAGTATTACCAGCTGGTGATGCCTGCGAGCCTGAGAACAGAGCTGATGGCCATCAGAAATGGCACCGATGAGGGCATAGAAGGGTATCTGCAATGCACCCATATGTGCCTCTTCTGACCCTTGCATGGCTATTCATATGACAGCTTTCAGGGTCAAGGGGTGACATGCATCAATTACATGGCAAAACTCAGCAGAAAGAACCTCTTCAAATGTTCGTCAGTGGACCAAGGTTGGGACTGAGCTGCCAAGCAGAATGGAAAGGAGGTTACTGACTACCACAGTAACTTCATAGTAGTAGAGCATTGGTTCCCAACCAGGGGGTAAATTATGCCCTGGGGTAATAAGCCGGGGGGAATGTAGCAATGCTGACTGACAGATTTTTTTGTTGTGACTTACAAAATGTCAGGTCAGTGTAATGACTGATGTAATGACATTCTTAATATTATTTAGTGAGTATTGTAATTTAGAAATGTCTAGATTAGGTTTAAGATAACTGCTTAACCTTTCTGTGATAGATGAATAAATGGTGTCATTCTCTATAGATGTATTTATTTACCTTTACCTTATTAGGAATTATTTAGATGATTTGAGTGACTTTTTGTGCATAGAAAATGTGATACGCACACTGAATTCAGACAAGAACTTTTCTACACTTCAAGTTATCAGTCATTTCGTGTTTGGTTTCTGGTTTAACAAAATATATATCATTTCAGTGTGTTCTACATCGATAGCGGACTGTGAGGTGTTTGCTAGCCAAAAATTGTTTTGGCTAGCAAGAAGTCAACTTACTTAGATGCTTTTCTGGTTCATGGATTTGTCAATTTCCCCTCAAGGGTGAAGACCGACCAGAGTGTGTTACTTGTAGCAAGGTTCTGATCAATGAAATCCTGAAGAACTTCCAAATCATCTGCTGAAATGTCATCCTGACCTCCATAACAAAGACTTAGCCCACTTCTAACACAGGGCAAAGCAGTGGAAGGGTATTAACACTGGTATTGCAGCAAAAAATCTTCTTGCCACTCTTGAAGCTTCCTATGATGTGGACTACAAATTGCACAGCAGCAGAAGGGACATACCATGGCCAAAAAATCTGATCATGCCATGTGTACGAGTGATGCTTGCCAAAGCATTTGGTCTAGAACAGGCTAAGTAGCTCCATTTTAAACAACATAATTCGACATAGGGTAGACGAGATGGCTGTGGATATACTGGCACAAGTAATGTAAGAAGTCAAGACCAGTCCATATGACAAATTTCTTCTGCAATTTGACAATCCACGGATGCCAGAAGCTGTGCTATTTTATCGGGCTTTATTTGTTATATTCACTGCTGGGATGTGAAGGTAGACTTTTTCCCATGTGAGATCTAGCTACGATAACTAAAGGCGAGGATGTGTTAAAAAATGGAGGCTTCGAGCAGTGTTGTGTTGATGGTACACCTGCTATGATGGGTGGTAATCATCGGCTCAGAGTCTTTGTTCACAGTGAAAATGCAGATATCGACCACTGCAGCATTAGCCAATATACACTTGCATCGCAAATACTCCTAGATGTCTTGAAGGAGTATTTGACCAACTTGCTAATGTAGTCAAGCCAAAGACTTCAACAGCTGTGTATTTAAATAATTGTGCAAAGAGATGGGCGAGAAGTATGAAGTGCTGCTATGTATGCATGTGAGTGAGTGTGTATGTGAGTTTGCATGCATGAAAGCATGCACATCTGTGCATTTCGTCGCATGTATATCTCGGTGTTGTTGTGTCTGTGTGTGTATGTGTGCGATGAGGGCCCAAACTTAATATAATAGCATCGTGCAAAATACAGTGGTGGTGGCTTTATGTTTGTCGGCTCCATTGGTGAAATTAAAGAGATCAATTTCACCACATAATAGAATGGAAAATTAACTTGACCATAAGCAATCATGAAGGCAGGATACCAATTTCACAAAAGAAACGCTTGATACTGATTTTGATCATTTTGTGAATGAGCTCATTAGAGAACACCATACAGGGCAACAACAATGGTGAGGAGGATACAAAGAGCACGCCAATAACAATAAAGAGGAGGAAAAAAGTGCAGGCAACAACAATGGTGAGGAGAAAACAAAGAGCAGGGCTACAATAATAGCGAGGAGGTGGCCAAGGAAGTAACAGCCGAGGTGCAGTTAATGTACAAAAATGTATCACCATCCCAGGGTTACCTCCATCATCCTGCATGCACAAGGAGCCATGGCTGATCCCCATCAGGGCAATACAGATCTCCATTAACTCAACCTTATTCCTCACCACACACTGCATGAGCAACATGACCCTTGGGGGATGGCCAAACAGATGCTGTACGAGTGCCACATACTGCTGCAGCTATGCCCTTCCATGGGATATGGTCCAGGCTGATTAGTTGTGGAGAAGTAGAACTCTGCAAGATTATTGACCAGAACTGGCTATTTCTGATGAAATCATGGTTGTCTAATTTTGCATACATATAAATACCATAGGCATTAAATCAAAAGCTCCACCCTGCCACCCCTACACCCATTCAAATTGGTCCCTCCTTGAATGGGCCTAAGGATGATGCCGACTAGTTGAGTCTACATCATTTGTGAGACTGCTGCTGCATGCATGTCACTCAGTTGGAGAATGATGTTGGCAGGAGCACAAAATGTGTGGGAGGCTCTAGAGGCATCACAAATCATTATAATTGAGATCTTGAGACAATCTTGAAAGAGTGCTGCTGAACTGCTAGTGAAGGAGGCATTGCATATCAGCCTAGCACCAAAGTGTTAGCGGTTCCATCGAGACTGTGAAATGCACCAAACACCATAATTATTCTATATTCATTTTGTCGGGAACTCCAACCCTAGTGGTCCCATGACAATTCTTCCTGAGAGAACAGCATGACCTATTATGGTCATAACCAGTAGAATAGTCTATAACTGTTAGAATGCACACTAGTAGACTGATTGGTTAAACTACTTAGATATGCATATTACCATATAAGGCCTGACTGGGCCTCTGGCTGGTAACCTATTTAAAGGAGCCAGCTCAGAGGCCCAGGTAGAGTCAGCTCAGACTGAGGGATTTCTATTATATTCTATCTATCTATATAATCTCTGGCCAAGTACACTTGCTGGTTAGGATCCCTCACACTGGTGGCAGCTTCAAGGTTTGGACCCACTCCTACCCAGTGCCAACATACAAGAAGACTGCTCCTCCTCAGGAACCTATCTGGCTCTCAGAATATCTGGTGAACTCAAGTGAATTTTTGTGTGGCTGTGGCTCTGCCTTTCCCCCTCTGCTACTACCTAGAACATGTACACTAGAGAACAGGAAAAGCTTACCAACAAGCTCACTCCTGACTCAGAAATGGGAAGAAAACCACTAAAAAAAGAGGAGTATTCTGGGGAGGAGTCTACATCATCCACAGCTTCTACTCTCCGAAGCAAGTGCCACTCTGATGACATGTCTAACATAATGGCCATGTTCATGCAGATACAGAACGACGACAGAGAAGAGAGGAGACTGGCTGCGATAGATACCAGACGACTAGGATGAATGCAGAAAAGAAGACAGACGGGCTGACCAATAATGTTGGGCTGCCCTCCTGACTGCCAATCAAGAAGCAGCTAATAATGCCCGTCCAGATGTTGAGACACAATGATTCAGGGATGAGGAATGCAGAAAAAGGAACTGGAGACCATCTGCCCAAACAGAGTTGCTGAGAGGCAGAAGGACGCCAGGAGAGCCCTGGAACATGAGAAAAAGAGGGCAGTACATGATGCCCCAAAGCTGGCACCTCTCATGAACATTGAAGATCTGGAGACATTTTTGATTATGTTTCAAAGTCATATGACCCTATTTGGGGTCTATCCAGACTATTGGATGGCCAAACTTCTGCCCCTTTTGGACACCACATCACTGTGATTCCAGGAGCAGATGTCTGCCGACTCCAAGTGCGACTACCAGGCGGTGAAGAAAGCCCTGATAGATCTGCATGGAATAACACCAAATCACTACAGAATCAAATGGAGGGACCTGCAGCAAGACCCAATGGAAAGCGTGCAAAAATACCAACTGCGGGTCTCTTCTACCTTTGCCCTGTCGGCCAATAAGGCCACCTTGCAGACGTAACTGGCAGACATCATGACCAAGGAAAAGATCTTGTCCACCTTACAAGATACCAAGGTTAAGATGTGGGTCAGGACCCAAAACCCTACCAACACCAAGGAAGCTGCATGGATGGCAGACAACTTCATCCACAGTCAGCCGAAGCTGGAGAAGCCCAAGCACTGCAGCTGCCCAAATGTCCATAGGTTCACCGGACTTGGTGACCGGAGCAAACAGAAGTCCAGAGGAGAGCTATGGAGACAAGACTCTTCAAGACCCAGATGCCATATATAGGGAATGAAAAGTGGCCAAGACTACATAACTTTGACACTATCAAGGGACTATGGTGCTTCTACTGTCAGGAATACAGGCATGTGGCACCTAAATGCCCCAATAAGACCTGCCTAGATAGCTTAACTATTGTTAACTCTCCTTTTCTTATCCACCCAGGTAATGTGTTCGGAGCTGAAGTACAGAACTTACTTATGGCCACAGCATGTAATATTTCTCAGGTTCATCCAAGGTGGCTCTCAGATGACTGCCAGGACGAGGGACCTGTGTTCATTACCGGGCCCAACCACATGACCAGGAGTTACCCAACCACAACAGTCAGGCTGGGAGTCAAGGGGAAGACACTGTTGCTGAGAATCGCTGTCAATCCCAACATCCACTTTGACGGCATTCTCTTGCCTTAGTCCCTCACATAGGTCTGTGGATCCAGAAGGGAACAGTCCCCAAGCACCCTCGCAGATGGTATCGAAAGCCCATTAACTATGCTGAGAAGTCCCTCTCCAAAGACTCTGATGCGGAGTCCACTACCTCCTCCAGAGATGAGAGGACATCCACAGAGAGGCATTTCACCTTTCCACCATCATCAGACTCGGAGTCGCCACCCCCATCCTCTGATGATACCCTACCCATGTCAATGCTTGGGCAAACATCGGAGGATGATAACAGCAGCCCACAACTTCAAACACACGACATCGATGACCTACCAGCTCTGAGCGACGACCTTTTCCAGCAGGTATCTGCCAAGAAGAAGAGGCTGAACTGTCCGAGATACGCCGCCACCTTTGGACAACCAGTGACGTTGGACAGACCAGTTCAGCTACAGGAAGCTCAGAGCACTGACCTTTCACTGGAGATTGTTCGAAGGAAGTGCAAGTCATCAGTGGCTGGCTCCCTTCTTAGTGTGGGAGAGAATCCTATACCAAAGACGGACCCCACCCAAACAGTGTAAGGCTCATCCTGCCCTCCATCTCCAGAGAGATGATGCTCACCTGGCACCCTGGGCTGGACACTTTGGCAGAAGACGGACAACAGATAGGATCCTCCACCTTTCTTCTGGCCAGGTGTCTGGTAAGATGTCGCAGATATGTGCAAGAGTTGCCAGATGTGCCAGAATATAGCTCAAGGAAACACCCAAAAGGTACCACTTATGCCCCACCCTGTTATTGATATTCAGTTATGTAGGATAGCAATGGACATGATTGAACCCCTGCCCACAACAGAGGAGGGCCACAAATACATGCTCACAATATGTGATTATGGCTCCTGATACCCAGAAGCCATCCCCCTGCACACCACAACCAGCACAGACATAGTGGAAGCTCAGTTGAGTTCTTCTCTCGGGTCGTACTACCAGAAGAGATATTAACCAACCCGGGTTCCAACTTTTGCAGTCCACTCATGGAAGAATTCTACAAGCTGTTTGGTATCCATTCCATCAAGACATCAGTATAACATCCAGAGACTGACGGAATGATGGAGTTATACAATGCAACCCTCAAGAGTGGCTTGAGAAAATACATCCGGAGATTCGGTGGCCAATGGCACAAATCATTACTATATCTCTTATTTGCATTCCGTGAGCTCCCATATAGCTCTACTGGGTTCAGTTCCTTTTGAACTGGTGTGTATGGCAGGAATCCCTGAGGACCCTTGGATGTCCTGCACAAAGAGTGGCAGGAATCTTCAGACTGCCTTGAGAGTGTAGTGTCCTAGCTTCTCTCCACCGATGCCAGTTTGAAGGCGGCAAAATACCTGGCCAAGAACACAGAAGAGGGTACCAAACAAGTGATCATGGTGTATGACCTGGTGCTTGTCCTACTATCTTTTTTCACAAACAAATTGATGGCTAAGTGGCAGGGTCCCTTTCCCATCACTGGAGAACTCTCACCTATGACCTACAAGGTCAAGGTGGCGAACTCGAGGAAGCCGGTAAGGACATTCCACATTAACATGCTCACCAGATGGGAGTCTCCTTCTGCAGTCTGCCTCCACAGTATGGCTGCCGACTTGACTGAGCCCGACCACAAGAACATACCCACCTGGTGATGCCCTCACCAGACCCACCACAAGTAAACCCCATGTTACCTAACACCCAGACAGAGAAGCTGAGCCAATTCCTTACCCAACACCACCATGTATTAACAGACCAGCCTGGATTGACAGGCCTTACATTGATCAGGATTGATACGGGTGAGTCTGCCCCCTTTAGTTCATCAACTTACCGTCTTCCCCAGGCTCATGTAGGAACAGTCAAGACAGAGATAGCACGAGAGCAAGGCGCTCATTGAGGTCAGCCGGATCCCATGAGTGTCCCCCATTGTACTCGTCCCTAAGAAGAACTGGTCACTGTGCTTATGTGTGGATTATCGTAAGTTGAATGCAGTGACTCGTCCGGACACCTTTCCTATGCCTTGGGTCGAGGAACTGTTGGACGGCCTGGCGTGGGCAGAATACATCATGATGTTGGATCTGACCTTGGGGTACTGGCTGGTGTGGCAGAAGAATCACGGGAGAAGACGGCTTTCACGACACCCTTTGGAAAGTACTACTTGTCCATGATGCCCTTCAGCCTGATAGGGGCACCTGCCACTTTCCAAAGGCTCATGAACTCACTGGTTGTTAATATAGCAATGCATGTAGCCACCCTACACATGGATGATCTTGTCATTTTTAGCTCCACTTAGCAAGATCACATCTCACACGTTGACAAGACCCTTTCCAGACTTGGCAAACCAGGTCTCACAGTAAAGATGGCCAAGTGTCAATTTGGAAGGTATGAGTATGTCCACCTTGGCCACAGAGCCAGCCTTGGGACAGATTAAACCAGATGTGGCCAAGGTCCAGGCTGTACAAGACTTTCCACGACACCAAACCAGCATTTTGGGGGCTAGCGGGCTACTATTGTCATTTTATGCCCAACTATGTGACCACTGCGATACCCCTATCAGACCTCATCTGCAAGGAGAAACTTGACAAGATCAAGTGGGAGCACATACGTCAAGAGGCTTTCGATGCATTGAAGAGGCTCTCACATCTGACCCTATCCTCCAAGGACCAGACTACGAATGCCAATTCATTCTCCAGACGGATTCCTAAGATGTCGGCATAGTGGCCATACTCAGCCAACACTCTGATGCTGATGGATATTGCCCACGTGGCATTTTACTCACGGAAGCTTTTCAGCCGTGAGCGCAACTATGTAGCCGTGGAGCGTGAGTGTCTGGGGTTTATGGACGGTGTCCAGAATTTCGAGGTGTACCTAACTGGTGTGTACTTCATCATTGTCACAGACCACAGCTGCCTCAGATACCTTCACCACATAAAGGATGTTGGGGGAATACTGACGAGATGGTCCCTCGGTTTTCGGCCATTCTGTTTCAGTATTACCCACCAGCTGGGAACTGCTAACGGCAATGCCGATGGACTACCCAGGTAGGACTGGAAGGATGATGTCATTGATGATCTGACCCCAGTCTCGCTGCCGGAGAGGGAGGGGAGGAGTGTCGGAAACCCCAACCCTAGTGGTCCCATGATAACACTTGCTGAGAGAACAGCATGACCGTCTTAACCAGTAGAATAGCCTATAACTGTTAGAATGCATAATAGTAGACTGCATAATAGTAGACTGATTGGTTAGACTACTTAGATATGCATATTAGCATATACGTCCTGACTGGGACTCTGGCTGGTAACCTATTTAAGGGGGGACGATGCTAAATATTTTTTTTTTTTTTTTTTTACCCGTGGTTACAACTTTAGAGCTCCGTAGATTCTGCAAACTTCATGGTATGGACTTGATATATAGCTCAAAAGATAGGTCTCTCTGTGTGCTCTCTTTTGATACTAAAAATGCTTCATTAGGTATAACTATAGGCAAGTTACTAGACCCTAAAGCGGAGGGACCTCAAAAATCTGAATCGCCGCAACCTCCACAGAAACCACTCTGAGTTGCAAAGTGCCAAAAAAATTGAAAAATGGGACGGAGCATAGGCCAGGTAATAAATTTTTAACGCCTATTCAAATGAGTTATGTTATTGCGTGCTTCCTCTAGCCACTCGTACCATTTTCATGCGCTTTGCAATTCGGAGTGGTTTCTGTGTAAGTTGCGGCGATTCAGATTTTTGAGGTCCCTCCGCTTTAGGGTCTAGTAACTTGCCTATGCTTATGTTGATGCTGTATAGTTCTAGTGGTTGACTTCTCATGCATTTCATATAATATAGGATGGGATGGTGGGGGCTTATGTTGATGCTGTATAGTTCTAGTGGTTCACTTCTCATGCAATTCTTATAATATAGGATGGGATGGTGGGGGCTTATGTTGATGCTGTATAGCTAGTGGTTGACTTCTCATGTACTTCATATATTATAGGATGGGATGGTGGGGGCTTATGTTGATGCTGTATAGTTCTAGTGGTTGACTTCTCATGCCCTTCATATAATATAGGATGGGATGGTGGGGGCTTATGTTAATGCTGTATAGTTCTAGTGGTTGACTTCTCATGCACTTCATATAATATACGATGGGATGGTAGGGGCTTATGTTGATGCTGTATAGTTCTAATGGTTGACTTCTCATGCACTTCATATAATATAGGATGGGATGGTGAGGGATGCTGTATAGTTCTAGTGGTTGACTTCTCATGCACTTCATATAATATTTGCAACTTCCCATCATGAGGTGGAAGGACTGATATTGTAGTAAGTGTGTATTGAATTCTTAGTTGCCTTCCGTATACGCTGAAAATGTATATTGTTGAAATTATATATTTCGTTCAAAAGTGTTGCACGTGCCATCTGTCTACAATACATTAAAATGGGTTTGTTAGTTGTCATAAGAACTGGCTTCGGGCAATGCTGGAAATCAACTGCCACAAGCAAAGAAGAGTATGCAATGCCTCTAGAATCAGTAGTGATATGCAAACTGCCTAAACTCTCAGCACTACTTGACAGTGTAGTAGGAATAACATATCCAGTATCAACTGAAAGATTAATAAATCTCTCAGAAATACACAACTATGTATTAATAATTTTTACAGCGAGCAACCAAGGCAGTACACCATAGTTACAAGGTCCAGCTGAACATCAGCAGACTGACAGTTTGGGGTGAAAGGGCATGTGAGAGATTGGAGAAACAAGGAAATAAGCTACTATCAAATAAGAGGAGATTGATGGATGGAAAGTTGAACTTCCTGAGATGGAAGAGAAGTTGCTGGCATGGATGGAGTCACTAAAGATTGAACACCTGAAGGTTTGCCACCCTAGATGAAGTATAGACTGATCAGAATGAACTTGTTGTAGATGATAGTGAGTATTTGCTGTGTATCCTAGAGTGT
The DNA here is from genome assembly GCA_028752905.1 of Cladorhizidae sp. MBARI D1340-BT2. Taxonomy (NCBI): domain Eukaryota; kingdom Metazoa; phylum Porifera; class Demospongiae; order Poecilosclerida; family Cladorhizidae; species Cladorhizidae sp. MBARI D1340-BT2. The sequence continues at coordinate 1,667,506 of JAQNBH010000006.1, read as the reverse complement.
ATTATGTGCTCTAGAATCTGCAGGTTAACACTGCTGAGTTAAACTTTGGCTTAAGAATTGGTGTGTGCATCATGTGGTAGACTGAATTGCAATTCCATGTCCCAACAAGCACCAACCTTTCCTAGTACATTGAGTGTAGATATGCCCCGCAGTTGAAGCTGTTCTCCATTCATAGCAGAATAGAAAGCCAATGTTCAATGTTGTGTACAGTGCACTCTACCGTGTTCATACTCTATTGTGGACCATGCAATGTATTTGCAATGGATAGAACTGCACCATCCATAACACAGCAATGGAACAGGTTCCTTTCTGTCATGTTTAGAACTTGTCTTTATACTGAACTTCAGCTTGTAGGACTTGCCTTCTTATGAGATGAATATTTAAAAAATAACAAAACAAAAAAAAGTTAATGCATTTTAACTTAATGGTAAAGTAGAGTTGTTGTGGGCACCTATAAATTATCTATACTACTGACCTTATATTATGTTGTGTAATGATTCAGACCTAAGAAAATGCATGGATGCAACCAGCTGTGTGTAGCTGGCTTAACGGTAAAAATTTAAATATATAATTATGTTGTGACACAATATAAAAAATGTGTGGGCAGGGGAGAGGTTTTCAGGTAAAGAGTTTGACTGTCCATAGATGTCTCTATCAAATGTGATAATGAGGCAGTGGTGGATTTAGCTATGTTGAAGTGAGGATTCGAGGAGCTGGCCTGTGAAGTTCAATGAGGACTGCAGTACAGTACTCACACAGCTAGAAGGACATAAAGAATAGCTATAGAATGTATTGTACATTATAATGCACTTTACAAGATCTATAAGATCTATAATATTAATAAAATATTCTCCAACTTTTTGTAAAACTTTAGATATGTATTTATTAAATTTGAGATAATCTAACACTTATTCACATTTATTATGCACAGTGGGAGGCTGCATTGCTCTCTAGGTCTCATCTCTTTGGCATGTATTTTGATAATTCATAAAACACTGCACATCTATGTTACCAACCATTATAGTTATATATAAAATATATCTGTAGAGAACAAATATGTATACTGAGACGTGCTTGCGTAAGTGCATGTGAGTGCCCAACATTGAGCCAATGGCCATGCTTCAGAAAACAAAACAAACTGATACTTTTCCCCCCCATGTAGATAACTGTCAATATTTACATATAGCTATCTGAAACTTTATGTCACGAGAAAGCTCTGCCATAGCTCTATAAAATGAAGTTGGATGTCCTCTTGAAAGACCTTTAGTTAGCTCATTAGAAAAATTAATAACGCCACTTATAGGGGCCATTTCAGTTGTATTTTTATTGGAACTTGAGAGACCATAAAACAAGTTTGAATCATGTTGATATACTGCTCTCAGAGAGAATTTCAACCTAACCACTCATGAGGTAACGAAATTATTCCCATAAGAAGTTACAAATCTTGGAGCACTACGTTTTTTTGTGGCTTCCCCGAGGGAAATGGCCTGGCTTGGAACAGTGTTCAACAGGTGTCCGTTGATGGTGCATCCGCTAAGATGGGTGTTAATCATGGGTTCAGAGGATTTTTCCAAAGGGTAAATGCAGTTATCACTGTTGACCATTGCAGCATCCACTGATATACACTTATGTCAAAGATGCTCCTAGATGCAGTATTTGACCAACTTGCTAATGTTAACTTCATAAAATCCAAAGACTTTGACATCCATCTGTTTAAAGAATTATGAAAAGAGATGGGGAAGTGCTACTCTACCACACCGAAGTTACACCAACTATTATTTGTTTGTGTGTACATGTGCTGTCTCGACGGAAGGTTGAGAATTGCATGTTGAGCTTCGGGTGGCAGTACAACAATTTTTGCAGCAAAAGCATAATACTTGGCACACCATTTTTCTTACCATGAATGGCTTTTCCACCCGTGCTATTTAGGTGACATCTTGAAAGAACTCAACAGAGGAAACTTGGCACTTTAATGAAGGAAGATGACAATAATCGACACAAGCCATTTCTAGATTTATCGGAAAGCTAAAGTTGTGGAAGGGCAAGTGAGTTGCAGAGGGCATAGTGACAGTTTCCCCCACTTGACAAATTTTTTGAGGGAGTGATGAGTATGGTCAAGATATCCTAGAAATTTCTAAAGCAGACATCCTAGGGCCACTCTGTTAGAATGATGGAGAAATACTTCACTGATCTAGACACCGCTTGCCTTCAGTGGTGCCAGCAGCATCTTGTGGCCGATGAAGATCAGTCAATGAAGATGACTTTCCAGAAAAAGAGGAGTAGATAATTCTGAGAATAAATGAGGCATGAAAGCTGGAATTCCAGAACAAGGACCTGGAAACCTTCTGGATAATCTGGCTAAATAGCACAGCAATCTTGGAGAGATAGGCTCTAAAGATCCTGACTTCCTTTTCGACCACTTACAGATGTGAGCAAGGCTTTTCCATCATTATGGGAATGAAAACCAAGAAACGGAACCGATTGGACAAATGATGTAATAATTGCTCTCAGTTTTACAAAACCAAGCATTAAATACTTGGCTGACAGAATGCAAGCTAACCATCCATTTGTTTTGCAATGAGCAATTAACTAACTACTAATACTTAGTAATACACTTAAATAAAAATTTATAAAATAAAACATATTTTATTACACAGGTACGGGTAATGGAAGAAGGAGGATAGGGTGATTTGGGTAATGATTTGGGAATCAAGACAGAATTCTGTGACATCGCATGATGCTGTCCATGTGTTGTCTTCTGTATTCTCCAAGCATAGCATTCCAGATGTGCTGGTGTCAATCAATGGCCCACAGTTCTCGTCGGCCGAGTTCAATTAGTCCTTCTGCATGGCATTGTCATTTGTACACATGACCTCGTCGTCACAGTATCCACATTCTAAAGGAAGTGGAGAATGTTGTCAAGACCATGAATCATCTGTTTAATATGCCATTTAGTCTGGATTCTATGAGTTTATAGCCCTGCTCGAGTAGAAGAATACTCCTACTGAGTGAGGTGTAGTATGACCCTACACAGCGATAAATGGGTCAGAGTTACCAAACTCGGACCTCAGCCACTTCGTGTCTGCTTTGTACTAGGTATTACACTACTGTGGAACTGACTGCTATGGAAGAACTCAAGGACAAGCAGAACGATCACTATAATGGGTCAGCTCAACTACTTTCAGAGCTGCAGCAAGGTGACCATGTCCACATTAGGCTTCCTGGGAGCTCTACACGCTCCCATGGAATAATAGCACTTTTCGTTTTAATGCACTTCCGTTGTCATTTCTGTGGCATATTTATGCACTGGCACATGAGTGCCTAAGCCCAACTTCTTGGGAAACCTAGCTAGGCACCTAGTTTGCATTTTGAAGCTTTTCAATTGTAAAGTGTTTTTTTAAATGTATATTGCAGCTGACTTGTTTTGGGGAAAATGGAGGAAGGAAGAAGTGAAATGTGACATGAATAATATGAGCCTGCTAACTTTTCACTTACAAGCAATCCTACTAGGCAGCCTCACACACTTCATTAGGACTGATTTCAATCTTACATCCAATTTATTGGAAGTAGTAACTATAAGAATCCTAGGAATTACACTTGAACACGCTGTCACCTCATGTCTGTGTGAGACCCATGTAGGTTCAAGTTGTATGTATGCATGCGTGTGTGTATGTATGTGGATTTGCATGCATGCATGCATGCATGTGTGTGCATTATGGTGCATGTATATCTCAGTGTTGTGATGTATGTGTATGTAGGTACTGTATGAGGGCCCAAACGTAATATAATTGGCATCCTGCAAAAGCCAGCAGTGGTGCACTTTATGTTCTTCAGCTGTAGTGGAGAAATTAGAGAGATCAATTTCATCACATAATATCATGCAAACTTAACCTTGAGCAATCATGAAGGCAGGTTACCAATTACATCGATGAAACTCTTGATGGTGATTTTGATCATTTTGAGAATCGTTGGGAACACCAAGCAGGGCAACATCAATGGTGAGAACTAAACAGAGAGCAGGGCAAAAAATGGTGATGAGGAAACAGAGAGCAGGGTAGCATCAACAGCGAGAAATAAATAAAGAGGAGGGCAACAAGTATGTTGGCGAGGAATCAACAGGTAGGGCACCAACAATGGTGAGGAGGAGGCCAAGGAAGTAACACCTGAGGTGCACAAAAATCCATCTACATCCCAACAATGAGAGGGCCTCCGTCATCCTGCATGCACTAGGAGCCATGGCTGATATCTACCCATCTGGGGACTACAGATCTCCATTTACTCAACCTTATTCCTCACCACACACTGCATGAGCAACATGAACCTTGGGGGATGACCAAACAGATGCTATACGAGTGCCGCATACAGCTGCAGATGCCCGTTCCATGGGATATGGCCCAGGATGATTGGTTGTGGAGAAGTAGAACTCTGCAAGATGAACTGCCAATTGTTACAATGAACCGACAAAATCATGGTTGTCCAAATTTTCTGCATATATAAATACCATAGGCATTAAATCTACAGCTCTACCATGCCACCCCTATACCCCTTGAATGGGCCTAAGGATGGTGCCGACTAGTTGAGTGGTACACTATGTGTGAGAATGCTGCAGCATCCATGCCACTCAGTTGGAGATTGATATTTGGCAGGAGCACAAAAAGTGTGGGAGGCTTTCGAGGCATCTCAAATTTCTATAATTAAGATTGTGATGAAAATCTCGAAGAGTGCCTCAGAACTGCTAGTGAAAGAGGCATTGCACAACAGCCTAGCACCAAAGAGTGAGTGGTTTCCATCGATGTGGAATCGACTTGCCTGGATTCTGGGGAGCTACTCTCAAAAAACCAAACATGAAGCCACGATTCTATTTATTTTATTTTATTTTAATTAATCATTAACCAATTAATAATTGTTATATACTACTATTATTATTTCTTTCTTTCTTTATTGGTTTGTTTGTTTGTTTGTTTATATATAATATTATATTATATATTATTTATATAATAATTTATATATTGTTTTGTATTTGTTTATGTATTTATTTATTATATTTATTGACTTCCGTGATGACGGCTTGAGTGTCGAGTCGAAACGTCAAAAAAGTAAAATTCAAGTTGATTATTGGGAAGGGGCTCGTTATTTCAACTGAGAATTCGTGCTGATTTTTGTGCAGTGGACAATGTTGCGTATATATATACACGGGTACAGTCAACGAGATCAACATGATGTGGAATGGTGCAGGAAAAGGAATCGAGTTGGACTTTATAGAACTTTGTATAGCTACTCCTCCACCGCTCAGCTATCACAAACTAACAACTTGAATGAGAACTAAAATATCAAGCAGAAAACTCTCTATTGAGTTGCTCTGGTAATAAACAAAACACTCTAACTACGTTGAGCATAACCAAGTGACGATCCTTTACCATGTATAGCTGCAGTCATGAGATTGGTGATATGGTATATAAAGGGTTCTCTAGTTGTTAGTGGTCTTTGTCACTATAGAGATTGATGATCATTAAACGTCTGCCACTATAGAGATTGACCATCATTGTATGTCGGCTACTATAGATATTGATGATCATTATAAGTCGGCCACTATATAGATTGATGATCATTATACGTTGGCCACTATAGAGATTGATGATCATTATACGTTCTGCCACTGTAGAGATTGATGATTATTATACATCTGCCACTATACAGATGATGATCATTATACGTCTGCCACAATAGAGATAATGATAATTATATGTCTGCCACTATAGAGATTGATGATAATTATATGCCTGCCACTATAGAGATTGATGATCATTATATGCCTACCACTATAGAGATTGATGATCATTATACGTCTGCCACTATAGAGATTGATGATCACTATACGTCTGCCACTATAGAGATTGATGATCATTATATGCCTGCCACTATAGATCATTATACGTCTGCCACTATAGAGATTGTTGATCATTATATGCCTGTAGAGATTGATGATCATTATACGTCTGCCACTATAGAGATTGATGATCATTATACGTCTGCCACTATAGAGATTGATGATCATTATACATCTGCCACTATAGAGATTGATGATCATTATACGTCTGCCACTATAGAGATTGATGATCATTATACGTCTGCCACTATAGAGATTGATGATCATTATACGTCTGCCATTATAGAGATTGTTGATCATTATACGTCTGCCACTATAGAGATTGATGATCATTATACGTCTGCCACTATAGAGATTGATGATCATTATACGTCTGCCACTATAGAGATTGATGATCATTATACGTCTGCCACTATAGAGATTGATGATCATTATACGTCTGCCACTATAGAGATTGATGATCATTATACATCTGCCACTATAGAGATTGATGATCATTATACGTCGGCCACTATAGAGATTAGCTCATGTGTCTATCTGACTGCAAGACACATCACATGGTGGGGTTGGAATAATGAATATCCCCTTCTCATCATTGCACTATATTATCACTATAGTGGGATCCAGGTCTAATTATAGCCCCAAGAGTACATGATCAGAACCAACCCATCAAGCTACTATTATAATTTTATTCTTCCATTCTTTTCTACATTTCCAAAAATATTACACACCTTGTTGAATAGTAAAATGAAACTGAAAGTTATTTTGAATGTTATTTGATATCAAGTGAACACGCTTCTGTAAAAGACGCCCACACATTCCTCCATAATGACCTCTGCAGCACTAGGCTAATGAATGCATATGTGAGGGGGTGTGTGGTGGCGAATGGATTTACATGCACAGCTGTTGGTCTACATGCAACATGAAGTAAAAACACAGATCAGCTATTACAATATGTGATGCAGGTTTAGAGCTAGCTGTGCTTGTAGGTGATGCCGGTGTAGAGCTAGCTGTGCATGTAGATGATGCAGGTATAGAGCTAGCTGTACGTGTAGATGATGCAGGTGTAGAGCTAGCTGTACGTGTAGATGATGCAGGTTTAGAGCTAGCTGTGCTTGTAGGTGATGCCGGTGTAGAGCTAGCTGTGTGCATGTAGATGATGCAGGTTTAGAGCTAGCTGTGCTTGTAGGTGATTCAGGTGTAGAGCTAGCTGTGCATGTAGATGATGCTGGTATAGAGCTAGCTGTGCATGTAGATGATGCAGGTATAGAGCTAGCTGTGCATGCAGGTATAGAGCTAGCTGTGCATGTAGATGATGCAGGTATAGAGCTAGCTGTGCATGTAGATGATGCAGGTGTAGAGCTAGCTGTGCATTTAGTTGATTCAGTTATAGAGTTAGCTGTGTACGTAGAAACTGCAGCTAGTTATAGATGCTTGACTAATTCGTCTTATTTTAGTGAAATGCTAGCACTGATGTTGTAGAACAGGCCTTCTTCTTGCCACTGATGCTAATTTCCACATGCTAGTACTTTCGAAACAGGAGCCATAGGAGCAAATTATTCAGGAATGGGGTTTGAGGTCCCCTGTTTTCTGTAGGTAACTTCAGCTTAGGTTTACCTATGCAAGATTTGCAGTATCATGACAGGCACTCTGAGAGATCTCCTATTGAGCTATAATTATATCAAACTAACTGAAGTTACCCAGGCCTCACATGGAAATAAATAACGTATCCCTGCCTTAGTTCAGTCATTTACAAACTTGACATTATTTTTTCCCCATAGACACAGAACATATTATTCTATCAAAACACTGCCAAAGCGTGCTTTCACAATTTTTCTGAGAAATGAAAACTGATTATGATTTATTAGTTATTAGAACACCAGCAGATGTAGAAGGGAGCACCAGACTGTATGAAAAGTTTGAGCAAGTTGAATAAAAATACCTAATGTTTGAATTTTTTCCCTTTATATCAGCTGTTTGCCTATAATATAATGACGTAAACTGTATCAGTCAGACTCAAATATATTGTTTTTCATTGCAAATATTTTTTGACTTAATAAATTATCTGGGAAATAAAATTTGGTTGGTAATTTTTCAAAATTTTCCTACACATAATTATAAATTAAATTTTTGGTTGTCACTAGCTACCGGATCTATCATTTACTTATTCACCAACTTTGGTTCAAATCGATTGAGGCATTTTTTGTCCAGGTATAAGCCGTGCACACACACACACAGGCAGATAGACAGACAGACATTTCAACTTTATATATATATGTTACGCACAAACCTCGAATTTGCGCAATCCCAGGATTGAGCTGCTCATTCTCAAGATTCTAGGTTTGCGAGCGCGATCCTAGGATAGTGCATGCACACTTTGTATATAATATGCTGCATGTAGATCGCAGTAGAAAGAGATGGAGGCTCATGAAAAGGAGTTTAGCCAATTTCTGAAGGACAAGTTTCTTATGGAATCAACAATGGAAGCAAAACAACCAATAAATTAAAGGGGGAAGATATTGTGAAAGTTTTGAAAGGTGCTGTGGATATAAAATATTCGAAATTCAGGTTCTGGATTAAGGAAAAGTGTTGGATTACCCAGTTCTTGGATTAACGGATGTCCTATGCCTTCCAGCTAAGAAGAAAGTGTGTAATTAGTATTTAGTGTTTGTATATGTGATGAAGTAGTATTTTGTAATTAGGATATGACAGTGAATGACACTTCTCTTCTTGGACGCTACAGAAGAATAGCTTTTGTCGAAGATTTTTCTGCTGTGCTGAAACATATGCTGAAACGTATCCATTGTGATGTCCAAGGGCACATGGTATATAAGAAAACTCTTGCAGAAGTCAATTAATTAATTCTATATAATTATTATGATTGATTATTTAAAAAAAACACTGCTGTCATATATAGCTATCAGTCCTCATTATTCAATATAATTATATAGCTATAGATCTGTTTCTGTTCAATTTGCTAGGTATATACTCAGTTGAATGCCATATATGGAGTTGTATAAGTGTACTTTGAAATTTACTATGGAAGGTTTATTTATTTCAGCTACATGTTAGTTCTTTTAATACAGGACTTACAGAATCCTTGTCAATGGTTAAATCTCTCCTTTTTGGGTGATCCATGACCACTAAAGTGTACAATGGATACACCACTGGGTCACCACTCATCCCTCTTGTAAAATGAATTATATAGGTTGCAGCAAGTTATGAATGTCTGCCAAGGTCAGCAGTGGAGAAGTATATTCAGCTTTGCCCAGTTTGTAATCTTCGGAAGCCACAAACCAACCATGCCCCACTTAAACCTATCATCTCTTCAGGATTCAAGACTCGAGGACAAGTATAAACAATATACTATTTATGCATAAACATTATAAAGTAATGCAGGTTGATCTAATTGATATGAGACATAGACCTGATGATCAATATCACTGGATAGGACATTACATGGATCATTGGTCAAAGATCCATGTCTTTTTCCCTTTGTCTCATAAGAGTGCAATTGAAGTGGCTGCTAATCGGGTTTTTGCATACTTTGGTGTTCCGAAGGTAAGTAGTGCAGCTCATAATAATTCATATCTTCCACAATGAGTACCTATACTCTGGTGTGAGCTTAGCATTGTCTGCAACTCTATACAAACACACTCTCTCTTTAAAGATTCTTTAGTCTGATAATGGTAGGGAGTTTGTGAACCATATAATTTAGGACCTTGTGCAATGTTGGCCTGGCAAAGTTACGATTGTCAATGGACGACCAAGACACCCGCAATCCCAAGGTGTTGTAGAATGTGGCAATGCCAAAGTTGAAGAATTAATTAGCAATGTCACAATGGTTACCAGAGATTCAGTGTAAGTTTCTTAACACTATAGCAATAGATAAGATATACCATTATTCATTATTATTATTGCTGATCAACTTAATACTTGTGTACATGATACAATGAAGTGCACTCCATATGAGTTGGTGTATGGACAGCCTCCTCGTAGCGGTATATTTCCTGGCAACAATCCTGGACAGGTGATGGAGGAGGATATACATGACCTTATTAATGAAGATGGTATGCGTAACAATACTTTGATGTTCCATCTAACCTTCAAAACCACTTCCACTACCCAGTAAACAATGATGGACCCTCTGATGAATCTTCAAATCCTGGTTGTGGACACTCCAGCCCACCATCTCCATTAAGCAACAGATGCTCTGGTGTATCCCAAGGTGATGAACAATCTAGCCCATGTAATAAACCACAATACGCTCCAGCTCCCAGTGGTGAACACTGACTCTTCATTTTTTCCTTCATTTCCCAGTGGTGATTGCTCTCAGTCTGACACACTCTGATCCATCTACCAGTGGTGAACACTCTGGCACTTTAACTCCAAGTGATGAGCACTATCCCAGTGATGAAACTTTGGACCATGTCCCTCCTGTGGTCCTCAATCAATCAGAACCAAGCTCTTCATCACAAGGTAATTTTTCCATCACTCAGTGATATATACTATTTCTTCTGTGCATATTACCATTCATTGACAAAATCATTGCATGTTTTGTCATTTATACTGTTATGCACAGTACTTATTCATTGACATTCGTTGATAATCATTGCACATTTTGTCATATTATTATTGTTATTACTCATATCAGGTGATAGTCCCTCTGATCTATTGTACACAAATATGGAACCATCTTACTCTACCAGAGACTCGATCAGTAAAGAAGACTCTTGTAACAAGATTGACAGTAGTGACAAAGGTATTGCAGTAAACTTGATTACATACATGTAAACTTTTATGTGTTTGTTGTTGTTAATGTAGAAATGGTGCTAGCAACTAGCAAGAAGCATCTCAGTCAATGGCAGAAGACAGATATTAACTATCGAAGAAATGCAGAAAAAATGATTGCAGCTTACAATACCAGAAAACAACATAAAGCTGAGCCATTTGTTATTGGGGACAGAGTCAGTATTACAATACCAAGAGTTGATAGAGCATCCACTGACTTACGTAGGCTGCCTTGTATTGTAGTAGCAGTTAGTGGGTTCAAGCAGCGACTGTATCTTTTGCGATGTCCATTTGGTGTCCTGAAGAATTGTGTGTCAGAGTCTGAGTTGGAGAGCTATTGTGGTGAATTGGAACTATTGAGGTGAATTGGAACTAGAAGTGACTGGTTGGGAAAAAGAGCGTCTACTATCCTTATGTGAAGCTACAATGAAATTTAATTTAAAAAAAAAATTCTATGGCAATTCCTGTAACTGTAAAACAGGATGCAATAGCAAGTGGTGCTCCTGTAAAGCACGAAAGAAGATTTGCACCAAGCGATGCCATAATGCATTGCCTTGCTCCAATGGTGGAAGGATGAAGGGAGACATACTAAGAAGAAACCACTGGAAGTGATCGATATAGAGAGCTACCCTGATATGCTAGCATCCACAATATGGTTGCCAGAACTAGCTCTTACTGCAAGAGATAAGAAACTGATTGAGAACAAGGATTGGTTGAATGATGGCCATATGTATGCTGCTCAAAAACTTCTAAAAACTGAATTCCCTCATTTTGGTGGGTTACGAGCTACCGCAGTAGTAGCTAGTATGTCTGGAGGTCCTCTTTGTGGTGATGCTGTTCAGATTGTTAATGTTGAAAACAGTCACTGGATCTGTATAGCCGTAGATATGAAAGATTCGAGTAATGTCAAAGTTTATGATAGCCTTTTCAATGCTCTACCACTATCCACTTGTCAGCAGATTTGTGTCCTGGTGTGCACTAGCAGCAAAACAATCACTCTGCAATTCATCACTATGCAAACACAAACAAACAAGAGTGACTGTGGTGTATTTGCTATAGCTTGTGCTGTGGCACTATGCCATCAAGATGATCCCTCCACTCTCACCTGGAATGTTTCAGAAATGCGGCCACATCTTCTTGATTGCTTAGAAATCAAGAAAATGATGACCTTTCCTCTCGAAAAGAAGATAACAAAGCCTCTGAAAAGCATAAGATGCATTCAAATAATTTTGTTTGTCGAAAAACCTGGAATAAAATGGACAGATTGTTTCAGTGTGAAAAATGTGCTGAGTGATACCATCAGGATTGTGTTGGGACTCCAAACAAAAAGTTTTCCTGTCCCCAAAAAGCAAGTGGATATGTTCCAAATGCCAAACTGATAGTTAACAAACTAATTCTATGTAAACTATGAATTTTATGTAATGATTGATGTTAATGAATCTTGTTACAGTTATTGGAACTAAAAAACATTGAACAGTATAACTTGTACCTAGCCAAGTGTTCCATCCATTTGGGTTAAGTCAATGGTGAAACATTACACCATATTATATTTTAGGCTTACAAGCTCCACCTAATATAGTGGGTAAATAGCTTGACCCTCATCACCAGTATGACTAGGTACATTATAACTCTGCAAGTCCTCAATCCCAGGATTGAGCAACTCTGCAAGTGCTCAATTCCAGGATAGAGCAACTCTGCAAGTGCTCAATCCCTGGATAGAGCAACTCTGCAAGTGCTCAATCCCTGCTCTGCAAGTGCTCAATCCCTGGATAGAGCAACTCAGCAAGTGCTCGATCCTGGGATAGAGCAACTCTGCATTGCTGATCCGAGCAACTCTGCAAGTGCTCGCCTGGGATAGAGCAACTCTGCATTGCTCGATCCTGGGATAGAGCAACTCTGCAAGTGCTCGATCCTGAGATAGAGCAACTCTGCAAGTGCTCGATCCTGGGATAGAGCAACTCTGCATTGCTCGATTCTGGGATAGAGCAACTCTACAAGTGCTCGATCCTGGGATAGAGCAACTCTGCAAGTGCTCGATCCTGGGATAGAGCAACTCTGCAAGTGCTCGATCCTGGGATAGAGCAACTCTGCATTGCTCGATTCTGGGATAGAGCAACTCTACAAGTGCTCGATCCTGGGATAGAGCAACTCTGCAAGTGCTCGATCCTGGGATAGAGCAACTCTGCAAGTGCTCGATCCTGGGATAGAGCTACTCTGTAAGTGCTCGATCCTGCTCTGCATTGCTCAATCCTGGGATCCTGGGATAGAGCTTCTCTCCAAGTGCTCAATCCTGGGAATGTGCGCGCAATCCCAGGATCACGCAAGCAAACCTGGAATCTGGGAATGAGCAGCTCAATCCTGGGATTGAGCAAATTCGAGGTTTGCGCGTAACATATATATAGATTCATATGGTGAAGTGTTCAGAATCTATTGAATAACCATTAGGTTTTGCCCCCCACCCCCTTCATCCACACCCTTAATAATTATGAACATAAGTCGACTTATAAAACATGTTTTCAGAAATCTCTTCATTTGGAGACAAGAATTCTAGTAGTGCCACATAAAGTCTCCACACATCCACATTCCAGCCTCCAAGCAGCTGCTAACAGAGCTATGGAAACAAGAGTTCCAAATTCCCATACACATCTACAGGAGAGGCCAGCATCCAAGCAGTAGCTAGCAGAGCTATGGCGGTAGAGTTCCAATAATACCAAATGATGTCTCGCACATATGCACATAAAAAGGCCAGTTTCCAAACAGCAGCTAGTAGAGCTATGCAGGTATGAGTTCCTGTAGTACCATGTGAATTGACTACACATCCACATGGAAAGGCCAGCATACGAATAGCAGCTAGCACAGCTGTGGAGCCAAGTGTTCCAGTAGTACCACATGAAGTCTCAAATTATCCATATGGAGAGAGCATCCAAGCTACAGTTAGTAGGTGTCCCGATTCAAGAGTTCCATGTACCACATGAGGACTAACATGCACTTTTTCATGGCGAGGCCGGCATCCAAGCAGTGGCTAACACAGCTCTGGAAAAGATTTCCCACACAATAAACTTGCACTGAGATGACTTCACTCATGGAACACCACACTCACTTTGATGGCCACATATCTTTGGTGCTTATAAAGTATAAATATTAACTGTTAGAAAACATGAAATGTTGAGCCTCGAAAATTCCAACCGCCTAATGATTATCTTCCTAAATTTTGATTGGCTACACACTTATTATTTAACTCATGGATGAGGTTGGATATAATATTGCATGGTGTAATGCTTTTATTAGTCACAACTGCTAGCCATATATAGCTAGCACCATATAGATGGGCAGCTAGCTAAATGACTATAGCAGCTGCAACTGCTAGCCAATATAGAGCACATGCCATGTAGATAGGTAGCTATCTTAATGACTATAGTAGCTACCACTGCTAGCCAATGTATAGCATGTGCCTGTGAAGCCCCCCCAAAAATCAGCTATACTAATGGAGCAAAAACTAAATGTAGAGTTGTAGGTAATTAGCTAAGCTACAAATGATTTCTCTCATGTAAAAAGTATATAGTAAATTTAACCTCTCTTGCAATGTGAACTTTATGGCATTTAATAGAATGCATAATATCTACTAAGCAGACCAGTATAGTATGGCCAAGTGGGAGGGGAACTGTCAAGCAGGGTGCGGCAAAAATGTTGGCATTGGTAGTGGTGTTGGTGTGTGTGTGGAAGCTTCTCCCCTGATATCATGTCGAGACCAAGTGATTGGTGGTAAACTTGACAACATGTGGAGGCGTGAAACATGAAGGGTAGGGGATGATTGTAAGTGTGAACATCCACCAACCATCTTGCGTGGTGCTCCGCTGTTAACCTTGATTTGCAGTGTGTGTATTATTTCTTGTGCATTTCTAACTGCATATATATAATTATGTGTGCAGGTTAATGGCTGATCTGAAAGTATTTGCTATTCTTCTTGTTCTTGTGGCTCAGTGTGAGTTATTAACCTTATACATTTAACCTTATACATGTATACAACACAAAAATGGTTTAGTAAAAAACTGATTGATTAGACCAAAAAAAAAAGAAACAAGAATTAACCAATTAAGACCATCAACAACACAACCCTTTACCTATTTGTATAATGAATACCGAATATAATGGAACAGTCTGTAAGTGTTTGTAGTCTACACTCATCAGATTAAATACAACATTTTTGTCTTGTCATTAATTTTATTTCTAATAGTCAAGCAAGCACCTACAAGAAATTACTCATTATAGACCAGAACTAACCAATCATTACTTAGAATAGTTGCAATGCGATGAACAGTTTTGAGTCTTCAGGTAGTCAAGTGGACATACTGTTATGTGAGGTAATAGTAAATAGATATATAGATTGAGAGATACAAAGTCTTGAAGATGTTTATCATGGCTTTTAACTATTTTTTTCGCAGTTTAAAGGCATGCTTGATTGATTAAAAATCAGCAAATTATCGTTTATGAATATTTAAAAAGCTGCCAAAATGAGATTTAGCTGAGATATAAACATTATTGTTTAATCCACCGTTGTCAAACCATATTTGGGAAATCTCGTGTACCAGTACCAATGGTTATAATCTGGTGTTCTTTGTCATTTTTTTAATGGTTTGAACAGTAAAGGTGTGTTAAGAAAGTCACGACCATAGAATGCAATAAACAACTGGTCATGGGAAGAATTTCTACAAACTTGCCAATTATTGCAAGAGACTGCTTCCTCACAGGCCTGTCTATACCTTACTTCTCTTATACTAGAACCCCCTGTTTGCTCTGTCAAAAGAGATATAAGAGGAGATGAAATCTACACTAGCCATGCTTATCATCATACATTTCTACGTTGACAAGAATAGCTGAACAATTATTTGGCACAGGACAGCGAAATGTCATCTTGTTTCTTGCTTCTGGTAAGTGGTTATAGTCTAATTTGTTCACAGCTAGGATGATAGGTTCATCATTGCACTTGCTAAGGTAATGATTTTGGTTAATGTCAACAATCCATAGTCTTGTGATCATAATTATTGTAGTCCAACCAATCAAATCACTATGTCAACATGCTGTCACTGAACCATGGAATCACTTAGGTCACCAGATATTTTTTCTCTTTCCCCTCCTCTAAAATAGTCCGGCATGTGATGATAGGCTGTGCTCCTCCCATTTGTTTAATTGCCTTGTTAAGCCAATTAAGTGTTTAACCTCAGAAGGTGAAGTATTATGGTTGTAATGTATATACAGACCAAGTTATCACATTGATGTGTGAATTAAGAAAATGACTTTCTCAAAAATGTACTCTCCTCTTGGATGCTCTAGCTTTCATTAGATTATGTGAGTATTAGATGAATACTATAATGAGAGTAAAGATGCCATCTTAGTATTGCACTTTTATTCATAAGACAATGTGCTCTTCATTATGTTGGTCATCACCTATGAAGGTTATTTCATTGTATTTCATGCTCTTCTAGTTTTTATTATTGCTTATGGTTGTGGATGTGCTCTGAACTCTGAGATTATTGCTCTGTGAATATACAGTACATTCAAACTCACCATATCCAAGACCGGCACTGCCCATAACTTAGAAACAGTGGCATCTGGGAACATACCACATTTTGCCCAATACTGATAACTCATCTAAGCTGCAGTGTGTGTCATTTTTTACAAGAAGGTTTCAAGCCACAGAAGTGAGATTTCTAGGTCTGTGAAAGCATCACTGATATTTTTCCACGGCCTCCTTTCTTTCACTCTCATTACTGTTGCGGAAGCCTTGCACATTGTTCTAATCTCAGACATCTTCAGGTAGCTCGAACCTAAGGAAGAGTAGCCCTCTGTGGACCAGAAAATGGACTGTACTACTGTCACATTGAGTCATCCTTAAGTGAGCTTGAGGAACCAATAGACAGACCTGTGTAGATGTGGAACATCCAAATCAGGGAAGTTTGAATGAACAATCTTTATGTTTCTGTTTATCTTGTACTAGTTGCTCAAGCCCACCAACCCCTAAAATGTGAAAAAATAACAGTGATGAAAAGCTGGAAAATGGGAGGATTTTTCATTTTTAAAATTAATTTTTTCACCACTTGATGCTTGGCTGCAGTCCACAGAGAATTGTTGGAGTAACCCTCGACAAGCATAAGCATCGATGGAGCAGCTATAGGTATCGAAACAGCTAACAAACGATCAACCTCAGTAGGTCTTGGCATCAGCACAACTCAATGAATGTCCAATTATTACCTCTGCTGATAATGGCATTGATTGAACCAAATCCTTCAAATCTTGCAGCTGGAGAACAACTCAACTGGATTAACTGTCATTATCACCTCTGTTTACTTGGCTCTCAATTGCAGTAGCTCTTGACATCACCATAGCTGACTAATGTTCGAAAAGGTATCCTGGCATCTGACAGCTAAGTGATGTTCAATGCAGTAGCTTTCTACATCAACACAACTAACTGGCTGCTTCACTGGATACTGTATCAGCTGTTGGCATCCACAAAGTTGAACTGCTGTTTATAATTATGCCATGGCTCAGGACAGACAGAGTGATGAAACTGGATTATAACTTTTAAAAGCTGTTAATAATGAAATTCATGATGTGAAATCGACACTGGAAGCATATCTTACCCAAGGTAAAGTTTATATTGCCCTCTACTGTAAATGCATAGATATGATGGCTATACATAGCTATACAAACGTGTGTAATGATAGGCACACAATTACACTAGAATGTCAGTTATCCGAACTTCAGTTATCCGAACACGTCGGTCAACTGAACGCTGCACTGTCAGGAGATGCTGATAATATTACACAACATGGGACATAACACACATGCACACATGCAAAAACACTCCCACACACACACACACATGAAGTACAATACACTGCCATTATTTGAGAAGCTGTTCTATTCTCCTGCAGACGCGAGTCTTCAGTTACACAGGTGATCAATCCAGCCAGAAGTGAAGGAGATTCCACTTACCCTCCCGTGTATGAAGAATTTAATGCTGCATATGAGAACACTGATGTAGTCATACACAGTACAACACTACAGAAGCTGCAATTGTGGGCCCATGGGTAGGAGAGTATGCTTTATCTCAGTGTGAAGCTTATAGTGTTCATAAGAAGCATGATTAGGCAGTGGTGCATTTTATCCATGATGAAGTGAGGACTCCAGGAGCAGGCAAGTGAAGCTCAATGAGGGAGGACTGCAGTTCAATAATTACATTACTCACACAGCTAGTAAGACATAAAGAACAGCTATGGAATATATTACACATTATAATGTACTTTATAAAGACTATTAATAATTATTGTCCTGCTTTTTGTAACATTTTATATATGTAGTTATTGCAATTTAGAAAATTTCAGTGAGATAACTCTATTCACATTTATTATGCACAGTGGGAGGCTGCATTGCTCTCTAGGTCTCATCACTTTGGCATGTATTTGGATAGTTCATGAAACACTGCACATCTATGTTATAAAATATTGTCTAATTAATGTGTCTGTAAAATCCTTGGACACATGTCACAAATGCTGATAGGGATATTAAAAAATGGAGCAGGAGGCTGCATGTGTGTGTGTATATATATATTGTCACATGCATACATATGTATGGCAGGAGGCTGATCTGTATGCGTGTGTGTATATATATATTGTCACATACATGCATATGTATGGCAGGAGCTGATATATATATTGTCACATGCATGCATATGTGCTTGACAGTGTAGATTTTTTTAAAGCCAATAGCCATGCATCTAATAACAAGACAAAATCCTACTTTCCTCCCCACGGAGGTCGATATGCTATCTGAAACTTTGTCATAAAAAAGTTCTAACATTGCTCTATAAAACAAATGTTGGAAGACCTCGTGAAAGCGTGGTAGTTGCTCATTAGAAAATTGGTTACACCACTTATAGGTACCATTTCAGTTGTAGAACTTGAGAGACCACAAAACGAGTTTGAATCATGTTTATGTAATGGTAGGCCAGCTGATGAGTGTCTAAAACCTGCTTTATATATATGAGGCTTGATGTGGACGCTGCACATTGTGGCAAGACATGCTTTAGTAAATAAATTTGCTCTTCTTTTAGGCAAATGTTTGATGTATAATAATTATTGGATTTGGCTTGACTCAAGATAAGATCAATCAGAGCAGAAGTGGAATATGACTGTCAATTAGGGTCTGCCTACACCCACTCATAATTATTAGTAGATGAATGGCTTACATTTGTTAGATTTTCAATGCAAGAATCCTACGAATAATTTAACATTCTCTTACCTTCTGTCCATGTAAGTCCAACAGGTCCAGCTGCATGTGGATGTGTGCATGTGTGTGTGTGTCTCTGTGTTTGTGCAGTATGTGATTTCATAGAGACTTCCTCATAAAATCTGCCCTTAATCAGCTCATGTAGGTGCATGCTATGTTATAACTGCACCCAGCACTACTGAGATTTAAACCTTTACAGGATCTATAACCTGCATGTTATCATCCTAAGAAAGATACAGGACAAGGTGCTAGAGGAATGAGGTTTGTATTAGAGTGGCAGTTAATGAGTCAGTGGCGATGTTGGCAGCAAGTTCCCTTACCTCTCATCACATGAGATTGAGCAGAGAGGAAGATGTGGCAGCTCCTAATCCATGAATGAGCATGGCAATAGTGCTCCTTGTTACATATTATAATATGTTACAGAATGAAATGAAGTGACAACTGCATTATTATGGTTGTTCTTGAACACATGTATCCATCATTCTCTGTGCAAAATATGAACAGGAGGCAATTATTTTAAGAGGTAGTTCTATCATCACTATTATTTGTAATGCATGCATGTTTATGTCAAAATGGCCAGCTCCTATTAATTAACACTGCCCCAGGTGTGAGTGCTGTTCCAGGCTGATGAGAGATTGGGTAGTGCAGTACATCATTATTATTATTTCAGAATTCTGCCTAAATATAGAATATTCACTTCCAATTAGCAATCAAACATTCTTACAGCTTTTATTAATTACTAACCTTAAAGTTGCAGGCTGTTTTAGTGTCATTAATGTTAAATATGCACTAATTTTTACTTTAGGAACACTGCAACAAACTGAAAAGATTAATAAGTCGAGTTTCACAGTCCCAAAGACTGTAGTCTCTTCATCCATTGCAGTGGCCATATATCCTCAGCAGGATTTGCACCGGTACATGTGGTCATTCTCTACCTCACTTACTGAAGGAAAGAATGAACGATTAGCTAGGTCATGTTAGTATGGTCAACACACATTTCTAAATGGTTTTCGGAATGTCAACACAACACCAGCAAATGCTCCTCAACAACCTACAGGATGCAGCATCCTGCCCTGCTGTAGTCTGTGCAGATGTTAGTCAATCAGTGATGCCAGAGAGAAGATGTTGTCCACTCATGTGTGACATACCATTGAATGAGCTCCAAAACTAAAGTCTCTCCCACTATCAACTGAAGTGTTCCACAACAAATGTGGCCATGGCACCTGCAGAGGTTGCTATGTGGAACATGCTGGAGAAGCAAACTCACCTGCATCCAGTTCAGCATGGTTGACAGAGAGAGAAGGATCATCTCTGATGGCTGGAAATTCCAGATAATGTACTTCCAACATTGATGAGTTGCTCAACTCATTAGGTGCACATGTGAGAGGATGTTCCATGTCGAGCCAAATCCTGTGGCTGTAAATATATCATGTACAGAGTTGTGTGCGTGTCCGGTGGCCATGGGAGCTCCAATCAGAAGAGCATGGAACATCTAAACCTGGAAGCTGAAGATGTTCGCACTGAGGAACTTATAATATATTGCTGATGACTGATAAATAGCTACATGTGAATTCAGCGGTATCTGACATTAAAGCAGTGAAAAGATGTCGTCTGTATTCATGATAAATAATTTGGCACTAAGAGCAGTGGTTGGAAACAATGTCTCTCTAATACTCTTCATACTTCCTCTAAATAATTGCCTAGCCATAAATTAGCTTGCACATAAGCTTTTTACTACTTTCCTGTGCAGCATAATGCAAACTGATGTTATCACACTCTATAATATTTATGCATCTATAATTGTATGCAACGAGTGGTGCTGATATTAATTACCTGTAATAACCACAATGGACGTCCACATTTGGTGAACCAGCTATGATTATAAAGGTCAAAAACACTTGGAGGTGCTCTATTTCAGCATTCAGTAATGCCCAACTTTTCTTACTATTCCACCTATGCTGACAGCAGTGATGGCTTATTAGCCACACTGAGATCTTTTCATAATGATCAACAGAGACACACTTGCTAGGCTCTGTCCCAGCATTGCAAGTAGGCACAGCCCATTTCATCACGTTCATTGTGTGGACATAAACACTGAATGCTTCAGATGATAGGCTCTACCTCAATGCAGTACCTGCATGATAGCAGATGCAAGTGCTTGGCCACTCCCATGCTTACACAGGCTGTCTCCTCCAGTAGGCTGGCATGTGGAGGAGGTACAAATAGTTGAGAGAAAAGTTCACTTTGTTCTTATGGATGATTCTCACAGCATATAGAAAGTTTCTCTCTTATTTCCCCTTTAGATTATTTGATTTACAATACGTTGCACTGCAGTTTCTGTGTACTTCGAAGGTGAATATATTTGCTGGTTGGCTACCTTGATTGATGATGATAATTTGGTCACATTGACTGTCAAGGTACCTTCCTCACCTACTCAAAATGAAGTGCCCTTAAGTCCAACCTGAAATATAATAAGGACTAGATAAACTTGTGATACAAACTATAATTACCACTTAGCAGTGATTGTAGGGGTTTTCCCTGTTACTTTCACACTACTAATCCATGATGATATTCTATGTCCGAGACAACACACACACTATATTTTTAATTTGGCTACTTGTATGGCTCAACTTAAGACCTCAGAGAAGAACTGCCTCACTTAAACTGAAGTTGCAGCCAAAGTGTATGCTTAACAATGACCATCAGTTTCACAATTAGTTGTTATCTACTGTGATATCTAGTGTTGTGGTTATTCAGTTTCATTAGAATAAACAACATGGGTATGCTAAATACTTCTCATCAACCAAACTATGGATGTGAATATCATTATAACATAGCATATGATTGTGAGATAACTTGACTATTATAGCATTTCTGCATTACTTTTAGCAAATACATCCTCACCTCAACATGAGTTTGATAGAACAGGTCCAGCAATGTCATAATACGACACCTGGTCAAACCAGTCTCCCCCTCCACTACATCTCGGCTAGCCATGTTGTTAGGCCTGTCAGTTTTTCTTTACCGATTTGTGAAATGTTGTATTCTTCATGTTGGATGTTTTATATGACCTGAGTTTCTAGCTTCTAAAACTTTACACTACAATAGAGCAACTGTTCGAGCATGACAAGGTAATATTTTTTGTATTTATCACAAAGAATTGATTGGAGAAACAGGTTAATCCTCTTACTTTTCCCAGGAGAATCATCCGCACTAACACTGCATAGGCGATGTTTTGTCACACTAATCATCGCAGACTTCCGTAGAGCAAGTTGGATGGATGCAGACAGATGTATATAGTATTTGGAAGAGCACAGAGAAGGTATGAGCTTCAGTGCTCCTACACACATACTCAAGTTAGTTGTGCTGCCACATTCCTTGCCTGTCTTGATTTTCAGTGTTCGACCACAAGGTCATCACATTCACACAGAGTGACAGATATTTATTGTGTACGTGGTAATTGACATTAATTGGAAGCCATGTCTCCCTTTAAGCTCATCTTTAAGGTTCTTGTTTCTATATCTCTTGTTTCTATATCTCTCTTAAAGTCCATATTCAAGGGTGTATTACAATAACCTTCTCAATAATCAACTTGAAATTGTTTTTTCTCGACGTTTTGACTAGATGCTCTAGCCTTCATCAGGAATAATGAGATGCTAAGACTCCCGTTTATTGAGAAGGTTATTGTAACGTTATGTCAACTGAGAGTTCATTGAAAGTTAGGATCTGTATTTCTTAAAAAAAGGATCTGAAGTTCATCTACTAGGATCCATGTTTCTATGTCTCTCCTGTTTGGTTGGGAGTTCTCCTATGCAACACTTACATAGTCCATGAAAGGAGTCTGTAGGGAAAATAGAAGTCCATCTCGAAGCATTATATTTTCGATCTGAGAAAATTGATCTCCTTCTGGGTCTGAATACCATATTTTCTATAGCCTTAGCTAGTTAGGACAAAAGCAGCGCGCGCGTAGTTGGTTATGCTGACGGCGAATGTAAAGCGGGACACCAGTAGTTCAGATTCTTCTGCACCGCTTCTCTCCTTGTCAGGTAGATGATCTGAACTTACCTCACCAGTTACGCCTCGTTTTACTGTAAGTCAGAGAATACCAGCTATTTAGCTAGTATTTAATACATGATTATTCTTCAGTAGTCATTGCTATTTATTTTTGTATGTACTTAGTTATGGCCTATCTTAAGGTTCAACAGATTATTATAGCTATGGCTGCTACTTATGTTTGGTGGGGACCAAGGTGTTAGAAATGTTTGACCAACCTAGAAAGTCAAATTTTGACTAATCTCAGAGTCAGAATATTTTTGATGTCCAAAAGGAGGAGGGGAGAGAGAAGAATAGCTTTGATCCCCCCCCCCCCCCATCTTCCAGTGGTTATTAGAAGCTTGATTTGCATGATCAGCATTGTGATAGATACTTTGCAAAAATATGAGGTCTATGAAAGTGCCATCCATGCAATAGCCACGCCTACACTGAACCATGAAAACCTGTCAGAGCCACAAGACTAGTCTTGCTTGCCTATCATGCCCCAACTATACCACAGTGCTGGATGATTGCTGCAGGTGTGTTTATGCAAGGCTGGGGCCAGGGCTAGGGCTAGGCCTCACTGCCCTATAGCCATGGTGACTGCTGCAGGTGTCTGTGTCTGTGTGTGTGTGTAAGGCTGGGGCCAGGGTTACCATATAATCTGCAAACTTCACTCTATGAACTTCATATTATAATCAATCTCAAAAGATTGCTCTCTCTCTGTGCTCTCTTGTTATATTAAAAATCTTCCATAGATATAACCATGCCCAAGTTACAGTCAGTCAAAGTTGGGGCCTCCAAATGTGCATGCCTGAACTGTCGATGCATATCAGTGGTTGTTCTAACCATAGCTTAAGTGGGTAGTCAGGCTATGAGGTTAGCAGCTTAACTTCTCAAGCACAGAGGAGTGACATATTAGGTTAACATATTTTGAACCAGAAAGTAGCTATGCACAAATTATTTAGTTCAAATGTTGTCCTCAAAATAACTTACAAAAATGAAGAACCAAAATGTTATGACAAATTAACTCTTTGACTGTGGTGGACATATATATATGTCCGGCAAAAATGCACTCATAGGTGGTGGACATAATAATATATATTATGTCCATAAAGGACTAATGCTTTATTGACTAGCAGCAAGGTTCTGCTTATTGGTACAGTCACTCACGAAGCATCTGCCTATTGTCTGCTTATTGGTACAGCTGCTCACAGTGTTTAATTCACTTGTACTGACCTGGAATTATCAACTATCTTTGGACAAAGAGTGGTTATGTAAGGTGGTTATGTACCTTCACTCTAGATGCTTGATAAAGTGTTGTGCTGAATACAAGTGATGGATAGATAATTATTATAATAGAGCTGAAGTGCTGTGTATGTTAAAAAGAGATGACAGTGATGATGATTTTGGTGGATATAATATTGATGAGAATTATTGTGAAGGTGTGGAGGATGGTAAAGAGGGTGTGGAGGATTGTGAAGATGTTGTGGATAGTGTAACAATGAAGAAGGTCATAGGAGTAGCTCCAGTGAAAGTTCAAGCAGCTCCAGTTCAAGCAGCTCCAGTGCCAGCAGCTCCAGTGCCAGCAGCTCCAGTACCAGCAGCTCCAGTGCCAGCAGCTCCAGTGGTAATATCTCATTCAGTCAGACATCTGGTTGCACAGCAGGAAAAGCGCCCATTGACTTTGCTCAGCTTTTTCTCGATAACACTATCCTAAGGAGAATTGTGGAGGAAACAAATTTGTAAGCAGACCAATTTATAGCTTCGAATCAAGACCTACCTCCTCAATCTAGAATGAGAGATTGGAAAGCTTGGCACAGTTAGCGAGATAAAGAGCCCGCATTATAGCCATTAGCATGGACATCATACCAGCTTGGAAGAGAAATTGCTGTCGATGAATCAATTGGATTGTCTGGTTCATCCAGTTACTTGTCCATGAAGCCCACAAAGTGGGGTACGAAAGCTTATGTCCTGGCAGACAGCTATAGTGGATATACCTATAGTTGGAAGCTGTATGTAGGTGAGGTATACACACAATAATATGATATTATACACTTGTACTATCTCTAAAAAGTAGTGGCTTTGGTGCATTTGGTACAGTTCGTGTGAACAGGGGGGGACCTGCATGTATCAAGGCCAAAGACAAAATGAAAAAGAATCTGTAAGTACAAATGGTGTCCATGCCTTGAAATGGATGGACAAGAGAGCTGTGACCATTCTGAGTACTATCCATGATGATAGCACAGAACTTTGGTAGATCATCCAAAGCTAGCTGAGCTGAGATACATACTAGCACTAGCTATAGAATAACTTGGTTTGCTTGGTAGTCTACTAGCTACCTCCAATGCTAGCTATTGCTGGCTATATATCAGCTACAACTGCCTTCTTCAAGCGCTAGCTAATTTGCTAGCTATAATGATCATCTAAAACTGCCAACCTCAACCGCTAGCTAATTTGCCAGCTATAAAGATCAGCTCAAACTGCCTATACACTTCAAGCGCTAGCTACTTGGCTATCTAAAACTGCCAACTTCAAGAGCTAGCTAATTTGCTAGCTATAAAAGCTCAAACTGCCTATACACTTCAACCGCCATCTAATTTGCTAGCTATAATGATCGTCTAAAACTGCCAACTTCAAGGGCTAGCTAATTTGCCATCTATAAAGATCAGCTCAAACTGCCTATACACTTCAAGCGCTAGCTACTTGGCTATCTAAAACTGCCAACTTCAAGCGCTAGCTAATTTGCTAGCTATAAATATCAGCTAAAACTGCCTATACACTTCAAGCGCCATCTAATTTGCTAGCCATCTATGTAACAAACTGGTTAGCTTATCCACATAATAATACTTACTTGGAGTCTGGCTTCACTTGTCTTGCCATCTCAAAAGGTTCTTCTAGCCAGGTGTTGGGTAGAAAGTTAGGAGATAGTCATAATATCACTCGTATGCTCACCTAAACAAGCCTAAAAAATACAAAACAAAACCAATTAAAAATCAGGTGATTTCAAAAACGGGTGATTCAATAAACAGCCTCGGGTGCAGGGGAAATTACTGGGTAAATCCCTTCGCAGCAAAAGAGTTAAGTGAAAATTAAACTTCAAAGTTTACATATATGTACAGAGATTGACCATTCATCATATTATGTCTGCCACTATATAGCTATCTGACTACTAGACACCCAGACATGGTGGGGTTGGAATAGTAGATATCCTGCATTATATGTCTATAGAGATGGTATTGGAGAGAGCTCGGACTTATTATTTGATAAACTTGAGAATTGTTGTTTCTTTTGTCTCTGCTTTGAATGTTTCTAGTTGGACAGGAATTAATTGAACTTTGATCCTTAATTCTTGCTCCCCCTCCACCAAAACATGTTTTAAGAAACAGCTCTAGCAGTTACAAATGAAGAATATTCTGCTCTGTTTCATTACTACTTGCAATAAGCATAGCACATTCTTTCTGAAAAAAGGTCATTTCCATGCATGTCTACCCCATACCCTATCCTCCCTCATGATCCTTCAATAAACCTGTTACATGTTAACCCGACTGCTGGCCTACATAAAGCTGCAAATTTTTGCTTGCCTGCCCGAAGCTCATCATTATATTTTTAAGTTTTTACTTTCCCTCCATTCCTTTCCACATTTCTCAACTGTTTCTGCTCCACACACGCACACACACACAAAGGAGTAGATATTGAAGCCTATATCTATCCTCTCATGGAGTAGCAAAACAAAACTGAAAGTTATTTTGGCTGTTATTTTTATGACATATGAACACAAACCTGAAAAAGCTGCCCACACATTTAATGATGGGATCTGCAGCACTTAGCTAGAGGGAGGGTGTGGTGGTTGTCTTATGTGGGGGGCCAAGCTGTTCACCTGTCTCCATGCACTTTGGTAGTGCAGGGAGTGGGAGTGGAATGATTATTGACTACATGAAGTATATACAAAGACCAGCCAACTAATATTATGTAGGGAAAAGATGGTTGGTGATTTAGTGCATGCAAGCAGCCATGGGCAGGATCTACATGGTGATCGTCAAAGGTGATGGAGTTCAAGGTTGGTTTTGTGCACTGTTCCCTTTGAGGATGGCAGGATGTTCGGAAGCACTCTGGTCAGCTGAGAATCAGATTTTGCAACACAGATACTGTGGTCCCTGAGGATGACACACCCTCTGAGAATGATGATCTGGATTTCTCCAGAAGTGGTCAGCACAAAAACCGTGGTAACCTTGACAATACCGTGGAAGCATGAAACATGCTATGGAAGAGTTGTCGGGGATTCAGCTGATGTGTTTAATAGTACAGTTGTTATGTAATAGTGATAAATGCAACACGAAAAAGGGGGAGGGGTAGGGGATGATTGTAAGTGTGAATATTCACTCACCATCTTGCGTAATGCTCTGCTGTTATCCTAGATTAGCATTGTTTCTTGTGCATTTTTAACTGCATATATATGTGCAGGAAAATGGCTGCTCTGAAAGTATCTGCTCTTCTTCTTGTTCATGTGGTTCAGTGTGAGTTATTAACCTTATATGTATACAAGACAAAAATGGTTTAATTAAAAACCGATTGACTAGACAAAAAAAAGAAACAAGAATTAACCAATTAAGACCACCAATAATTACAGAACTCTTTACCTATTTCTTAATGAATACCGAATATAATGGAAAGTCTGTAAGTGTTTGTGGTCTAGACTATTAAATACAACATTTTTGTCCTATTTCTGTTTTTTATTGGCTAGGAATTAAAAGTTGTCGTGTATTGGTCATCGTGCTAAAGCTAATTGCCTCTCTCTCCATCACACCCTCACTCACCACACATTGCTTTGCACTCATTTCTAGTAGTCAAACAAGCACCTACCAGAAGTTACTCGTTATAGTGCCAGAATTAACCAATCAAAGTATATTTACTTGCCATAGCATATATGCACCTAAGCAGCTACCAGATTTTGTTGAATGCAGGTCTGTGCTGTTGAATATTGTCATGAGTAAACTTCTGAGGAAAACAACTCAGTACTTCTAGGTACAAATACTCGTAGCTGCTTGGTAACTCAGCTCAGTTACTGTGCTGTTAACTTTTCTCACAAGATATGCTTCTGAAGAACCCCCCTGGTGCATGTGTATTATAAGTACTAACCTGGTTTTGTTGAATGTGTGTGTTGTTAAGTGCTGTTAAAAGAGTAAT
Organism: Cladorhizidae sp. MBARI D1340-BT2; assembly: GCA_028752905.1. Lineage (NCBI taxonomy): Eukaryota > Metazoa > Porifera > Demospongiae > Poecilosclerida > Cladorhizidae > Cladorhizidae sp. MBARI D1340-BT2. Next base: position 1,639,323 of record JAQNBH010000006.1, on the reverse strand, counting down.
TCCTGAGGAATTCTATTGGTTGTGAAAATATGCAGCTGTTTGCAGTTCACTAGCTTCAAAGTTTAAAGGAATGCTTGAGTGGTTCAAAATCAGCCTATGTTACCATTTATGAACACCTTAACAGCTGTATAATCATCTGAGATATAACTTTATTTTTAATCCACTATTATCAATGAAATGTCATGTCATCAGTCTACCAAGAGTTATAATCTGGTGACCTTTGCCAGGATTTTTTATAATAAATGTGTTGGTTTAAAGATGGCACATGATAGAATGCAATAGACAACAGGTATTGGCAAGAATTTCTACAAACCTGCTAATTACTGCGAGAGACTGCTACCTCATAGTTCTACACCTTATCTCCCTTATTGCTGGAAACCCTCTGTTTGCTTTGTCAAGAGAGAGATAATAGGAGATGAAATCTCCACTAGCCATGCTTATCATCATAAATTTTACATTGACAAGAATAGCCGAACAATTGTTTGGCACAGGGGCAGTGAAATGTCATCTTGTTCCTTGCTTCTGGTAAAGGTGCTTATGGTCTAATTTGTTCATGGCTAGGGTGATAGGTTCATCATTTCACTTGCTAAGGTAATGATTTTGGAAATGTTTTTATGTCTACAATCCATAGTCTTGTGATCATCTATAGTCAAATCAATTAAATTACCATGTCAACATGCACTGAACCTTGGAAACCTCGCGTAAGTCACCAGACATTTTTTCTGTTTTGCCCCTCCTTGTTTTCAGTGTGAAAATAGTTTGACATGGGAGTCTAATGTACAGGCTAGACTACTGGTTCAGAAGTCAGTGACTCCTCCCATTTCTTTAATAATCCATCCCCCTGGTTAGGCCAGATAAGTGTTTATAACAACTTCAGAAGGGGAAAGACTGGGTGAACAGTATATACCTGTAGCAAATTATCGCAGTGATGTGCGTTTTAGGAAAACCACATTCTCAAAAATAAACTTCTCGATGTTTCAGCTAGATGCTCTAGTTTTCATCATAAGTAATGATATTGGTTAAGATTATGTGAGTATTAGATGAATACTATAATATTTATAAGACAATGCTCTCCTGGTTATGTTAGTCATCACCTATGAAGGATATTTCATAGAATTTCATTCTCTTCTAGTTTTTATTATTGTTTGTGGTTATGGATGTGCTCTGAACTCTGAGATTATTGCTGTGTGAATATGCAGTACATTCAAACTCACCATATCCATGCGGGACTGATACTACACGTAACTTATAAATGGCGGCATCTGGGAAGATACCACATTTTCTCCAATACTGATGACTCATCTGAGCTGTAGAGTGCTTCATTTTTTACAAGAACATCTCAAGCTAAATAGTGATACTTTTTGGACATTGAAAGCTTCACTGATATTTTCCTATGACCTCTTTACCTTCACTCTCATTACTGTTGTGGGTGGCCTTACACATTGTTCTAGACTCACATTTTCAGGTACAAGCTATAAACAAGAAACTAGCTAGAATCTAAGCAAAGATCGCCATCTGTCAGCCGAAAACTGGTCTATACTACTTTCAAAAGGAGTCATCCTTCCGGGAGCTTTAGGACCACATAAATGGACATGCCTGGATGTGGGACATCTGGATGAGGGTAGTTTAAAACAACTTTATGTTTCCGTTATCTAGTACCAGTTAATCAAGGTTATTGCTGTAGTGTCTCAGTGTATTACACATCATTATCTATTTGTGCCACCCACAGTGAACGGGGCATTAATATAGTCAAAACTAGTACAGTCTCTGACAGTTTAAAGGTGTAGCTATTTATAATGTTGCTATTTATTAGGTTGGACTGCTCCTCTGGAGGTGCTTGTGGATGGTGCAAATGACCCGGGAACAGGATTTTGTGTTGGAGATAATGTTGTGTTTAACTGCAACCTAACAACACTTATTCATATATGGAATGTTTCTGGCCTCATACAGTCTATTACTCCTGGGAATACAGATCCTTTAATTGGAGGACCTGATAATAGGTTCACATTCACACTTGTGCAATCCGTGACTGGCAGAATAATAACTTCATTCTCATTGGTGATTTACTCTGGCTTTAATGGCTCCAGCATCACCTGCTCTGATGGCCTTCTACAGCGTAATGACACGCAGACTTCTACAGCTACTGTCTTAGGTAAGGTAACTAACTATACACTTAAAATTTGTTGTACAGACTAAAATCATATAGCTACACCTAGACTAGAGACACCCTGGTTATTTAATAGCCCAACAAACATTATTGCATTACATGACCATTATAGTAGGTAATTAAAAATAATTGGAGAATAAGGTAAAACAAACAATCTTTCACTGCTACATTTCCCTTGGCTGAGAAGGAATTCATCCTGGTAGTCATTGCTAAACATTGACTAGTATGCATGTGCACCCTCACCTAAACATTGACTAGTATACATGTGCACCCCCTAAACATTGGCTAGTATACATGTGCACCCCCTAAACATTGACTAGTATACATGTGCACCCCCTAAACATTGACTAGTATACATGTGCACCCTCCCCTAAACATTGACTAGTATACATGTGTACCCCCTAAACATTGACTAGTATGCATGTGCACCCTCACCTAAACATTGACTAGTATACATGTGCACCCCCTAAGCATTGACTAGTATACATGTGCACCCCCTAAACATTGACTAGTATACATGTGCACCCGCTAAACATTGATTAGTATGCATGTGCACCCCCTAAACATTGACTAGTATACATGTGCACCCCCTAAACATTGACTAGTATGCATGTGCACCCCCTAAACATTGACTAGTATACATGTGCACCCCCTAAACATTGACTAGTATACATGTGCACCCCCTAAACATTGACTAGTATACATGTGCACCCCCTAAACATTGACTAGTATACATGTGCACCCCCTAAACATTGACTAGTATACATGTGCACCCCCTAAACATTGACTAGTATACATGTGCACCCCTTAAACATTGACTAGTATGCATGTGCACCCCCTAAACATTGACTAGTATACATGTGCACCCCCTAAACATTGACTAGTATACATGTGCACCACCTAAACATTGACTAGTATACATGTGCACCCCCTAAACATTGACTAGTATACATGTGCACCCTCACCTAAACATTGACTAGTATACATGTGCACCCCCTAAACATTGACTAGTTTACATGTGCACCCCCTAAACATTGACTAGTATACATGTGCACCCTCCCCTAAACATTGACTAGTATACATGTGTACCCCCTAAACATTGACTAGTATGCATGTGCACCCTCACCTAAACATTGACTAGTATACATGTGCACCCCCTAAACATTGACTAGTATACATGTGCACCCTCTAAACATTGACTAGTATACATGTGCACCCCCTAAACATTGATTAGTATGCATGTGCACCCCCTAAACATTGACTAGTATACATGTGCACCCTCCCCTAAACATTGACTAGTATACATGTGCACCCCCTAAACATTGACTAGTATACATGTGCACCCCCTAAACATTGACTAGTATGCATGTGCACCCCCCAAACATTGACTAGTATACATGTGCACCCCCTAAACATTGACTAGTATACATGTGCACCCCCTAAACATTGACTAGTATACATGTGCACCCTCATCTAAACATTGACTAGTATACATGTGCACCCCCTAAACATTGACTAGTTTACATGTGCACCCTCACCTAAACATTGACTAGTATACATGTGTACCCCCTAAACATTGACTAGTATACATGTGCACCCTCACCTAAACATTGGCTAGTATACATGTGCACCCCCTAAACATTGACTAGTATGCATGTGCACCCCCTAAACATTGACTAGTATACATGTGCACCCTCCCCTAAACATTGACTAGTATGCATGTGCACCCCCTAAACATTGACTAGTTTACATGTGCACCCCCTAAACATTGACTAGTATGCATGTGCACACCCTAAACATTGACTAGTATACATGTTCACCCCCTAAACATTGACTAGTATACATGTGCACCCCCTAAACATTGACTAGTATGCATGTGCACCCCCTAAACATTGACTAGTATACATGTGCACCCCCTAAACATTGACTAGTATACATGTGCACCCCCTAAACATTGACTAGTATACATGTGCACCCCCTAAACATTGGCTAGTATACATGTGCACCCCCTAAACATTGACTAGTATACATGTGCACCCTCCCCTAAACATTGACTAGTATGCATGTGCACCCCCTAAACATTGGCTAGTATACATGTGCACCCCCTAAACATTGACTAGTATACATGTGCACCCCCTAAACATTGACTAGTATACATGTGCACCCCCTAAACATTGACTAGTATACATGTGCACCCCCTAAACATTGACTAGTATACATGTGCACCCTCCCCTAAACATTGACTAGTATACATGTGCACCCCCTAAACATTGGCTAGTATACATGTGCACCCTCACCTAAACATTGACTAGTATACATGTGTACCCTCCCCTAAACATTGACTAGTATACATGTGCACCCTCCCCTAAACAGTGCCGTATTAACCCAAGGGAGGGCCCCTAGGCTTCGAGCTTCATTTGGTCCCATCGGCAGCCCCCCTCCCGCCCACCCCGCGATCTACGCGTGTTCATACCGCGGCCGCACGCTGAGAGTCTGGCGCCAGTTTCACAAGAGCAACTGTCGTTGGGAATCAGTACATTCCATTGTTAACAACATTTTTTACCAACTGAAAAATTAAGATTGGGGAGCGGGGTGACCCAAGGGCCCACCTGCCTGACTGTCCTTCACATAAATTGAACCACAATTTCTTTTTTTAATATCGTGCAACACTTAGCGGACATTTCTTTTTTTAATAGTGCAACACTTAGCAGACATTGTCACGATTTCGTACGCGCAGGCGTATCTATAATTTTATTTATTTATTGTTCTTACTTACTTTAATATTTTTAATTCTATATATATATATATATTTATACATGAATAACAAGAAATATGAAATTACCAATGTAGACTACAAACTTTAAAAATAATGATGATCATATACTGAATTTGTATTATGTTTATTATAAATTATTAATAGGTAAAGGGTCCTTGAATGTTGGTCACCTACATGGGTAGATTCCTTTTTTTAATAATTCTATTCAAAATATAATTATATGACTATATATATATTTATTATTATTATTAAAATTACATATTATGACAGAGAACAACATGCCATACCTCAAGTTCATGCGACGACTTATATACTTAAAAGGACATTGTACTCTATACTGCATTGTATATGTATGTAAATAAAAAATATAAAAAATTAAAAAATTGTCACGTATTCGGGACAGTAGTATTGTCACCCTTTTAGACCATTGTCACGATATCGTGACAGCCACTTTAATTTGACCTCTCCGGATATTTTATTTTACTGTGGTTAGTTACCCTGTTCAGTTACGCTGTTCGTGGTTGTTACTATGTGAATGGCCTGTGGTTATGATACCAAGACTCTACTAGATGATAATAGCATTGGTGATTGTATATACTGTGACTCAAATAGTTGTAGTGATGATGAGAAATAGATATGAGTAGCAATTTTGAAGAGCAAGAATGAGAGTGCAAGTATGGATGTTGGAGCAAGTGGAAATAGGGGGAGAGCTCCAGTGAGAGGTCTTAGTCAGCAGATGTCAATGGGAGGTAGTGGTAATAGGGGAAGAGCTGCCGGTAGAGGATAGCAGAGGAAGGGAAGAGCTGCAGGAAGAGGATAGCAGAGGAGAGGAAGATCATATGAAGTGGAACCAGCCGTCTGGATGCTCGCCAATATATCTGGACAACTGCTGGGGAAGGTATGATATTCCTGCAATAAGAATAATAACACTAATATTATTAGCTACTACACAGACAAATGTTTTTATATCAAGCAAACTTTACATATAAACCATTATTATTTCATTTCAAATTCTAGATGACGACATTGCTCCACAGAGCACCCCATTCATCCTTCAACCAGGACCTAATGTTCCTCCATCCTGCCAAATGCAGAAGATTGTTTTCCGCTATTCTTTGGACCCACCACGCTAAAGTTTACCATTGGCAGGACCAATGCACATGCTGAGCATAGGTTCCCGAAGTGGGCCAAACCTGGCTGAGAAGTACCCCAACAGGCTGAATGGCAAGGGAGACCATTACCAAGTGTGAGGAAGTCAGAGGTGCGACTGTGCTTTCTGCAACGGCAGGATGGCAGCAGACACCTCACCCTGTATAGATGTACCGTGGCTAGCCGTCAGCTACCACTCACAGAGGACGTATAAAACTGAATCTATTTAAGTATACCTTTATCCTAGTCTCATGGTTATGTTACATGACAGATGTTGCTTCATGACAGATGTTGTTTCATCACAGATGTTGCTACAATCCTATATGTAAAATATATTGATAAGTGAACAACTGAATGTGAGCAAGGACTATATAACAAAACCAGCACAGTGTTCTCAGGAAAGAAAAGGCTATTTAGCTAAGCTAGATATCTATTAACTGCTAACTAGGAATATGGGAATATGGGTGCGCTAGCTTGCTAGCTACTTGGGTACTTTAGCCAGCTAGCTATATGGGTGCGCTAGCTGGTTAGCTACTTGGGTCCGTTAGCTAGCTAGATTCATGAAGCGCTAGCTAGTTAGCTAGCTATTTAGCTATACTAGCTAAATTATTTACTATTCTACACTATTTAGATGCGCTACCTAAACTATTTACTATACACTATTTAGCTAGATCTAACAGTCATAAAAGAAACTAGGTTAGCTGAAGTAAAGTTAGTTCCTCACCTTGGTAACAAGAGTTCTTTGCTTTACTTTTTTTAATTATTATCAGCTGAAAACCTTTTGAGATTTGAGTAATGAAGTGTACCAGTAAGTAATCCTAGAGAGGAATCGCACCTAGAACTCCTCTATCAAGCCTCCAGTTCTTCGGACACGAGGAGACACTAAATATTGCCCACCGATAAACACATCCTAGGTATCTGGGAATAGATTCGCGCACCAATCTCACGTTTACTTTTCGGTAAGGAAAAAAAAGGTTGCGCATGGCCCCCTGTTTTTGGTGGGCCCCTACTTTTGGTGGGCCCCTAGGCTTCAGCCTAGTCAGCCTTATGGATAATACGGCCATGCCCCTAAACATTGACTAGTATACATGTGCACCCCCTAAACATTGACTAGTATACATGTGCACCCCCTAAACATTGACTAGTATACATGTGTACCCTCCCCTAAACATTGACTAGTATGCATGTGCACCCCCTAAACATTGACAAGTATACAGTAGCGGCCAAAAAAACATGCCGGTTGCGTTTATTTTGAACGTGCGTGGACGGTTACCGTTTCCAACCGTTACTAAAATTGAAGAAACCAACGCTAACCAATGGTAACAGTTTATTAGCGTTACGCTCTATTCCACTCTGCCACAGCGGCGCCAGCCACTAAACAAACGCAAACCAACGGTTATCGTTTGCGCGTCCAATTCAACTTTGCCCCAGCGGCGCGGGCATCTAAAGGTCGTTAAAGCGCGCCAAAACTCACCAAAGTCCAACAAAAAGCGCGCCAAAGCTCACAAACCCCGCCTAAGCTCACCAAAAAGTGCGCCGAGGTACTGAATAAATACTCACCAAGTTTTAGAACCTCTTTACCGGCTGCTTCTTTGTTATTCTACGCCCCTTCAAAGGTTCAAAGAATTCTTTCGCTACTTCTACGTTAAGCATGACTTTTCGGAAAGCTGTCCTCATGTCCATGGATGAAAGAAGTAAGTATTATTCAGTATTTGAATGCATTAGGACAGCCTAGGACCTCTCTCCTCAGCTAGATCGTCTTTAGAATTTTCCAAATCCTTCAGCCTTTTTTTCCTAGCCTAGTTTTGGCTCATCTAAGTCTTTCCTCATGTCGAAAGAAGTAAGTATTATTCAGTATTTGAATGATTAGGGCAGCCTAGGACCTCTCTCCTCAGCTAGATCGTCTGAATGTTGAATGTCTTGATATATATTTAGGATCCCAAGAAAACTAAAGGTCGAGGGAGGAAGAGAAGCGCCATTGCTGTTGTAAGCACTTTGTATGGTGCTTACAGTGACGATACTTACAGAGATTTCTTTCTGCATATGTAGCTTTCCAAGAAGAGATTGCTGGGGAAGAAGAAAAAAATTGATGCCCCTCTTGGTAATGAATAGCTTGAAATGTAGATATATTGAAATGTAAATATGCCCCTCTTGGTAATGAATAGCTTGAAATGTAGATATATTCTCCTAACAAAATAGGCCGGATATTGGTGGTGACAGATCGGCCACCAACAACCCCACCATCACCTGCCACCCCTCCTCCACCTGCCACCCCTCCTCCACCTGCCACCCCTCCTCCACCTGCCATTCCTCCTCCACCTGCCACCCCTCCTCCACCTGCCACCCATCCTCCACCTGCCACCCCTCCTCCATATCCTTCATCGGAGCTCGGTAAATAAATAGATGCATCCTAGATGCATCCAAAATTGAATATCTTGGTGACATGATTCTAATTGTCTCTCTCTCAGCATATTTGAGAATGGAAGTTTCAAAGTTGAAACAAATGCAGATCGAACTACTCGACCGGATATCTCTTTTGGAGGAAAAATTTGAACTGCTTCCATCCAGTCCTCTTCCAATAACTCCCGCTTTCATTCCTCCAGCCCCAACTGATCCATCTGCAGCCTTCACTCCTCCAGCTCGTCCCCCGTTGCGATCTTTGCCCACTGCCGAGATAGACAAAGAACAACATTGCTCGGTTGAAGAAGTTGTGGCCAGATACCACTCGTTGCAGACGGCTAGTAAAGCTGGGGCTTTAACTTGTAAGCTAGCAAGAGAAGCCATCTTTGGGGAGGACATCTTAAAGAGGTGTACTCCAATGGGGAATAGGGAGTTCCCATCACTCCCAGCTAATTAACTGCTTCATCTTAAACAAATAATGCTTGAAAGATTCCCAGCCTTCTGGAGCAACCAAGTGGAATTTGAGCCAGTATGGAAAAAAATATCTCGAGGCTGTGCAGCAGTTGTGCAAGAGATTGAGATTAGCTAAATAGAGATAGAGGTCGTTGTTTTCAATTATTATTATTGTTTTTATGTTATTGTTTTTATGCAATGATTTGATTTTTGATTTGATTTTTGTGCAGTATAGTATATAAATATGTTCAATATTTCTCTGTGCTGAATAAATTCTGAACTGACATGCATCACAATTACAATAGCCTGCTTGGGTTTTCATAAGACTCACAAATTACTGTAAGCACAACTGAGGACAACATTTTGGGCACAATCATTGAAATTGAGCCCTTAATTAACTCTCTGGGCAGCGGTTATCAATTGCATAGGTGCCACCCAACAGGTTTGATCCCCAGTCACTTGGCCATTGTGTGAAATACCCAATAATAACCACAGCCCACAATATTTCCTCAAAGGCACAGACCACCTCAAACAAGACCTTGAATAACCTGACAGCCCACAAGTAATCAATACCTTTATTATTTAACAATACAGAAACATTTCTTTCAACTGTCCATTAAATAAGTTACAACCAGCAAAAAAAAGGTAACTATCGAGCCAAAAAAACACAGCAACTGTCCATTAATTAAATAAAACACAACCAGCAAAAAAAAAAAAAAAAAGCAACAATTAAATAAAACACAACCAGCAAAAAATAAGTACTTAACTATCCAGCAACTGTCAATTAAATAAAACACAAATGCCATAAATTTTCAATGGGGTTGGAATCGGGTGACTCAGGTGGGGTCCTCCACCAGTTCACACAGTTCAGATCCATAAAGATCTTGGCCAAATTTGATGTGTGCTTGGGGTCGTTGTCTTGCATGAACCTGTGATGGTCGGGGAAAACGTCCTGTATAAATGGAAGTAGAGTCTTCTGTAAAATGTCGCAATACAAGGGGGCCCGCATGATGCCTTCAAATATACAAATCCCACTTGCACCTCGCAGGCTTATCCCAGCCCAGACATGGACCTTCACTGGATGTTTGGGCCTGTAATTGAATGCATATCAGTGCAAGTGTTAAATAATCACCTAAGTTTTGTGGCATATTAATGCCTATACCTTGGTTTGTTCTTGGGGGGTTCACCTCTTTTACGGCAGCAGAAGCGCCTGTGAGTTTCCAGTTGTATGGTGCACTCATCAGTCCACACTACATCTTCAAACCCACCAGACGCTTCTGCCAGATATTGCTGTGCCCATTCCAATCTCTTCACCTGTTAGTGACGAGTAGAGGATATTCAAGTTAACCCTACATTCCAGTTAAGAGACTAGTTACATGTATATACAAACCTTATTAGCCTGTCGGATAAGTTGGCAGTAAGAGCTGCCACGAAAGGTCCACCCGAGAGCAGTCCGACAGCGGAGGATTGTGCGGAGAGAGATATTATAGCCTCTGGACTGCAACATATGGTGAAGCTGGTAGGCAGTGGTCTCATCATCATGCCTCATCTGTTCCTCCACTAACTTTTTTATGTCTACTGACACGATCGAAGGCCTTCCATTGCCTTTCCGCCTGGCAATGGTTCCTGTTTTGCGGTACCACAATATAAAATTTCTTATCCCCCGACTACTCGCAAGTAAGCCTTCATCGGCGAGCATTTTAGCTATTGTCGTTGACTTGTAGCCCTCTCTCATCAAACAGAGTATCCTATGTTTTTTGTACTCAGAATAAACCATTGCGTAAGAAAACTGCTGGGGGATACTAAATCAAAAGCGAAAAAAAGATAAATATTAGAGAAATACTAGAAAGAGGGAAGGGAACTTACGCTTGACAATAGCTCTTGTGGAGACAGATACTGGACTGGAATAAACTGCCGCTCAACCGCACACTACAGAAGATAGAACTTTGAAAACACGAACACGCTCGATTGCCTCTAAGCTGAGCGCCCCGCTTCAAAGTGCATGCACGGAAGCCGCCTGGCTGTTATTACGTTTTCTACCGTTTGTTTCCGTTCTTTCATTTGCCAACGTTGATTCCCGTTCATTTCCGTTGGTTTACGTTTGATTTATAACCGTTGACGGTTTGCATTTTTTTGCGTTCACGGCATGCGTTTAACGTTGAACGCAACCCAACCGGCATGTTTTTTTGGCCGCTACTGTACATGTGCACCCCCTAAACATTGACTAGTATACATGTGCACCCCCCCTAAACATTGACTAGTATACATGTGCACCCCCTAAACATTGGCTAGTATACATGTGCACCCCCTAAACATTGACTAGTATACATGTGCACCCCCTAAACATTGACTAGTATACATGTGCACCCCCTAAACATTGGCTAGTATACATGTGCACCCCCTAACATTGACTAGTATACATGTGCACCCCCTAAACATTGACTAGTATGCATGTGCACCCTCACCTAAACATTGACTAGTATGCATGTGCACCCCCTAAACATTGACTAGTATACATGTGCACCCTCCCCTAAACATTGACTAGTATACATGTGCACCCTCACCTAAACATTGACTAGTATACATGTGCACCCCTAAACATTGACTAGTATACATGTGCACCCTCACCTAAACATTGACTAGTATGCATGTGCACCCCCTAAACATTGACTAGTATACATGTGCACCCTCCCCTAAACATTGACTAGTATACATGTGCACCCTCCCCTAAACATTGACTAGTATGCATGTGCACCCTCACCTAAACATTGACTAGTATACATGTGCACCCCCTAAACATTGACTAGAATACATGTGCACCCTCACCTAAACATTGACTAGTATGCATGTGCACCCCCTAAACATTGACTAGTATACATGTGCACCCCATTAACATTGACTAGTATACATGTGCACCCCCTAAACATTGACTAGTATACCATTGACTAGTATACATGTGCACCTATCAGGCCCGTACACAGACATTTGAAAAGGGGGTGCACAATTTGGTATGTGATTCAAGAAATCTTGTTGCAGGGGTCTAGGGGTATGTTCCCCAGGCCTGTATTTTAGGTGTTCTGAGAGTCAATTTCGTCCTCAAATAATTAATCATTACCACAAAAAAACAATATCACAATATCACTCAAATGGTAAATAATATCATCATGTCACTCAAATAGCAAGTTAGCCTTCTGTAATTTTCGAGGGTGCTTCTGCAGAAAAAACTTGCAAATGTTATCTATACTTATCGTGGTTCATAATTCATAATATGTATTAATGCTAAGGCAGTTAAACGTTCTTCTGTCTGTGTACACCTTAAATAATTGTGTAGTCATCGGAGAGCTGATGCCTATCTTTTGCATGAACAAGAGCTCAAAGGGATGGTAGCAAAGATCTTCAATAATATACAGATATTTGGAAGAGATTGAGTACACTGATTTAAAGAGTCACTTAAAGTTTCAGGACGATCTTTTTCTGCTACAAGCAACCACTTTGACTTCCACCGACAGAGTTCTTCATCGATTATATTTGGATTGGGAAGGTCATCAGAGTAGAAATCTATTGCCTCTTTAATATCACTGAAAGAAGAATTAGCATTGATGTTTGCAGGTAAAAGCCCTTGAAGGGAAGCTGCTCGCTTACTGTGAGCTGTAAATCTCGAACAAATATCAGTTATTAGATGGTCAAGGAATGGAATTGCAATAGCTATCTTGAAATACTCATCAACTGATGTAAATTGTGGGTTTGAACGATGTTGCTGCTGTGAGGCATTGATACAGATATGCCAGATTGTTCTGCAATTCTACTGCTGTGATCAAAAATATGCTTAGAATAGCTGTCAATATCTTCCCTCACTATCTTCAACTCCTCACAGCATTGCATGACTGTGGATACACCAGAAACTATATCTTGTTTTCCCCCCTGAATTTTAACAACTGGTAAATTAAGGAATGATAGATAGTTACCATTGAGTAAAGAAACTCAAAAGATTCCAAGTTGTTCATATGGGCAAGTGCATTATTTTTATCTTCTGGTGACCACCGATCATTAAACAGAGGAAAATCAATGTCCCCATAAAGCATCACTTCACATACATGGATTAAGGATGGATGAGCTAAGGAGTAGCGCTCCCAACCATCTATGTTCTCAACCCATCTGGTTATGCAGACATTAAGAAGAGGGGCTCGACTTGACTGTTTCGTACAATTGCTTTTAATATCCCTTCTCTTTTGGGAGAATGCTTTATCCAAAGGACGAGACCCTTAATTTGATCTATACAATTTCTGATGGGTGGAACAGAGCAAGAACTCCAGTAGCCAGATTGAGTGAGAATGACTGGCACAGTGAGTGTAAAGTGCTTTGGGTTGCTTTTCGAGTATTCTAGCTTGAACACCAGCCTTTGTTCCACTCATTGTAGATGCACCATCATAACCCTGGCCACGCAAATTGCTCAAAGACAACCCAAGATTGTCCAAGGATGTTATGATTGCATCAGCAATGTCAACTGCCCTAACCCTCTCTAATTTTACAAATGCAATAAATTCTTCACGAATATTACATTCACTATCAACGAACTGCAAACAAATGGGCAAATGCTCAATATTGTGACAACTCACTTCATCTGCTAGCACAGAGAAAAATTGGGCAGTCTTCACCTCAGCAACAATACCAGATAGAATCATATCAAAGCCAGAACATTAATAATGTCGTTCTGCGATCTTGGAGATATGTAAGTTGCATTTCTAGCTATTGGATTGATGAGATGCTTATATAAAATTTTATCAGTCTCAGCATAATCTTTAAGCAAAGCTAGAAAATTTCCTGGATTCGTACTTAGGCAAACATCTTCTCTATCACCTCGAAAAGGAGGCCCCTGCTTAGCCAGAAACAGTATGGCACGAACAATTTGACGTATAATATGTTTGTTGTCATTCATTCGTATCTGAAGAGCACTATTTGCCATCACATCAATACGAGAAGAAGGATTATCAAATGTGCCTTTCAAAACATCAGCATCTTGAAGACACTCACAATGATATTGAAGTGAAGAGTGGTTACTTAAGTCATTACTTATTTTTGCCCAATTAGAGTAAGGTTTATTCACAAGATAACCTTTATCCCTTCTATTAAAACTAGAAAGATGAAGTGAACATGGTCCACAAAATACAGCATCCAACTTTGGGCTATACAACAGCCAGGGATATTTTTCGAGCCAAGAAATATTAAACTTTCGGTTTTTACCACGAAATTGTGTACATGGCAAAACACTAGGTGGGTTTATGTGATGATAAAGTAAAAAAAGACTTTTCATCAATAGAAAGACTACTAACTGTGCAAATAATGGACTTCTTTGGATCCAAGAAAGTCCCAATATCATCAAAAGGGGGTGGTTCAAGACCTGATGAAGACTGCTGACTTGAAATTTGGACGACAGGTTGACATTCACGTCCACATTCAACATTATCACTATCACCTGATGGTGGAAGAATCGTTGGTAGAGAAGGGCTTCTTGGAGCTTCATTCTGGGTGCTTGAACTGGGGAGTCCTAAAGTTAACAGTAAAATATCAAATCTCAATTGTAGCTAGAGCCTAACCATTGTTTTACTTATCTCCTCCATCACAGGCAATTCTTTTGTTAAAAAAGGACTGGATGTCTTGAGATTGATGGTCTTTTCATAACTTTATTACAAGGGAAACTTACACTCATAAATTATGCACGCTGACTTTCAACATGTGAGTGTAGTCCAAAGTACAACATAACAGGAAATAATTAAAAGTTTTCTGGTGAAGGTGTTGATCAATCTGAATAGTAATTAATTGCCATTTGATAAGAGTTGATGATTGGAATGAAGCAGGGTTAATGGTTTATGTTGTATAACGGAAGTTGAACTGATGATTAACAATAAAAATGTCAGCTAGCTAGTTCATGCATACATACATACATACATACATGTACACCAAGTACTGTCATGAATATAATTATTTTGAAAGGGGGGTGCCTGTGCACCCCCGGGCACCCCCTCTGTATACGGGCATGACCTTCCCCTAAACATTTGCTAGTATACATGTGCACCCCTAAACATTGACTAGTATACATGTGCACCCCCTAAACATTGACTAGTATACATGTGCACCCTCCCCTAAACATTGACTAGTATACATGTGCACACTCCCCTAAACATTGACTAGTATACATGTGCACCCTCACCTAAACATTGACTAGTATACATGTGCACCCTCACCTAAACATTGACTAGTATACATGTGCACCCTCACCTAAACATTGACTAGTATACATGTGCACCCTCACCTAAACATTGACTAGTATACATGTGCACCCCCTAAACATTGACTAGTATACATGTGCACCCCCTAAACATTGACTAGTATACATGTGCACCCCCTAAACATTGACTAGTATACATGTGCACCCTCACCTAAACATTGACTAGTATACATGTGCACCTCCTAAACATTGACTAGTATGCATGTGCACCCCCTAAACATTGACTAGTATACATGTGCACCCTCACCTAAACATTGACTAGTATACATGTGCACCCCCTAAACATTGACTAGTATACATGTGCACCCCCTAAACTTTGACTAGTATACATGTGCACCCTCTAAACATTGACTAGTATACATGTGCACCCCCTAAACATTGACTAGTATACATGTGCACCCTCACCTAAACATTGACTAGTATACATGTGCACCCCCTAAACATTGACTAGTATACATGTGCACCCCCTAAACATTGACTAGTATACATGTGCACACCCTAAACATTGACTAGTATACATGTGCACACCCTAAACATTGACTAGTATACATGTGCACCCCCTAAACATTGACTAGTATGCATGTGCACCCTCACCTAAACATTGACTAGTATACATGTGCACCCTCACCTAAACATTGACTAGTATACATGTGCACCCTCACCTAAACATTGACTAGTATACATGTGCACCCCCTAAACATTGACTAGTATACATGTGCACCCCCTAAACATTGACTAGTATACATGTGCACCCCCTAAACATTGACTTGTATACATGTGCACCCCCTAAACATTGACTAGTATACATGTGCACCCCCTAAACATTGACTAGTATACATGTGCACCCCCTAAACATTGACTAGTATACATGTGCACCCCCTAAACATTGACTAGTATACATGTGCACCCTCACCTAAACATTGACTAGTATACATGTGCACCCCCTAAACATTGACTAGTATACATGTGCACCCTCACCTAAACATTGACTAGTATACATGTGCACCCCCTAAACATTGACTAGTATACATGTGCACCCCCTAAACATTGGCTAGTATACATGTGCACCCACTAAACATTGACTAGTATACATGTGCACCCTCCCCTAAACATTGGCTAGTATACATGTGCACCCCCTAAACATTGACTAGTATACATGTGCACCCCCTAAACATTGGCTAGTATACATGTGCACCCTCACCTAAACATTGACTAGTATACATGTGCACCCCCTAAACATTGACTAGTATACATGTGCACCCCCTAAACATTGACTAGTATGCATGTGCACCCCCTAAACATGGACTAGTATACATGTGCACCCCCTAAACATTGACTAGTATACATGTGCACCCTCACCTAAACATTGACTAGTATACATGTGCACCCTCACCTAAACATTGACTAGTATACATGTGCACCCCCTAAACATTGACTAGTATACATGTGCACCCTCCCCTAAACATTGACTAGTATACATGTTCACCCTCCCCTAAACATTGGCTAGTATACATGTGCACCCCCTAAACATTGACTAGTATACATGAGCACCCCCTAAACATTGACTAGTATACATGTGCACCCCCTAAACATTGACTAGTATACATGTGCACCCCCTAAACATTGACTAGTATACATGTGCACCCCCTAAACATTGACTAGTATACATGTGCACCCACTAAACATTGACTAGTATACATGTGCACCCCCTAAACATTGACTAGTATACATGTGCACCCCCTAAACATTGACTAGTATACATGTGCACCCCCTAAACATTGACTAGTATACATGTGCACCCCCTAAACATTGACTAGTATACATGTGCACCCCCTAAACATTGACTATTATACATGTGCACCCTCCGCTAAACATTGACTAGTATACATGTGCACCCCCTAAACATTGACTAGTGTACATGTGCACCTTCCCCTAAACATTGACTAGTATACATGTGCACCCCCTAAACATTGACTAGTATACATGTGCACCCCCTAAACATTGACTAGTATACATGTGCACCCTCACCTAAACATTGACTAGTATACATGTGCACCCACTAAACATTGACTAGTATGCATGTGCACCCCCTAAACATTGACTAGTATACATGTGCACCCCCTAAACATTGACTAGTATACATTTGCACCCTCCCCTAAACATTGACTAGTATGCATGTGCACCCCCTAAACATTGACTAGTATACATGTGCACCACCTAAACATTGACTAGTATACATGTGTACCCTCACCTAAACATTGACTAGTATACATGTGCACCCTCACCTAAACATTGACTAGTATACATGTGCACCCCCTAAACATTGACTAGTATACATGTGCACCACCTAAACATTGACTAGTATACATGTGCACCCTCACCTAAACATTGACTAGTATGCATGTGCACCCCCTAAACATTGACTAGTATACATGTGCACCCTCTAAACATTGACTAGTATACATGTGCACCCCCTAAACATTGACTAGTATACATGTGCACCCTCACCTAAACATTGACTAGTATACATGTGCACCCTCACCTAAACATTGGCTAGTATACATGTGCACCCTCACCTAAACATTGACTAGTATACATGTGCACCACCTAAACATTGACTAGTATACATGTGCACCCTCTAAACATTGACTAGTATACATGTGCACCCCCTAAACATTGACTAGTATACATGTGCACCCTCACCTAAACATTGACTAGTATACATGTGCACCCCCTAAACATTGACTAGTATACATGTGCACCCCCTAAACATTGGCTAGTATGCATGTGCACCCCCTAAACATTGACTAGTATACATGTGCACCCTCACCTAAACATTGACTAGTATACATGTGCACCCTCTAAACATTGGCTAGTATGCATGTGCACCCCCTAAACATTGGCTAGTATACATGTGCACCCTCACCTAAACATTGACTAGTATACATGTGCACCCTCTAAACATTGGCTAGTATGCATGTGCACCCCCTAAACATTGACTAGTATACATGTGCACCCCCTAAACATTGACTAGTATACATGTGCACCCTCACCTAAACATTGACTAGTATGCATGTGCACCCCTAAACATTGACTAGTATACATGTGCACCCCCTAAACATTGACTAGTATACATGTGCACCCTCCCCTAAACATTGGCTAGTATACATGTGCACCCTCACCTAAACATTGACTAGTATACATGTGCACCCTCACCTAAACATTGACTAGTATACATGTGCACCCCCTAAACATTGACTAGTATACATGTGCACCCCCTAAACATTGACTAGTATACATGTGCACCCCCTAAACATTGACTAGTATACATGTGCACCCTCACCTAAACATTGGCTAGTATACATGTGCACCCACTAAACATTGACTAGTATGCATGTGCACCCCCTAAACATTGGCTAGTATACATGTGCACCCCCTAAACATTGACTAGTATGCATGTGCACCCTCACCTAAACATTGACTAGTATGCATGTGCACCCCCTAAACATTGGCTAGTATACATGTGCACCCCCTAAACATTGACTAGTATACATGTGCACCCCCTAAACATTGACTAGTATACATGTGCACCCTCACTTAAACATTGACTAGTATACATGTGCACACCCTAAACATTGACTAGTATACATGTGTACCCCCTAAACATTGGCTAGTATACATGTGCACCCTCACCTAAACATTGACTAGTATACATGTGCACCCCCTAAACATTGACTAGTATACATGTGCACCCTCACCTAAACATTGACTAGTATACATGTGTACCCTCCCCTAAACATTGACTAGTATACATGTGCACCCCCTAAACATTGACTAGTATACATGTGCACCCCCTAAACATTGACTAGTATACATGTGCACCCTCACCTAAACATTGACTAGTATACATGTGCACCCTCACCTAAACATTGACTAGTATACATGTGCACCCCCTAAACATTGACTAGTATACATGTACACCCCCTAAACATTGACTAGTATACATGTGCACCCTCTAAATATTGACTAGTATACATGTGCACCCCCTAAACATTGACTAGTATACATGTGCACCCCCTAAACATTGACTAGTATGCATGTGCACCCCCTAAACATTGACTAGTATACATGTGCACCCCCTAAACATTGACTAGTATACATGTGCACCCTCTAAATATTGACTAGTATACATGTGCACCCCCTAAACATTGACTAGTATACATGTGCACCCCCTAAACATTGACTAGTATACATGTGCACCCTCACCTAAACATTGACTAGTATACATGTGCACCCCCTAAACATTGACTAGTATACATGTGCACCCCCTAAACATTGACTAGTATGCATGTGCACCCTCACCTAAACATTGACTAGTATACATGTGCACCCCCTAAACATTGACTAGTATACATGTGCACCCCCTAAACATTGACTAGTATACATGTGCACCCTCACCTAAACATTGACTAGTATACATGTGCACCCTCCCCTAAACATTGACTAGTATACATGTGCACCCCCTAAACATTGACTAGTATACATGTGCACCCCCTAAACATTGACTAGTATACATGTGCACCCCTAAACATTGACTAGTATACATGTGCACCCCCTAAACATTGACTAGTATACATGTGCACCCCCTAAACATTGACTAGTATGCATGTGCACCCTCACCTAAACATTGACTAGTATACATGTGCACCCCCTAAACATTGACTAGTATACATGTGCACCCTCACCTAAACATTGACTAGTATACATGTGCACCCTCACCTAAACATTGACTAGTATACATGTGTACCCCCTAAACATTGACTAGTTTACATGTGCACCCCCTAAACATTGACTAGTATACATGTGCACCCCCTAAACATTGACTAGTATACATGTGCACCCCCTAAACATTGACTAGTATACATGTGCACCCCCTAAACATTGATTAGTATACATGTGCACCCCCTAAACATTGACTAGTATACATGTGCACCCTCACCTAAACATTGACTAGTATACATGTGCACCCCCTAAACATTGACTAGTATACATGTGCACCCCCTAAACATTGGCTAGTATACATGTGCACCCACTAAACATTGACTAGTATACATGTGCACCCTCCCCTAAACATTGACTAGTATACATGTGCACCCCCTAAACATTGACTAGTATACATGTGCACCCACTAAACATTGACTAGTATACATGTGCACCCTCACCTAAACATTGGCTAGTATACATGTGCACCCCCTAAACATTGACTAGTATACATGTGCACCCCCTAAACATTGACTAGTATACATGTGTACCCCCTAAACATTGACTAGTATACATGTGTACCCCCTAAACATTGACTAGTATACATGTGCACCCTCACCTAAACATTGACTAGTATACATGTGCACCCCCTAAACATTGACTAGTATACATGTGCACCCCCTAAACATTGACTAGTATACATGTGCACCCCCTAAACATTGACTAGTATACATGTACACCCCCTAAACATTGACTAGTATACATGTGCACCCCCTAAACATTGACTAGTATACATGTGCACCCCCTAAACATTGACTAGTATACATGTGCACCCCCTAAACATTGACTAGTATACATGTACACCCCCTAAACATTGACTAGTATACATGTGCACCCCCTAAACATTGACTAGTATACATGTGCACCCCCTAAACATTGACTAGTATACATGTACACCCCCTAAACATTGACTAGTATACATGTGCACCCCCTAAACATTGACTAGTATACATGTGCACCCCCTAAACATTGACTAGTATGCATGTGCACCCCCTAAACATTGACTAGTATACATGTGCACCCCCTAAACATTGACTAGTATACATGTGCACCCTCACCTAAACATTGACTAGTATACATGTGCACCCCCTAAACATTGACTAGTATACATGTGCACCCCCTAAACATTGACTAGTATACATGTGCACCCCCTAAACATTGACTAGTATACATGTGCACCACCTAAACATTGACTAGTATACATGTGCACCCCCTAAACATTGACTAGTATACATGTGCACCCTCACCTAAACATTGACTAGTATACATGTGCACCACCTAAACATTGACTAGTATACATGTGCACCCCCTAAACATTGACTAGTATACATGTGCACCCCCTAAACATTGACTAGTATACATGTGCACCCCCTAAACATTGACTAGTATACATGTGCACCCCCTAAACATTGACTAGTATGCATGTGCACCCCTAAACATTGACTAGTATACATGTGCACCCCCTAAACATTGACTAGTATACATGTGCACCCCCTAAACATTGACTAGTATACATGTGCACCCCCTAAACATTGACTAGTATGCATGTGCACCCTCACCTAAACATTGACTAGTATACATGTGCACCCCTAAACATTGACTAGTATACATGTGCACCCCCTAAACATTGACTAGTATACATGTGCACCCTCACCTAAACATTGACTAGTATACATGTGCACCCCCTAAACATTGACTAGTATACATGTGCACCCCCTAAACATTGGCTAGTATACATGTGCACCCCCTAAACATTGACTAGTATACATGTGCACCCCCTAAACATTGACTAGTATACATGTGCACCCCCTAAACATTGGCTAGTATACATGTGCACCCCCTAAACATTGACTAGTATACATGTGCACCCCCTAAACATTGACTAGTATACATGTGCACCCCCTAAACATTGACTAGTATGCATGTGCACCCCCTAAACATTGACTAGTATACATGTGCACCCCCTAAACATTGACTAGTATACATGTGCACCCTCACCTAAACATTGACTAGTATACATGTGCACCCCCTAAACATTGACTAGTATACATGTGCACCCCTAAACATTGACTAGTATACATGTGCACCCCCTAAACATTGACTAGTATACATGTGCACCCTCACCTAAACATTGACTAGTATACATGTGCACCTCCTAAACATTGACTAGTATACATGTGCACCTCCTAAACATTGACTAGTATACATGTGCACCCCCTAAACATTGACTAGTATACATGTGCACCCCCTAAACATTGACTAGTATGCATGTGCACCCCCTAAACATTGACTAGTATACATGTGCACCCCCTAAACATTGACTAGTATACATGTGCACCCCCTAAACATTGACTAGTATACATGTGCACCAACCCCTAAACATTGACTAGTATACATGTGCACCCTCACCTAAACATTGACTAGTATACATGTGCACCCCCTAAACATTGACTAGTATACATGTGCACCCCCTAAACATTGACTAGTATACATGTGCACCAACCCCTAAACATTGACTAGTATACATGTGCACCCTCACCTAAACATTGACTAGTATACATGTGCACCCACTAAACATTGACTAGTATACATGTGCACCCCCTAAACATTGACTAGTATACATGTGCACCCCCTAAACATTGACTAGTATGCATGTGCACCCCCTAAACATTGACTAGTATACATGTGCACCCTCACCTAAACATTGACTAGTATACATGTGCACCCCCTAAACATTGACTAGTATACATGTGCACCCCCTAAACATTGACTAGTATACATGTGCACCCTCACCTAAACATTGGCTAGTATACATGTGCACCCCCTAAACATTGACTAGTATACATGTGCACCCCCTAAACATTGACTAGTATACATGTGCACCCCCTAAACATTGACTAGTATACATGTGCACCCCCTAAACATTGACTAGTATACATGTGCACCCCCTAAACATTGACTAGTATACATGTGCACCCCCTAAACATTGACTAGTATACATGTGCACCCCCTAAACATTGACTAGTATACATGTGCACCCCCTAAACATTGACTAGTATGCATGTGCACCCCCTAAACATTGACTAGTATACATGTGCACCCACTAAACATTGACTAGTATACATGTGCACCTCCTAAACATTGACTAGTATACATGTGCACCCTCACCTAAACATTGACTAGTATACATGTGCACCCCCTAAACATTGGCTAGTATACATGTGCACCCCCTAAACATTGACTAGTATGCATGTGCACCCTCACCTAAACATTGGCTAGTATACATGTGCACCCCCTAAACATTGACTAGTATACATGTGCACCCCCTAAACATTGACTAGTATACATGTGCACCCTCCCCTAAACATTGACTAGTATACATGTGCACCCCCTAAACATTGACTAGTATACATGTGCACCCCCTAAACATTGACTAGTATACATGTGCACCCTCACCTAAACATTGGCTAGTATACATGTGCACCCCCTAAACATTGACTAGTATACATGTGCACCCTCACCTAAACATTGACTAGTATACATGTGCACCCTCACCTAAACATTGACTAGTATACATGTGCACCCCCTAAACATTGGCTAGTATACATGTGCACCCCCTAAACATTGACTAGTATACATGTGCACCCTCACCTAAACATTGACTAGTATACATGTGCACCCTCACCTAAACATTGACTAGTATACATGTGCACCCTCACCTAAACATTGACTAGTATACATGTGCACCCCCTAAACATTGGCTAGTATACATGTGCACCCCCTAAACATTGACTAGTATACATGTGCACCCTCACCTAAACATTGACTAGTATACATGTGCACCCCCTAAACATTGACTAGTATACATGTGCACCCTCCCCTAAACATTGACTAGTATACATGTGCACCCTCACCTAAACATTGACTAGTATACATGTGCACCCCCTAAACATTGACTAGTATACATGTGCACCCTCACCTAAACATTGACTAGTATACATGTGCACCCCCTAAACATTGACTAGTATACATGTGCACCCCCTAAACATTGACTAGTATACATGTGCACCCCCTAAACATTGACTAGTATACATGTGCACCCCCTAAACATTGACTAGTATACATGTGCACCCCCTAAACATCGACTAGTATACATGTGCACCCCCTAAACATTGACTAGTATACATGTGCACCCCCTAAACATTGACTAGTATACATGTGCACCCCCTAAACATTGACTAGTATACATGTGTACCCCCTAAACATTGGCTAGTATACATGTGCACCCCCTAAACATTGACTAGTATACATGTGCACCCCCTAAACATTGACTAGTATACATGTGCACCCTCACCTAAACATTGGCTAGTATACATGTGCACCCCCTAAACATTGACTAGTATACATGTGCACCCTCACCTAAACATTGGCTAGTATACATGTGCACCCCCTAAACATTGACTAGTATACATGTGCACCCTCACCTAAACATTGACTAGTATACATGTGCACCCTCCCCTAAACATTGACTAGTATGCATGTGCACCCCCTAAACATTGACTAGTATACATGTGCACCCTCACCTAAACATTGACTAGTATACATGTGCACCCTCACCTAAACATTGACTAGTATACATGTGCACCCCCTAAACATTGACTAGTATACATGTGCACCCTCACCTAAACATTGACTAGTATACATGTGCACCCTCACCTAAACATTGACTAGTATACATGTGCACCCCCTAAACATTGACTAGTATACATGTGCACCCCCTAAACATTGGCTAGTATACATGTGCACCCCCTAAACATTGACTAGTATACATGTGCACCCCCTAAACATTGACTAGTATACATGTGCACCCCCTAAACATTGACTAGTATACATGTGCACCCCCTAAACATTGACTAGTATACATGTGCACCCCCTAAACATTGACTAGTATACATGTGCACCCTCACCTAAACATTGGCTAGTATACATGTGCACCCCCTAAACATTGACTAGTATACATGTGCACCCTCACCTAAACATTGGCTAGTATACATGTGCACTCCCTAAACATTGACTAGTATACATGTGCACCCTCACCTAAACATTGACTAGTATACATGTGCACCCTCACCTAAACATTGACTAGTATACATGTGCACCCCCTAAACATTGACTAGTATACATGTGCACCCCCTAAACATTGGCTAGTATACATGTGCACCCTCCCCTAAACATTGACTAGTATACATGTGCACCCCCTAAACATTGACTAGTATACATGTGCACCCTCTAAACATTGGCTAGTATACATGTGCACCCCCTAAACATGGACTAGTATACATGTGCACCCCCTAAACATTGACTAGTATACATGTGCACCCTCACCTAAACATTGACTAGTATACATGTGCATCCCCTAAACATTGACTATTATACATGTGCACCCCCTAAACATTGACTAGTATACATGTGCCCCCCTAAACATTGACTAGTATACATGTGCACCCTCTAAACATTGGCTAGTATACATGTGCCCCCCTAAACATTGACTAGTATACATGTGCACCCCCTAAACATTGACTAGTATACATGTGCACCCTCTAAACATTGACTAGTATACATGTGCACCCCCTAAACATTGACTAGTATACATGTGCACCCCCTAAACATGGACTAGTATACATGTGCACCCCCTAAACATTGACTAGTATACATGTGCACCCCCTAAACATTGGCTAGTATACATGTGCACCCTCTAAACATTGGCTAGTATACATGTGCACCCCCTAAACATGGACTAGTATACATGTGCACCCCCTAAACATTGACTAGTATACATGTGCACCCTCACCTAAACATTGACTAGTATACATGTGCACCCCCTAAACATTGACTAGTATACATGTGCACCCTCACCTAAACATTGACTAGTATACATGTGCACCCCCTAAACATTGACTAGTATACATGTGCACCCTCCCCTAAACATTGACTAGTATACATGTGCACCCCCTAAACATTGACTAGTATACATGTGCACCCCCTAAACATTGACTAGTATACATGTGCACCCTCACCTAAACATTGACTAGTATACATGTGCACCCCCTAAACATTGACTAGTATACATGTGCACCCTCCCCTAAACATTGACTAGTATACATGTGCACCCCCTAAACATTGACTAGTATGCATGTGCACCCCCTAAACATTGACTAGTATACATGTGCACCCTCTAAACATTGGCTAGTATACATGTGCCCCCCTAAACATTGACTAGTATACATGTGCACCCCCTAAACATTGACTAGTATACATGTGCACCCCCTAAACATTGACTAGTATACATGTGCACCCTCTAAACATTGGCTAGTATACATGTGCACCCCCTAAACATGGACTAGTATACATGTGCACCCCCTAAACATTGACTAGTATACATGTGCACCCCCTAAACATTGACTAGTATACATGTGCACCCCCTTAACATTGGCTAGTATACATGTGCACCCTCTAAACATTGGCTAGTATACATGTGCCCCCCTAAACATTGACTAGTATACATGTGCACCCCCTAAACATTGACTAGTATACATGTGCACCCTCTAAACATTGGCTAGTATACATGTGCACCCCCTAAACATGGACTAGTATACATGTGCACCCCCTAAACATTGACTAGTATACATGTGCACCCCCTAAACATTGACTAGTATACATGTGCACCCCCTAAACATTGACTAGTATACATGTGCACCCCCTAAACATTGACTAGTATACATGTGCCCCCCTAAACATTGACTAGTATACATGTGCACCCCCTAAACATTGACTAGTATACATGTGCACCCCCTAAACATTGACTAGTATACATGTGCACCCTCTAAACATGGACTAGTATACATGTGCACCCTCACCTAAACATTGACTAGTATACATGTGCACCCCCTAAACATTGACTAGTATACATGTGCACCCCCTAAACATTGACTAGTATGCATGTGCACCCTCACCTAAACATTGACTAGTATACATGTGCACCCCCTTAACATTGGCTAGTATACATGTGCACCCTCACCTAAACATTGACTAGTATACATGTGCACCCTCACCTAAACATTGACTAGTATACATGTGCACCCCCTTAACATTGGCTAGTATACATGTGCACCCTCTAAACATTGACTAGTATACATGTGCACCCCCTAAACATTGACTAGTATACATGTGCCCCCCTAAACATTGACTAGTATACATGTGCACCCCCTAAACATTGACTAGTATACATGTGCACCCCCTTAACATTGACTAGTATACATGTGCACCCCCTAAACATTGACTAGTATACATGTGCACCCCCTAAACATTGACTAGTATACATGTGCACCCTCACCTAAACATTGACTAGTATACATGTGCACCCCCTAAACATTGACTAGTATACATGTGCACCCCCTAAACATTGACTAGTATACATGTGCACCCTCTAAACATTGACTAGTATACATGTGCACCCCCTAAACATTGACTAGTATACATGTGCACCCTCACCTAAACATTGACTAGTATACATGTGCACCCCCTTAACATTGGCTAGTATACATGTGCACCCTCTAAACATTGACTAGTATACATGTGCACCCCCTAAACATTGACTAGTATACATGTGCCCCCCTAAACATTGACTAGTATACATGTGCACCCCCTAAACATTGACTAGTATACATGTGCACCCCCTTAACATTGACTAGTATACATGTGCACCCTCTAAACATTGGCTAGTATACATGTGCACCCCCTAAACATTGACTAGTATACATGTGCACCCCCTAAACATTGACTAGTATACATGTGCACCCCCTTAACATTGACTAGTATACATGTGCACCCCCTAAACATTGGCTAGTATACATGTGCACCCCCTAAACATTGACTAGTATACATGTGCACCCTCTAAACATTGACTAGTATACATGTGAACCCCCTAAACATTGGCTAGTATACATGTGCACCCCCTAAACATTGACTAGTATACATGTGCACCCCTAAACATTGACTAGTATACATGTGCACCCCCTAAACATTGACTAGTATACATGTGCACCCTCACCTAAACATTGACTAGTATACATGTGCACCCCCTAAACATTGACTAGTATACATGTGCACCCCCTAAACATTGACTAGTATACATGTGCACCCCCTAAACATTGGCTAGTATACATGTGCACCCTCACCTAAACATTGGCTAGTATACATGTGTACCCCCTAAACATTGGCTAGTATACATGTGCACCCTCACCTAAACATTGGCTAGTATACATGTGCACCCCCTAAACATTGACTAGTATACATGTGCACCCTCACCTAAACATTGACTAGTATACATGTGCACCCCCTAAACATTGACTAGTATACATGTGCACCCTCCCCTAAACATTGGCTAGTATACATGTGCACCCTCACCTAAACATTGGCTAGTATACATGTGCACCCCCTAAACATTGACTAGTATACATGTGCACCCCCTTAACATTGACTAGTATACATGTGCACCCCCTAAACATTGACTAGTATACATGTGCACCCCCTAAACATTGACTAGTATACATGTGCACCCTCACCTAAACATTGACTAGTATACATGTGCACCCCCTAAACATTGACTAGTATACATGTGCACCCTCACCTAAACATTGACTAGTATACATGTGCACCCCCTAAACATTGACTAGTATACATGTGCACCCCCTAAACATTGACTAGTATACATGTGCACCCCCTAAACATTGACTGGTATACATGTGCACCCCCTAAACATTGACTAGTATGCATGTGCACCCTCCCCTAAACATTGACTAGTATACATGTGCACCCCCTAAACATTGACTAGTATACATGTGCACCCTCACCTAAACATTGACTAGTATACATGTGCACCCCCTAAACATTGACTAGTATACATGTGCACCCCCTAAACATTGACTAGTATACATGTGCACCTCCTAAACATTGACTAGTATACATGTGCACCCCCTAAACATTGACTAGTATACATGTGCACCCCCTAAACATTGACTAGTATACATGTGCACCTCCTAAACATTGACTAGTATACATGTGCACCCCCTAAACATTGACTAGTATACATGTGCACCCTCTAAACATTGGCAAGTATACATGTGCACCCTCACCTAAACATTGACTAGTATACATGTGCACCCCCTAAACATTGACTAGTATACATGTGCACCTCCTAAACATTGACTAGTATACATGTGCACCCCCTAAACATTGACTAGTATGCATGTGCACCCCCTAAACATTGACTAGTATACATGTGCACCCCCTAAACATTGACTAGTATACATGTGCACCCCCTAAACATTGACTAGTATACATGTGCACCCCCTAAACATTGACTAGTATACATGTGCACCCCCTAAACATTGGCTAGTATACATGTGCACCCCCTAAACATTGACTAGTATACATGTGCACCCCCTAAACATTGACTAGTATACATGTGCACCCCCTAAACATTGACTGGTATACATGTGCACCCCCTAAACATTGACTAGTATACATGTGCACCCCCTAAACATTGACTAGTATACATGTGCACCCCCTAAACATTGACTAGTATACATGTGCACCCCCTAAACATTGACTAGTATACATGTGCACCCTCACCTAAACATTGACTAGTATACATGTGCACCCTCACCTAAACATTGACTAGTATACATCTGCACCCCCTAAACATTGACTAGTATACATGTGCACCCCCTAAACATTGACTAGTATGCATGTGCACCCCCTAAACATTGACTAGTATACATGTGCACCCCCTAAACATTGACTAGTATACATGTGCACCCCCTAAACATTGACTAGTATACATGTGCACCCCCTAAACATTGACTAGTATACATGTGCACCCCCTAAACATTGACTGGTATACATGTGCACCCCCTAAACATTGACTAGTATACATGTGCACCCCCTAAACATTGACTAGTATACATGTGCACCCCCTAAACATTGACTAGTATACATGTGCACCCCCTAAACATTGACTGGTATACATGTGCACCCCCTAAACATTGACTAGTATGCATGTGCACCCCCTAAACATTGACTAGTATACATGTGCACCCCCTAAACATTGACTAGTATACATGTGCACCCCCTAAACATTGACTAATATACATGTGCACCCCCTAAACATTGACTAGTATACATGTGCACCCCCTAAACATTGGCTAGTATACATGTGCACCCCCTAAACATTGACTAGTATACATGTGCACCCCCTAAACATTGACTAGTATACATGTGCACCCCCTAAACATTGACTGGTATACATGTGCACCCCCTAAACATTGACTAGTATACATGTGCACCCTCACCTAAACATTGACTAGTATACATGTGCACCCCCTAAACATTGACTAGTATACATGTGCACCCCCTAAACATTGACTAGTATGCATGTGCACCCCCTAAACATTGACTAGTATACATGTGCACCCCCTAAACATTGACTAGTATACATGTGCACCCCCTAAACATTGACTAGTATACATGTGCACCCCCTAAACATTGACTAGTATGCATGTGCACCCCCTAAACATTGACTAGTATACATGTGCACCCCCTAAACATTGACTAGTATACATGTGCACCCCCTAAACATTGACTAGTATACATGTGCACCCCCTAAACATTGACTAGTATACATGTGCACCCCCTAAACATTGACTGGTATACATGTGCACCCCCTAAACATTGACTAGTATACATGTGCACCCCCTAAACATTGACTAGTATACATGTGCACCCCCTAAACATTGACTAGTATACATGTGCACCCTCACCTAAACATTGACTAGTATACATGTGCACCCCCTAAACATTGACTAGTATACATGTGCACCCCCTAAACATTGACTAGTATACATGTGCACCCCCTAAACATTGACTGGTATACATGTGCACCCCCTAAACATTGACTAGTATACATGTGCACCCCCTAAACATTGACTAGTATACATGTGCACCCTCACCTAAACATTGACTAGTATACATGTGCACCCCCTAAACATTGACTAGTATACATGTGCACCCCCTAAACATTGACTAGTATACATGTGCACCCCCTAAACATTGACTAGTATACATGTGCACCCCCTAAACATTGACTAGTATGCATGTGCACCCCCTAAACATTGACTAGTATACATGTGCACCCCCTAAACATTGACTGGTATACATGTGCACCCCCTAAACATTGACTAGTATACATGTGCACCCTCACCTAAACATTGACTAGTATACATGTGCACCCCCTAAACATTGACTAGTATACATGTGCACCCCCTAAACATTGACTAGTATACATGTGCACCCCCTAAATATTGGCTAGTATACATGTGCACCCCCTAAACATTGGCTAGTATACATGTGCACCCCCTAAACATTGACTAGTATACATGTGCACCCCCTAAATATTGGCTAGTATACATGTGCACCCCCTAAACATTGACTAGTATACATGTGCACCCCCTAAACATTGACTAGTATACATGTGCACCCCCTAAACATTGGCTAGTATACATGTGCACCCCCTAAACATTGACTAGTATACATGTGCACCCTCACCTAAACATTGACTAGTATACATGTGCACCCTCTAAACATTGACTAGTATACATGTGCACCCCCTAAACATTGGCTAGTATACATGTGCACCCCCTAAACATTGACTAGTATACATGTGCACCCCCTAAACATTGGCTAGTATACATGTGCACCCCCTAAACATTGACTAGTATACATGTGCACCCTCACCTAAACATTGGCTAGTATACATGTGCACCCCCTAAACATTGGCTAGTATACATGTGCACCCTCACCTAAACATTGACTAGTATACATGTGCACCCTCCCCTAAACATTGACTAGTATACATGTGCACCCTCACCTAAACATTGACTAGTATACATGTGCACCCCCTAAACATTGACTAGTATACATGTGCACCCTCTAAACATTGGCTAGTATACATGTGCACCCCCTAAATATTGACTAGTATACATGTGCACCCCCTAAACATTGACTAGTATACATGTGCACCCTCCCCTAAACATTGACTAGTATACATGTGCACCCTCACCTAAACATTGACTAGTATACATGTACACCCCCTAAACATTGACTAGTATACATGTGCACCCCCTAAACATTGACTAGTATACATGTGCACCCCCTAAACATTGACTAGTATGCATGTGCACCCTCCCCTAAACATTGGCTAGTATACATGTGCACCCTCACCTAAACATTGACTAGTATACATGTGCACCCCCTAAACATTGACTAGTATACATGTGCACCCTCACCTAAACATTGACTAGTATACATGTGCACCCCCTAAACATTGACTAGTATACATGTGCACCCCCTAAACATTGGCTAGTATACATGTGCACCCCCTAAACATTGACTAGTATACATGTGCACCCTCACCTAAACATTGACTAGTATACATGTGCACCCCCTAAACATTGACTAGTATACATGTGCACCCCCTAAACATTGACTAGTATACATGTGCACCCTCACCTAAACATTGGCTAGTATACATGTGCACCCCCTAAATATTGACTAGTATACATGTGCACCCCCTAAACATTGACTAGTTTACATGTGTACCCCCTAAACATTGACTAGTATACATGTGCACCCCCTAAACATTGACTAGTATACATGTGCACCCCCTAAACATTGACTAGTATACATGTGCACCCCCTAAACATTGGCTAGTATACATGTGCACCCTCCCCTAAACATTGACTAGTATACATGTGCACCCCCTAAACATTGACTAGTATACATGTGCACCCCCTAAACATTGGCTAGTATACATGTGCACCCTCTAAACATTGACTAGTATACATGTGCACCCCCTAAACATTGACTAGTATACATGTGCACCCCCTAAACATTGACTAGTATACATGTGCACCCTCACCTAAACATTGGCTAGTATACATGTGCACCCCCTAAACATTGGCTAGTATACATGTGCACCCCCTAAACATTGACTAGTATACATGTGCACCCCCTAAACATTGACTAGTATACATGTGCACCCCCTAAACATTGACTAGTATACATGTGCACCCCCTAAACATTGACTAGTATACATGTGCACCCCCTAAACATTGACTAGTATACAAGTGCACCCCCTAAACATTGACTAGTATGCATGTGCACCCTCACCTAAACATTGACTAGTATACATGTGCACCCTCCCCTAAACATTGACTAGTATACATGTGCACCCTCACCTAAACATTGACTAGTATACATGTGCACCCCCTAAACATTGACTAGTATACATGTGCACCCTCCCCTAAACATTGACTAGTATACATGTGCACCCCCTAAACATTGACTAGTATACATGCGCACCCCCTAAACATTGACTAGTATACATGTGCACCCTCACCTAAACATTGACTAGTATACATGTGCACCCCCTAAACATTGACTAGTATACATGTGCACCCCCTAAACATTGACTAGTATACATGTGCACCCCCTAAACATTGGCTAGTATACATGTGCACCCCCTAAACATTGACTAGTATACATGTGCACCCCCTAAACATTGACTAGTATACATGTGCACCCTCCCCTAAACATTGACTAGTATACATGTGCACCCCCTAAACATTGACTAGTATGCATGTGCACCCTCCCCTAAACATTGACTAGTATACATGTGCACCCCCTAAACATTGGCTAGTATACATGTGCACCCCCTAAACATTGACTAGTATACATGTGCACCCCCTAAACATTGACTAGTATGCATGTGCACCCCCTAAACATTGACTAGTATACATGTGCACCCTCACCTAAACATTGACTAGTATACATGTGCACCCTCCCCTAAACATTGACTAGTATACATGTGCACCCCCTAAACATTGACTAGTATGCATGTGCACCCCCTAAACATTGACTAGTATACATGTGCACCCTCCCCTAAACATTGACTAGTATACATGTGCACCCCCTAAACATTGACTAGTATGCATGTGCACCCTCCCCTAAACATTGACTAGTATGCATGTGCACCCCCTAAACATTGACTAGTATACATGTGCACCCCCTAAACATTGACTAGTATACATGTGCACCCTCACCTAAACATTGACTAGTATACATGTGCACCCCCTAAACATTGACTAGTATACATGTGCACCCTCACCTAAACATTGACTAGTATACATGTGCACCCCCTAAACATTGACTAGTATACATGTGCACCCTCTAAACATTGACTAGTATGCATGTGCACCCTCACCTAAACATTGACTAGTATACATGTGCACCCTCCCCTAAACATTGACTAGTATACATGTGCACCCCTAAACATTGACTAGTATACATGTGCACCCCCTAAACATTGACTAGTATACATGTGCACCCCTAAACATTGACTAGTATACATGTGCACCCTCACCTAAACATTGACTAGTATACATGTGCACCCCCTAAACATTGACTAGTATACATGTGCACCCCTAAACATTGACTAGTATGCATGTGCACCCCCTAAACATTGACTAGTATACATGTGCACCCCCTAAACATTGACTAGTATACATGTGCACCCTCACCTAAACATTGGCTAGTATACATGTGCACCCTCACCTAAACATTGACTAGTATGCATGTGCACCCCCTAAACATTGACTAGTATACATGTGCACCCTCACCTAAACATTGACTAGTATACATGTGCACCCTCCCCTAAACATTAACTAGTATACATGTGCACCCCCTAAACATTGACTAGTATGCATGTGCACCCTCACCTAAACATTGACTAGTATACATGTGCACCCCCTAAACATTGACTAGTATACATGTGCACCCCCTAAACATTGACTAGTATACATGTGCACCCCCTAAACATTGACTAGTATACATGTGCACCCCCTAAACATTGACTAGTATACATGTGCACCCCCTAAACATTGACTAGTATGCATGTGCACCCTCACCTAAACATTGACTAGTATACATGTGCACCCCCTAAACATTGACTAGTATACATGTGCACCCTCCCCTAAACATTGGCTAGTATACATGTGCACCCTCCCCTAAACATTGGCTAGTATACATGTGCACCCTCCCCTAAACATTGACTAGTATACATGTGCACCCTCCCCTAAACATTGACTAGTATACATGTGCACCCCCTAAACATTGACTAGTATACATGTGCACCCCCTAAACATTGACTAGTATACATGTGCACCCTCACCTAAACATTGACTTGTATACATGTGCACCCCCTAAACATTGACTAGTATACATGTGCACCCCCTAAACATTGGCTAGTATACATGTGCACCCCCTAAACATTGACTGGTATACATGTGCACCCCCTAAACATTGACTAGTATGCATGTGCACCCTCACCTAAACATTGACTAGTATACATGTGCACCCCCTAAACATTGACTAGTATACATGTGCACCCCCTAAACATTGACTAGTATACATGTGCACCCCTTAAACATTGACTAGTATACATGTGCACCCCCTAAACATTGACTAGTATACATGTGCACCCTCACCTAAACATTGACTAGTATACATGTGCACCCTCTAAACATTGACTAGTATACATGTGCACCCCCTAAACATTGACTAGTATACATGTGCACCTCCTAAACATTGACTAGTATACATGTGCACCCTCACCTAAACATTGACTAGTATACATGTGCACCCTCTAAACATTGGCTAGTATACATGTGCACCCTCCCCTAAACATTGACTAGTATACATGTGCACCCCCTAAACATTGACTAGTATACATGTGCACCCCCTAAACATTGACTAGTATACATGTGCACCCTCTAAACATTGGCTAGTATACATGTGCACCCTCCCCTAAACATTGACTAGTATACATGTGCACCCCCTAAACATTGACTAGTATACATGTGCACCTCCTAAACATTGGCTAGTATACATGTGCACCCTCCCCTAAACATTGGCTAGTATACATGTGCACCCTCACCTAAACATTGACTAGTATACATGTGCACCCCCTAAACATTGACTAGTATACATGTGCACCCCCTAAACATTGACTAGTATACATGTGCACCCTCACCTAAACATTGACTAGTATGCATGTGCACCCCCTAAACATTGACTAGTATACATGTGCACTCCCTAAACATTGACTAGTATACATGTGCACCCTCACCTAAACATTGACTAGTATACATGTGCACCCCCTAAACATTGACTAGTATACATGTGCACCCTCACCTAAACATTGACTAGTATACATGTGCACCCCCTAAACATTGACTAGTATACATGTGCACCCCCTAAACATTGACTAGTATACATGTGCACCCTCACCTAAACATTGACTAGTATACATATGCACCCTCACCTAAACATTGACTAGTATACATGTGCACCCCCTAAACATTGACTAGTATACATGTGCACCCTCCCCTAAACATTGGCTAGTATACATGTGCACCCTCACCTAAACATTGACTAGTATGCATGTGCACCCCCTAAACATTGGCTAGTATACATGTACACCCCCTAAACATTGACTAGTATACATGTGCACCCTCACCTAAACATTGACTAGTATACATGTGCACTCCCTAAACATTGACTAGTATACATGTGCACCCTCACCTAAACATTGACTAGTATACATGTGCACCCTCACCTAAACATCGACTAGTATACATGTGCACCCCCTAAACATTGACTAGTATGCATGTGCACCCCCTAAACATTGACTAGTATACATGTGTACCCCCTAAACATTGACTAGTATACATGTGTACCCTCACCTAAACATCGACTAGTATACATGTGCACCCCCTAAACATTGACTAGTATACATGTGCACCCCCTAAACATTGACTAGTATACATGTGCACCCTCTAAACATTGACTAGTATACATGTGCACCCTCACCTAAACATTGACTAGTATACATGTGCACCCCCTAAACATTGACTAGTATACATGTGCACCCTCCCCTAAACATTGGCAAGTATACATGTGCACCCTCACCTAAACATTGACTAGTATACATGTGCACCCCCTAAACATTGACTAGTATACATGTGCACCCTCACCTAAACATTGACTAGTATACATGTGCACCCTCACCTAAACATTGACTAGTATACATGTGCACCCCCTAAACATTGACTAGTATACATGTGCACCCTCACCTAAACATTGACTAGTATACATGTGCACCCCCTAAACATTGACTAGTATACATGTGCACCCCCTAAACATTGACTAGTATACATGTGCACCCTCTAAACATTGGCAAGTATACATGTGCACCCCCCCTAAACATTGGCAAGTATACATGTGCACCCTCACCTAAACATTGACTAGTATACATGTGCACCCCCTAAACATTGACTAGTATACATGTACACCCCCTAAACATTGACTAGTATACATGTGCACCCTCCCCTAAACATTGACTAGTATACATGTGCACCCCCTAAACATTGGCTAGTATACATGTGCACCCCCTAAACATTGACTAGTATACATGTGCACCCCCTAAACATTGACTAGTATACATGTGCACCCCCTAAACATTGACTAGTATACATGTACACCCCCTAAACATTGACTAGTATACATGTGCACCCTCTAAACATTGACTAGTATACATGTGCACCCCCTAAACATTGACTAGTATACATGTGCACCCTCACCTAAACATTGACTAGTATACATGTGCACCCCCTAAACATTGACTAGTATACATGTGCACCCCCTAAACATTGACTAGTATACATGTGCACCCCCTAAACATTGACTAGTATACATGTGCACCCCCTAAACATTGACTAGTATGCATGTGCACCCCCTAAACATTGACTAGTATACATGTGCACCCTCACCTAAACATTGACTAGTATACATGTGCACCCCCTAAACATTGACTAGTATACATGTGCACCCCCTAAACATTGACTAGTATACATGTGCACCCCCTAAACATTGACTAGTATACATGTGCACCCCCTAAACATTGACTAGTATACATGTGCACCCCCTAAACATTGACTAGTATACATGTGCACCCCCTAAACATTGACTAGTATACATGTGCACCCCCTAAACATTGGCTAGTATACATGTGCACCCCCTAAACATTGACTAGTATACATGTGCACCCTCACCTAAACATTGACTAGTATACATGTGCACCCCCTAAACATTGACTAGTATACATGTACACCCCCTAAACATTGACTAGTATACATGTGCACCCTCACCTAAACATTGACTAGTATACATGTGCACCCCCTAAACATTGACTAGTATACATGTGCACCCTCACCTAAACATTGACTAGTATGCATGCGCACCCCCTAAACATTGACTAGTATACATGTGCACCCCCTAAACATTGGCTAGTATACATGTGCACCCCCTAAACATTGACTAGTATACATGTGCACCCCCTAAACATTGGCTAGTATACATGTGCACCCCTAAACATTGACTAGTATACATGTGCACCACCTAAACATTGACTAGTATACATGTGCACCCCCTAAACATTGACTAGTATACATGTGCACCCTCACCTAAACATTGACTAGTATACATGTGCACCCTCACCTAAACATTGACTAGTATACATGTGCACCCCCTAAACATTGACTAGTATACATGTGCACCCTCACCTAAACATTGACTAGTATACATGTGCACCCCCTAAACATTGACTAGTATACATGTGTACCCCCTAAACATTGACTAGTATACATGTGCACCCTCCCCTAAACATTGACTAGTATACATGTGCACCCTCCCCTAAACATTGACTAGTATACATGTGCACCCCCTAAACATTGACTAGTATACATGTGCACCCTCACCTAAACATTGACTAGTATACATGTGCACCCCCTAAACATTGACTAGTATACATGTGCACCCTCACCTAAACATTGACTAGTATACATGTGTACCCCCTAAACATTGACTAGTATACATGTGCACCCTCCCCTAAACATTGACTAGTATACATGTGCACCCTCACCTAAACATTGACTAGTATACATGTGCACCCTCCCCTAAACATTGACTAGTATACATGTGTACCCCCTAAACATTGACTAGTATACATGTGCACCCCCTAAACATTGGCTAGTATACATGTGCACCCCCTAAACATTGACTAGTATACATGTGCACCCTCCCCTAAACATTGACTAGTATACATGTGCACCCTCACCTAAACATTGACTAGTATACATGTGCACCCCCTAAACATTGACTAGTATACATGTGCACCTCCTAAACATTGACTAGTATACATGTGCACCCTCACCTAAACATTGACTAGTATACATGTGCACCCCCTAAACATTGACTAGTATACATGTGCACCCCCTAAACATTGACTAGTATACATGTGCACCCTCACCTAAACATTGACTAGTATACATGTGCACCCCCTAAACATTGACTAGTATACATGTGCACCCCCTAAACATTGGCTAGTATACATGTGCACCTCCTAAACATTGACTAGTATACATGTGCACCCTCACCTAAACATTGACTAGTATACATGTGCACCCCCTAAACATTGACTAGTATACATGTGCACCCCCTAAACATTGACTAGTATACATGTGCACCCCCTAAACATTGACTAGTATACATGTGCACCCCCTAAACATTGACTAGTATACATGTGCACCCCCTAAACATTGACTAGTATACATGTGCACCCCCTAAACATTGACTAGTATACATGTGCACCCCCTAAACATTGACTAGTATACATGTGCACCCTCACCTAAACATTGACTAGTATGCATGTGCACCCTCCCTAAACATTGACTAGTATACATGTGCACCCTCACCTAAACATTGACTAGTATACATGTGCACCACCTAAACATTGACTAGTATACATGTGCACCCCCTAAACATTGACTAGTATACATGTGCACCACCTAAACATTGACTAGTATACATGTGCACCCCCTAAACATTGACTAGTATACATGTGCACCCCCTAAACATTGACTAGTATACATGTGCACCCTCACCTAAACATTGACTAGTATACATGTGCACCACCTAAACATTGACTAGTATACATGTGCACCCCCTAAACATTGACTAGTATACATGTGCACCCCCTAAACATTGACTAGTATACATGTGCACCCCCTAAACATTGACTAGTATACATGTGCACCCCCTAAACATTGACTAGTATACATGTGCACCCCCTAAACATTGACTAGTATACATGTGCACCCCCTAAACATTGACTAGTATACATGTGCACCCCCCTAAACATTGACTAGTATACATGTGCACCCCCTAAACATTGACTAGTATACATGTGCACCCCCTAAACATTGACTAGTATACATGTGCACCCCCTAAACATTGACTAGTATACATGTGCACCCCCTAAACATTGACTAGTATACATGTGCACCCCCTAAACATTGACTAGTATACATGTGCACCCTCACCTAAACATTGACTAGTATACATGTGCACCCCCCTAAACATTGACTAGTATACATGTACACCCCCTAAACATTGGCTAGTATACATGTGCACCCCCTAAACATTGACTAGTATACATGTGCACCCCCTAAACATTGACTAGTATGCATGTGCACCCCCTAAACATTGAC
This sequence comes from Cladorhizidae sp. MBARI D1340-BT2, assembly GCA_028752905.1. NCBI lineage: Eukaryota > Metazoa > Porifera > Demospongiae > Poecilosclerida > Cladorhizidae > Cladorhizidae sp. MBARI D1340-BT2. Next base: position 1,598,488 of record JAQNBH010000006.1, on the reverse strand, counting down.
TAGTATACATGTGCACCCTCACCTAAACATTGACTAGTATACATGTGCACCCCCTAAACATTGACTAGTATACATGTGCACCCCCTAAACATTGACTAGTATACATGTGCACCCCCCTAAACATTGACTAGTATACATGTGCACCCCCTAAACATTGACTAGTATACATGTACACCCCCTAAACATTGACTAGTAAACATGTGCACCCCCTAAACATTGACTAGTATACATGTGCACCCCCTAAACATTGACTAGTATGCATGTGCACCCCCTAAACATTGACTAGTATACATGTGCACCCTCACCTAAACATTGACTAGTATACATGTGCACCCCCTAAACATTGACTAGTATACATGTGTACCCCCTAAACATTGACTAGTATACATGTGCACCCACTAAACATTGACTAGTATACATGTGCACCCTCACCTAAACATTGACTAGTATACATGTGCACCCCCTAAACATTGACTAGTATACATGTGCACCCCCTAAACATTGACTAGTATACATGTGCACCCTCACCTAAACATTGACTAGTAAACATGTGCACCCCCTAAACATTGACTAGTATACATGTGTACCCCCTAAACATTGACTAGTATACATGTGCACCCCCTAAACATTGACTAGTATACATGTGCACCCTCACCTAAACATTGACTAGTATACATGTGCACCCCCTAAACATTGACTAGTATACATGTGTACCCCCTAAACATTGACTAGTATACATGTGCACCCACTAAACATTGACTAGTATACATGTGCACCCTCACCTAAACATTGACTAGTATACATGTGCACCCCCTAAACATTGACTAGTATACATGTGCACCCCCTAAACATTGACTAGTATACATGTGCACCCCCTAAACATTGACTAGTATACATGTGCACCCCCCTAAACATTGACTAGTATACATGTGCACCCTCACCTAAACATTGACTAGTATACATGTGCACCCTCCCCTAAACATTGACTAGTATACATGTGCACCCCCTAAACATTGACTAGTATACATGTGCACCCTCACCTAAACATTGACTAGTATACATGTGCACCACCTAAACATTGACTAGTATACATGTGCACCCCCTAAACATTGACTAGTATACATGTGCACCCCCTAAACATTGACTAGTATACATGTGCACCCCCCTAAACATTGACTAGTATACATGTGCACCCCCTAAACATTGACTAGTATACATGTGCACCCCCCTAAACATTGACTAGTATACATGTGCACCCCCTAAACATTGACTAGTATACATGTGCACCCCCTAAACATTGACTAGTATACATGTGCACCCTCTCCTAAACATTGACTAGTATGCATGTGCACCCCCTAAACATTGACTAGTATACATGTGCACCCTCACCTAAACATTGACTAGTATACATGTGCACCCCCTAAACATTGACTAGTATACATGTGCACCCCCTAAACATTGACTAGTATACATGTGCACCCTCACCTAAACATTGACTAGTAAACATGTGCACCCCCTAAACATTGACTAGTATACATGTGCACCCACTAAACATTGACTAGTATACATGTGCACCCTCACCTAAACATTGACTAGTATACATGTGCACCCTCACCTAAACATTGGCTAGTATACATGTGCACCCCCTAAACATTGACTAGTATACATGTGCACCCCCTAAACATTGACTACTATACATGTGCACCCCCTAAACATTGACTAGTATACATGTGCACACCCTAAACATTGACTAGTATACATGTGCACCCTCTAAACATTGACTAGTATACATGTGCACCCCCTAAACATTGACTAGTATGCATGTGCACCCTCACCTAAACATTGACTAGTATACATGTGCACCCTCACCTAAACATTGACTAGTATACATGTGCACCCCCTAAACATTGACTAGTATACATGTGCACCCCCTAAACATTGGCTAGTATACATGTGCACCCCCTAAACATTGACTAGTATACATGTGCACCCCCTAAACATTGACTAGTATACATGTGCACCCCCTAAACATTGACTAGTATACATGTGCACCCTCACCTAAACATTGACTAGTATACATGTGCACCCCCTAAACATTGACTAGTATACATGTGCACCCTCACCTAAACATTGACTAGTATACATGTGCACCCCCTAAACATTGACTAGTATACATGTGCACCCTCACCTAAACATTGACTAGTATACATGTGCACCCTCTAAACATTGACTAGTATACATGTGCACCCCCTAAACATTGACTAGTATACATGTGCACCCTCACCTAAACATTGACTAGTATACATGTGCACCCTCACCTAAACATTGACTAGTATACATGTGCACCCTCACCTAAACATTGACTAGTATACATGTGCACCCCCTAAACATTGACTAGTATACATGTGCACACCCTAAACATTGACTAGTATACATGTGCACCCTCACCTAAACATTGACTAGTATACATGTGCACCCTCACCTAAACATTGACTAGTATACATGTGCACCCCCTAAACATTGACTAGTATACATGTGCACACCCTAAACATTGACTAGTATACATGTGCACCCCCTAAACATTGACTAGTATACATGTGCACCCCCTAAACATTGACTAGTATACATGTGCACCCTCACCTAAACATTGGCTAGTATACATGTGCACCCCCTAAACATTGACTAGTATACATGTGCACCCCCTAAACATTGACTAGTATACATGTGCACCCTCACCTAAACATTGACTAGTATACATGTGCACCCCCTAAACATTGACTAGTATACATGTGCACCCTCACCTAAACATTGACTAGTATACATGTGCACCCCCTAAACATTGACTAGTATACATGTGCACACCCTAAACATTGACTAGTATACATGTGCACCCCCTAAACATTGACTAGTATACATGTGCACCCTCTCCTAAACATTGACTAGTATGCATGTGCACCCCCTAAACATTGACTAGTATACATGTGCACCCTCCCCTAAACATTGACTAGTATACATGTGCACCCTCACCTAAACATTGACTAGTATACATGTGCACCCTCACCTAAACATTGACTAGTATACATGTGCACCCCCTAAACATTGACTAGTATACATGTGCACCCTCACCTAAACATTGACTAGTATACATGTGCACCCTCACCTAAACATTGACTAGTATACATGTGCACCCCCTAAACATTGACTAGTATACATGTGCACCCCCTAAACATTGACTAGTATACATGTGCACACCCTAAACATTGACTAGTATACATGTGCACCCCCTAAACATTGACTAGTATACATGTGCACCCTCACCTAAACATTGACTAGTATACATGTGCACCCCCTAAACATTGACTAGTATACATGTGCACCCCCTAAACATTGACTAGTATACATGTGCACCCCCCTAAACATTGACTAGTATACATGTGCACCCCCTAAACATTGACTAGTATACATGTGAACCCCCTAAACATTGACTAGTATACATGTGCACCCCTCTAAACATTGACTAGTATACATGTGCACCCCCTAAACATTGACTAGTATACATGTGCACCCTCACCTAAACATTGACTAGTATACATGTGCACCCCCTAAACATTGACTAGTATACATGTGCACCCCCTAAACATTGACTAGTATACATGTGCACCCCCTAAACATTGACTAGTATACATGTGCACCCCCTAAACATTGACTAGTATGCATGTGCACCCCTAAACAATACATGTGCACCCCCTAAACATTGACTAGTATACATGTGCACCCCCTAAACATTGACTAGTATACATGTGCACCCCCTAAACATTGACTAGTATACATGTGCACCCCCTAAACATTGACTAGTATACATGTGCACCCCCTAAACATTGACTAGTATACATGTGCACCCCCTAAACATTGACTAGTATACATGTGCACCCCCTAAACATTGACTAGTATACATGTGCACCCTCACCTAAACATTGACTAGTATACATGTGCACCCCCTAAACATTGACTAGTATGCATGTGCACCCCCTAAACATTGACTAGTATACATGTGCACCCCCTAAACATTGACTAGTATACATGTGCACCCCCTAAACATTGACTAGTATACATGTGCACCCCCTAAACATTGACTAGTATACATGTGCACCCTCACCTAAACATTGACTAGTATACATGTGCACCCCCTAAACATTGACTAGTATACATGTGCACCCCCTAAACATTGACTAGTATACATGTGCACCCCCTAAACATTGACTAGTATACATGTGCACCCCCTAAACATTGACTAGTATACATGTGCACCCCCTAAACATTGACTAGTATACATGTGCACCACCTAAACATTGACTAGTATACATGTGCACCCCCTAAACATTGACTAGTATACATGTGCACCCCCTAAACATTGACTAGTATACATGTGCACCCTCACCTAAACATTGACTAGTATACATGTGCACCCACTAAACATTGACTAGTATACATGTGCACCCCCTAAACATTGACTAGTATACATGTGCACCACCTAAACATTGACTAGTATACATGTGCACCCCCCTAAACATTGACTAGTATACATGTGCACCCCCTAAACATTGACTAGTATACATGTGCACCCCCTAAACATTGACTAGTATACATGTGCACCACCTAAACATTGACTAGTATACATGTGCACCCCCTAAACATTGACTAGTATACATGTGCACCACCTAAACATTGACTAGTATACATGTGCACCCCCTAAACATTGACTAGTATACATGTGCACCCTCACCTAAACATTGACTAGTATACATGTGCACCCCCTAAACATTGACTAGTATACATGTGCACCCCCCTAAACATTGACTAGTATACATGTGCACCCCCTAAACATTGACTAGTATACATGTGCACCCCCTAAACATTGACTAGTATACATGTGCACCCCCCTAAACATTGACTAGTATACATGTGCACCCTCCCCTAAACATTGACTAGTATACATGTGCACCCCCTAAACATTGACTAGTATACATGTGCACCCTCCCCTAAACATTGACTAGTATACATGTGCACCCCCTAAACATTGACTAGTATACATGTGCACCCCCTAAACATTGACTAGTATACATGTGCACCCCCTAAACATTGACTAGTATACATGTGCACCCCCTAAACATTGACTAGTATGCATGTGCACCCTCACCTAAACATTGACTAGTATACATGTGCACCCTCACCTAAACATTGACTAGTATACATGTGCACCCTCACCTAAACATTGACTAGTATACATGTGCACCCCCTAAACATTGACTAGTATACATGTGCACCCCCTAAACATTGACTAGTATACATGTGCACCCCCTAAACATTGACTAGTATACATGTGCACCCCCCTAAACATTGACTAGTATACATGTGCACCCCCTAAACATTGACTAGTATACATGTGCACCCCCTAAACATTGACTAGTATACATGTGCACCCCCTAAACATTGACTAGTATGCATGTGCACCCCCTAAACATTGACTAGTATACATGTGCACCCCCTAAACATTGACTAGTATACATGTGCACCCTCACCTAAACATTGACTAGTATGCATGTGCACCCCCTAAACATTGACTAGTATACATGTGCACCCCCTAAACATTGACTAGTATACATGTGCACCCTCACCTAAACATTGACTAGTATGCATGTGCACCCCCTAAACATTGACTAGTATACATGTGCACCCCCTAAACATTGGCTAGTATGCATGTGCACCCCCTAAACATTGACTAGTATACATGTGCACCCCCTAAACATTGACTAGTATACATGTGCACCCTCACCTAAACATTGACTAGTATGCATGTGCACCCCCTAAACATTGACTAGTATACATGTGCACCCCCTAAACATTGACTAGTATACATGTGCACCCTCACCTAAACATTGACTAGTATGCATGTGCACCCCCTAAACATTGACTAGTATACATGTGCACCCCCTAAACATTGGCTAGTATACATGTGCACCCCCTAAACATTGACTAGTATACATGTGCACCCTCACCTAAACATTGACTAGTATACATGTGCACCACCTAAACATTGACTAGTATACATGTGCACCCCCTAAACATTGACTAGTATACATGTGCACCCCCTAAACATTGACTAGTATACATGTGCACCCCCTAAACATTGACTAGTATACATGTGCACCCCCTAAACATTGACTAGTATACATGTGCACCCCCTAAACATTGACTAGTATACATGTGCACCCCCTAAACATTGACTAGTATACATGTGCACCCCCTAAACATTGACTAGTATACATGTGCACCCTCACCTAAACATTGACTAGTATACATGTGCACCCCCTAAACATTGACTAGTATACATGTGCACCCCCTAAACATTGGCTAGTATACATGTGCACCCCCTAAACATTGACTAGTATACATGTGCACCCCCTAAACATTGACTAGTATGCATGTGCACCCCCTAAACATTGACTAGTATACATGTGCACCCTCACCTAAACATTGACTAGTATACATGTGCACCCCCTAAACATTGACTAGTATACATGTGCACCCCCTAAACATTGACTAGTATACATGTGCACCCTCACCTAAACATTGACTAGTAAACATGTGCACCCCCTAAACATTGACTAGTATACATGTGCACCCCCTAAACATTGACTAGTATACATGTGCACCCCCTAAACATTGACTAGTATACATGTGCACCCTCACCTAAACATTGACTAGTATACATGTGCACCCCCTAAACATTGACTAGTATACATGTGTACCCCCCTAAACATTGACTAGTATACATGTGCACCCACTAAACATTGACTAGTATACATGTGCACCCTCACCTAAACATTGACTAGTATACATGTGCACCCCCTAAACATTGACTAGTATACATGTGCACCCCCTAAACATTGACTAGTATACATGTGCACCCCCTAAACATTGGCTAGTATACATGTGCACCCCCTAAACATTGACTAGTATACATGTGCACCTCCTAAACATTGACTAGTATACATGTGCACCCCCTAAACATTGACTAGTATACATGTGCACCCCCTAAACATTGGCTAGTATACATGTGCACCCCCTAAACATTGACTAGTATACATGTGCACCCCCTAAACATTGACTAGTATACATGTGCACCCCCTAAACATTGACTAGTATACATGTGCACCCTCACCTAAACATTGACTAGTAAACATGTGCACCCCCTAAACATTGACTAGTATACATGTGTACCCCCTAAACATTGACTAGTATACATGTGCACCCCCTAAACATTGACTAGTATACATGTGCACCCTCACCTAAACATTGACTAGTATACATGTGCACCCCCTAAACATTGACTAGTATACATGTGTACCCCCTAAACATTGACTAGTATACATGTGCACCCACTAAACATTGACTAGTATACATGTGCACCCTCACCTAAACATTGACTAGTATACATGTGCACCCCCTAAACATTGACTAGTATACATGTGCACCCCCCTAAACATTGACTAGTATACATGTGCACCCCCTAAACATTGACTAGTATACATGTGCACCCCCTAAACATTGACTAGTATACATGTGCACCCTCACCTAAACATTGACTAGTATACATGTGCACCCTCCCCTAAACATTGACTAGTATACATGTGCACCCTCACCTAAACATTGACTAGTATACATGTGCACCACCTAAACATTGACTAGTATACATGTGCACCCCCTAAACATTGACTAGTATACATGTGCACCCCCTAAACATTGACTAGTATACATGTGCACCCCCTAAACATTGACTAGTATACATGTGCACCCCCTAAACATTGACTAGTATACATGTGCACCCCCTAAACATTGACTAGTATACATGTGCACCCCCTAAACATTGACTAGTATACATGTGCACCCCCTAAACATTGACTAGTATACATGTGCACCCTCTCCTAAACATTGACTAGTATGCATGTGCACCCCCTAAACATTGACTAGTATACATGTGCACCCTCACCTAAACATTGACTAGTATACATGTGCACCCCCTAAACATTGACTAGTATACATGTGCACCCCCTAAACATTGACTAGTATACATGTGCACCCTCACCTAAACATTGACTAGTAAACATGTGCACCCCCTAAACATTGACTAGTATACATGTGCACCCACTAAACATTGACTAGTATACATGTGCACCCTCACCTAAACATTGACTAGTATACATGTGCACCCTCACCTAAACATTGGCTAGTATACATGTGCACCCCCCTAAACATTGACTAGTATACATGTGCACCCCCTAAACATTGACTACTATACATGTGCACCCCCTAAACATTGACTAGTATACATGTGCACACCCTAAACATTGACTAGTATACATGTGCACCCTCCTAAACATTGACTAGTATACATGTGCACCCCCTAAACATTGACTAGTATACATGTGCACCCTCACCTAAACATTGACTAGTATACATGTGCACCCTCACCTAAACATTGACTAGTATACATGTGCACCCCCTAAACATTGACTAGTATACATGTGCACCCCCTAAACATTGGCTAGTATACATGTGCACCCCCTAAACATTGACTAGTATACATGTGCACCCCCTAAACATTGACTAGTATACATGTGCACCCCCTAAACATTGACTAGTATACATGTGCACCCAACTCACCTAAACATTGACTAGTATACATGTGCACCCCCTAAACATTGACTAGTATACATGTGCACCCTCACCTAAACATTGACTAGTATACATGTGCACCCCCTAAACATTGACTAGTATACATGTGCACCCCTCACCTAAACATTGACTAGTATACATGTGCACCCCCTAAACATTGACTAGTATACATGTGCACCCCCTAAACATTGACTAGTATACATGTGCACCCTCACCTAAACATTGACTAGTATACATGTGCACCCCCTAAACATTGACTAGTATACATGTGCACCCTCACCTAAACATTGACTAGTATACATGTGCACCCTCACCTAAACATTGACTAGTATACATGTGCACCCCCTAAACATTGACTAGTATACATGTGCACACCCTAAACATTGACTAGTATACATGTGCACCCCCTAAACATTGACTAGTATACATGTGCACCCCCTAAACATTGACTAGTATACATGTGCACCCTCACCTAAACATTGGCTAGTATACATGTGCACCCCCTAAACATTGACTAGTATACATGTGCACCCCCTAAACATTGACTAGTATACATGTGCACCCTCACCTAAACATTGACTAGTATACATGTGCACCCCCTAAACATTGACTAGTATACATGTGCACCCTCACCTAAACATTGACTAGTATACATGTGCACCCCCTAAACATTGACTAGTATACATGTGCACACCCTAAACATTGACTAGTATACATGTGCACCCCCTAAACATTGACTAGTATACATGTGCACCCTCTCCTAAACATTGACTAGTATGCATGTGCACCCCCTAAACATTGACTAGTATACATGTGCACCCTCCCCTAAACATTGACTAGTATACATGTGCACCCTCACCTAAACATTGACTAGTATACATGTGCACCCTCACCTAAACATTGACTAGTATACATGTGCACCCCCCTAAACATTGACTAGTATACATGTGCACCCTCACCTAAACATTGACTAGTATACATGTGCACCCTCACCTAAACATTGACTAGTATACATGTGCACCCCCTAAACATTGACTAGTATACATGTGCACACCCTAAACATTGACTAGTATACATGTGCACCCCCTAAACATTGACTAGTATACATGTGCACCTCCTAAACATTGACTAGTATACATGTGCACCACCTAAACATTGACTAGTATACATGTGCACCACCTAAACATTGACTAGTATACATGTGCACCCTCACCTAAACATTGACTAGTATACATGTGCACCCCCTAAACATTGACTAGTATACATGTGCACCACCTAAACATTGACTAGTATACATGTGCACCCCCTAAACATTGGCTAGTATACATGTGCACCCCCTAAACATTGACTAGTATACATGTGCACCCCCTAAACATTGACTAGTATACATGTGCACCCCCTAAACATTGACTAGTATACATGTGCACCCCCCTAACATTGACTAGTATACATGTGCACCCCCCTAAACATTGACTAGTATACATGTGAACCCCCTAAACATTGACTAGTATACATGTGCACCCTCACCTAAACATTGACTAGTATGCATGTGCACCCTCCCCTAAACATTGACTAGTATACATG